>VWYI01046394.1:300337-380699 GCA_013399455.1 Anthoscopus minutus | reverse complement strand
CCCCGAGGGCCGGTCAGAGCTCCCCGAGGGCCGGTCAGAGCTCCCCGAGGGCCGGTCAGAGCTCCCCGAGGGCCGGTCAGAGCCCCCTGAGGGCCGGTCAGAGCTCCCCGAGGGCCGGTCAGAGCCCCCGGGCCGGGCCGGCCGTTGCGGGGCAGCGAACAGCGCGGCGGGTGCGCGCAGGGCGGCTCCGGGCCGGGCGCTGGCGCTGGACCAAAGCGCTTCCTCCGTGCTCCTGAAAGCGTCCAGGGCCCTTTTCTCGCCACCGGAGCACAGAGGGGAGGGGATTTCCCCTTGTATTTCTGTTTGTGCTGGGTCAAGGGGGACAAGGACGTGTCGGTGTTTCTGTTTGGGGTGTGCCCCGGAGCAGGAGAGCAGCCGCCCATCGCCTCCCCCGGCTCCCGCTGCGCCCGCCCGCGCCCTCCGGGGCAGGTTTTGCGCTGCATCCTCCCGCATCCTTCGCAGGCGCCTTTTGCATCGCACCTTTTCACTTTACGAAGTGACAACAGTGTCGTTTTCATGGGCAACACAGGGCCTGCAAAGGGCTGTACGGGTGGATTGTGTGTATTTTGGAGTGAGAGGAGGAGGTTTTTCCTTTGGAGAAGGATGCCTGTCGTCTGTGGATATGGCAGCCGAGAAGTGCAGGGCATCTTCAGACATGGAGATGCTTCCAGACGCAGTTTCCCTACGCAGGACATGGGGTGGGACAGCAGGGAGGAAGGAGGGGCCCTTCCTGCCCTGGACAGCAGTGGAATACACCTGAGCCCACTGAGTAAAGCTGAGACTGTGAAGGTAAATGTGAACACAGAAGCTGAGGCAGCCCTGGGGATGGAATTGTCTATTTTGATCTGCATTGCAGGTGCATAGGAAGCAGCCAGGATACTTGTTGGCTTTACTTAGGTGGTTAGATGTTTACCCTTAAAAAGCTGTATTGCGCTTTTGCAATATCAATTATACTCCTTAATTAAAAACTAAAAGACAAATGGATGTGACTGTAAATACAGTGCCTTTTCCCATATAATTTGCTCATTAGTGAATGCAATTCTGTAGTGCGTTATTATGTCTGAGCCTCTGGGAGAGTGACATTTATGCTCTTAAACTGCACATTGCTTTTGGGTTTGACAATTTAAAGCAAGTGCTTTATACACAGATAATGGCTGACTTGTAAAATTGGTCATTTTTCAAGCTTCTGGTTGTACTCGGGCTCCAGCAGTCATTTTTAGTGAAACAACAAAGATTGGAAGGTCATAATAGAGGGAAGTATCAGCTGCTTAAGCAGAAAGAACGAATATTGGCTCAACTGATGCTAGCCACTTGTTTTCATCCTCTTGTTGTACTTCTGCTTAATATGTCTGTAAAGTTTCCTCCCTCATCCCCTTAGAAGAGACAGAGGTCTCATGACTAGTCCAGATATCTAAGCAGTTTCCAGTCCAGTAGTTCTTGCAAACGGACATCAATAATTTCATTTGTTACAGTTGTTTCCTTTACATCAGATTTCAGATAGAGGTGCATACTTTCAGGGCTTTTAAATTATTTTTTAAAATGTGTTCTGTTACAAAAATCCCACTGTTCCTAAGTGTGCCCTACTTCAGGATGATGTAGGTGTTAAGGACGATATATTTGTTCATCCAGATCTAGCACATTAGTCAGTCCTATAACTGCAGGAGGCAGAGCACAAACTCCCCAAGTGCTGTTATGGCAGAATGTGGATCTTAACGTAAAGTAAAATAAAGTATTTATTCAACTTTATAAACAGCATAATAGAGGGAGTACAGTTGTGATTTTTAGGCATCTCATTTCTGTTCTGTGGCTTAAAAAATAGTGATTTAAAGTAGTAAAGGTATGAAGGATTGTTTTCATATTGGGTAAAAAGATTCCTATTAATCACTTTACTCAAGTTCATGTTTAACTTCATTTTGCCTAGTAAAGTTTAAAACAGGTAGCAAGTTGTAGTTTATTTTATAGAGAGATCAGACATCTTAATCTTTCTGAAAATTTATAATGCTGAAGAATTTTTTTGCTGACAAGCAATACTTTCTGTGCATATTTGTGTGTATGTGTCTGTTAGTAACTGAAAGTGATGGGTTTAGTTGAGCAGGACTTTACTGAAAATTCAGCAGTCAAGTAACTTGAGGAGGGGGGAAAGTTGAGTGTGGGACATGTTTTTTTTCTTACTGCTGGTTTGTAAAGCACAGGCAGCAAAAGGAGAATGTCAGGATGTTGGTGTTGAAGAAGGACAGGGCTGTGCTCTGGCTTCCTGCAGCACACGGGGCCGCGGGGGTCTGTGAGAATCCCTCAGCACAGACTCAGCTCTGGCAGGGGCTGCTGCACTGAGCCCGTGGTGAAAGCAGAGCCAGCAATCCCACAGGGACAGGGACAGGGACAGGGACAGGGACAGGGACAGGGACAGGGACAGGCACTGCCGAGCCTCCCCTGAGCAGCCTCCAGGCCCCGATGCCTGCATGGGCTTGGGGTGGGAGGCTGCCCTTTGTTCAGGCACAAACCTTATCAGCAGGGCTCTGCTTTCCTCTGCTGAGACAAACCCTCGGCTCCTTCTTGCAGTGCACATCTGAAAAGCACTTGAAGATGGCAGATAGTTCACTGAGTGGAGCCGAGGGGCAATATTAACCCCTGGTTATCACCTGCTGTCCCTCACCTCTGTCCCATCCCCTTTACCTGTCTGGCTGTAGTTATCATCAATGAATGTAGGCATGAATCTTCTCTGTGCTTATTTTTAGGTGAAAATTTTTAGGTGAAAATTTTAGGTAAAAAATATCTTCCTCTAAACCAGAATGTCCAGCAGTGTGGTCATGGGTGTTAGCCTATCTCCATATCAGCAGCGAATGATTTTGTTTAATAATGTTTTGTTGTTATCTAGCAGCTCATTTCTTCTGGTGATGTTAAAGACTAGGGTACTATAAATAGGAACAATAAATTTGTTTACTGCTAGACATTAGAGGCATGACAAAATATTGCAGAAACTGATGTTTTTGGAGTGTATTGGAACTTCTGCAACCTGTTTGTTTGAGTGGTTTTAAATAATCATTGAAAAAGGCTTTTCTTTGAATTTCTATTTCTTTCCTGCAATTGGGGAGCATGTTTGTTCTCATTTTGCTCCAAGGAAACCTTGGGTTTGTATTTAAAATGTAAAATACGTTGCTTCTTGTTGGTTTTAATTAATTGATTGAGAGAGATGGGGTTTTAAATCAATGTAACTTAAAAATAGTACTGGACTGAAAACTGTTAAATGTCACGGCTTCTCCCTGAACAGAATGGTAGCTGTCTCCAGAAAGGCTGAAAATATGCCAGGGAACAGTAGCTCCCTGTAATCCGAGTCTGTGCCCGGAGGGAGGGCACAAAAGGCACGGCAGATCACATTTCTGTGGAGCAGAGGTGTCAAGCTCGGGAAGAGTCCGTCTGTGAGGAAAAGCCGTGGGAATGATGTCAGAACAGGCAGGTTCCCTTTGTAATAGAAGTGTGTCTGCTTGTTTCCTTTCCAGCCTCAGGAAAGCTTGATTTAAGCAGTGCAGCTTTAGTGTCTCAGTTTGAGATACCTCGCTTATGTAAGGGAGGGTACAGAGCACCTCTGTTTGGGAGCCTTTGTTTTGGCACCTTATTTAACACCAAAAAAATGTTGCTTAAGAAAGGACTTGGACATAGGTCACCACCACTACCAGATTTCCTTCATCAGCAGCTCTCAAAAGCTTTAGCAAAGAGACCAATTTCTGTGTGTTTGATTGTAGCTGCTGTTCTAATATAATAAAAATCGATGCTTTATGAAACAAAATGCATCACAGAATGCATTAGAGAAAAGCATCTCCTCAGCCTGTTACACTTGCCTGGAAATAGTTGTGCAGTTCTGTAGAGTCTGTTTACAATAGCTGCTCTCTGTAAATGATCTCTCAGGACAGATTTCTTGCTGTAAGGCTTCAGTGCCTTCTGCCATGTTTCACAAATATTCCTGGTAACCTCTGAAAATCATCATTTCTGCAGTTCATGCAGTAGGAGCTCAGGCGAGTGCCTGGAGCTGGTGCTGCTGCAGGAAGCAGTTCTGCCTGTACCACCCCCCTGACCTGCTTACAGATTCTATTTTTTATTTTTATTTTTTTTCACCTTCCCCAGGCATCTACAGTGCTGCACAGTGAACCCACCACCTGAAAATAGCCAGTGGGAAAACGGGTTTGTTTTTTCAGCTGCACCAGTTCCCTGACCTAGTTCACTGAATGACCAGGAAGGTGATTCGGGAGCATTTCAGGAATGCAGCACTAAGTTCTTGCTCAGTGTGAGTGGGATGGGTGTGACAAAGTCATGTCTGTGCTGGATGGTGGAATAGTCTCATGTCTGTGTGGTGATGGGTTTTTGTCGAGTTTGGGAGCAGGAAAAGGCCCAGCCAAGTTGGTTATGTGAAACCAGCTTGGTAATTATTTTGGTTCATGTTTCAGCAGGCTTCAGAAAGGGCTGATTTTTATATTGCACAAATACATTTTCTTCAATTTCTGGTGCAATTCACACATTCTTGATCATAGAGGACAAAATTAAAGAGGACATGCAGTGTTCATGAGTATGTAATCTGTGAAAAAAACCCATGACTATTCTGTAGTATAGTGTGATTTCTAAGCGTGAATTTGCAGTTATACGTAACAGATCCTTGTACCAAAAACCACCCACAGCACACCTGACTTACTTAAGTCCTGATTCAGCTTTAACTGAAGCTAGAGAACTTTCTTAATGACTTTGGGAAAAAATAGAATGAGCCTCGGGTTTATGTGTAACACTGATACCGTGTTAGTCTGGGAGAATTGAATTTTAATTTTCTTGTCATTCTTCTGACAAAAGAAGTTGGTTTACTGGAAAGACTAACGTGTCTTTGCAATATTGTGACTGCCTGGTTGTGATTGGGGTGCAGTTTTCATTCTGTGGCTTTGCTGGAGGTTATATTAAAAAAACCTGTTTTATCCTCAGAATGAAGGGGTGAATAAAATAGAAGAGCCATTCTTTAGGAGCATGTGCTAGAGAGCAGAAGAGAAGCAGCCTGTTCCTCTACATGACGATGTAGGCTTGTGGGGGCTTTTATTGTCACTCCATCTTTGTTAAAGGGGTTCTTTTGAAGTAGTCAGTGTCGTTTAGATAACACCTTCTTTTTCTTCCTTAAGTGAATTAGGCTCAAATTAGGTAATTTTCAAAGCTTCCTGCCCAAGTGATTTGTTCCTGACAGCTGTACAGCCATAGCTTTGCATACCCTGGTATTGGTCACAGTAACTGTCTGTGTGAAATGCCACTGCAGGGCCATTTGGTTTGGTTCTCTGATAGTCTCTGTAGTGATTTTAACATCTGATTCCTTTTAGTCTCTTCCCTTGTGACAGCTCTGGAGTTGGGTGGTCTCAAGGACAGAGGAAACACCATGAGAACTGACAGAGGAGTCAGTGCTCCTGACTGCAGGTAGACAGGCACGTAGGCAGTCGGTGAGTTCTGTGCAAAAGCACCAGCTGGTTCCTTTGGAGCATCCAGAATTAAATCATTGCTACCAGGGTGATGTCCACTCAATTATTCTTCCTGCTGCCATACCAGCTGCTGTAGGAGTGAAAAAAAAATTATCTTCTTACTAAAATGCTAAAATGTGTGCTTGCAGGACATTCAGAGATTAGCTGTTAAGAGTTTACACAGCCTCTGATCAGAAGATGATGGGAAAGTCAGGCAGAGAAACCACTGAGTAAAATAGCATCAAAAGCAGCAGCAATGGAAGAGGAGCTGAGAAAGCGAAATCATGTCCTTCCTCTGGGAGGACAGTGGCACAGTTCCTTCTTCTCCTCTATTATCTCTGGGAAAAAACTACTAATTTTGCTTGATTTAAAACACACAAAGGAAAAGAATAAGAGAACAAGTTACTGGGTGACTAATGCTGTGTAAGCATTGTTATATTGTAATGCAGACGGCTGAGGATAGAGGTGCTCCATACTGATAAGGGAGCACTGGAGAAGGGAAGGGATGTCCTGAGGTGGATGAGCTGGCTGAGTGTTTTGTCTGAAAAGCCTGACTTCAGCAGCACTGGGCTAGCTGAACTGGCTTAGTCTGATGCACAGGGATGAACAGGGGGTGAGCAGAAATCTGAAACTGGAGCAGTTTGTCACTGAGCTGTGTTATTGCTGGATCTGCTTTAGTAGAGGTGTAGTGGTGTGATAGAATCAGTTTGTGGGGGGCTTCAGACAAATGTCCAAGCAGAGGACAAAGCCCTTGAGTTGGCTGTGGAGGCTGCAGGGTCTCCTTTGTGTCCTTTGAAAGGAGCTGAGCAAACACGTTGGGGATGGCATTATGTCTCCGAGATGGAGAGCTGATCTAAGCAAAGAACAAAGTGACTGTCAGTAATTTCAGCATTAGAGCTGTGTTTAGGTAAGTTTGGTCAGTTCACTGACAATCTTTAAAATGGGGTCTGGCTAAAACTTTGGAGGTTCTTACAAGAGGTATCTACTGTCCCTACTCAGTTCTTGAAATTGTATTTTGTATAGCAAACAAATGACATTTTGGCAGCCTTATTTACATTTTGATGGAGCCAGTGAGCAGCTGAGAGGAAAAGTCTGCCCATACATATTTCAAGGCTATGAGTTGCCAGGGAGCTAAAGCAGCTTCTCAGGTGATGGTCACCCCATCCACGTAAAAGAGGTTATTGTGTTCTGTTTAGTGGATGCCAAACAAGAATGAAAATAATAAATCACTGTTGTTTGGGCTTCATTCCATCCTTTGGATTTGTGTCTAAGGTCAGAGATTAGTACCTCCCTCCTCCTATCTTGCAGCAGGGTATAGAGATGCTCTGATTTTGTGCAAAGGCATTTGATAGGCAGCCAGATGCTCGTTGCCTTGAAACATTTTGAATTCTCTCCAAATGCTTAAGATCCAAAAAGGCCTGGAGCCTGCACATCCTCTGCAAGGCAAGATGTGGCTGTTAAAATGTTAGTGACTGTTTAGGGTGAGCATGTGATTAAGTTGTATTTTGAAAGCTCCTGTTAAATATTTTTTTCCTTTTCCATATAAGATTTTGTGTGTGTGTATTCCCTTTTGAAGACGACATGCACTTCTAAGGAGATAGAACAGTTCCTTTTTAAAGTGAGCTTACAGGAATGATAATTGTAGTTACCTTCTCTGCTTTACTGATGGCTTAGGTATGTGCAGTCATGATTAAAGTGGTGTACTTAATGTTCCCAATGGAATTTTGTTTGACTCATTCCATTTGTTCCTCCTTGGCTCTATATTCAAGAGAAATTGTGAATCCATTGTTTGGAGTTGAAGCTCAATCTCTGAGCTATATATAGAAACATTGGGTGAGGTGGTGGTCCTGAGAAACGAGAAATTGTGGATGTTTGAAGGGTGGAATTGCACAATCTGCACAAAGCCTCTGTTGCTGACAGGTTGGACCCTTGGTGTTTAGGGCCAGTCCTGCTGCCAGAGGGGAGGTGTGTCACCCTCACCATGACTCCTGGACACTGCAGTGTCCCTTTAGTGTTCTGTCATCCCTCCCAAATGCTGTGTGTGTTCCCAGGGGACGTTGCCAAGCTCTGCATTGCACAGTTCTGTCTCTGTAAGAATGCAGCAAACTTTTTTTGTTTTTGTTTTTGTTTTGAGGCAAAGGGAAAGAGGAAAAGCCATAGTGGGATAACTTTGTGCTGTGTGTGCAGTCACAGTGTTCTTCCCAGAACTGGTGTCATTTATCTTCTGCTGGCATCCAGCCAGAGCCTGGTAGATTTGGGAGCTTGTCCCACCAGTTTCCATGGTGGGAGGTGGAGATTGCTCCTCTGGGCTGCAAAGGGCACCATTGACTTCTGCATTTGCTGTTTCTCTTGTGGTTTTTGACCTTGTTTCAGAGAGGCTGAGATGAAATCAGCTTAGTGCAATCCCAGGGCTATGGAACATAGCAAATCTATGTCTCAGAATAGTGACTGTCACTTTTCCTTTTCCTGGTTTGACAGTAGATGCTTTTGGCTGATTCCCAGAGCACAAGGGCAGACTTCACAGTGCTGGCTGTGCTGTGTAAAAAGGTCTGAGCAGGTGGGTGAGTGGGTTTGGAGCTGGATCTGCTGCCCACACATCCATGGAGGCTGTGGCTTCACCTCGCTGGCCTTCCCTTTCCCTTGAAAGGACAGCAGACAACCAGGCTGCTGTGAGGGGGAAAAGCCCAGAAAGGCTGCAGAGGGTTATGGGAAACTGCTTAGTGCAGAGGGGCTGTAGCTAAAACTCATCATGGGTTGATTTAATTGATCTCGCTGATTAATTGACTGCTGCTGCAGGGAAGATGATGCTCTGGTGCTGGTAGTTCTCATTTTCTTCCTAAGCCTATAACACTTACTTGCCTCTGATTGTATTTGTTTTCTTCAGAGCAGGTAATCCTGGTGTGATCTTTCAGATGCAGAAGATCAAAGTGAAAAAGCAATTGAGGAGGTTATTAGTGACAGCCTTGTTCTGTTTTTTTTTTTTTGAACATTTAGAAACTAGTTTTTAATGTACATATTTATTTGCAAGGTCTGAGCTATGAACACTTACTGTCTGTTGCTGGTGATGAAGTATTTTCCTGTTCAGGTTATGGTTACAGGTGTAAAGCCACCACTAATACCCTTTGTGAGAACAGAAGCTCTGGGCTATTGTGTGGAGGCTGTTCTTTCACCTACTCATATCACGGCTCAGTGTTTCTTTTGGGAAGCACATTCCTCAGTTAGGAATCCCTTCTGAGCCTCGGTGTCCTGCACAGTCAGAGCTCCAGCTGTGGCTTTATCCTGCTGTCATGCTCAGTCTGTCAGAGTAGGATGAACACTGAAGAAATGGGATGATTCAGTAAAGCTCCTGTCTGTCTGGTGTCAGCTTTGCCAGCCAGAGGATGTCACTTTGAAAATGTATCACTTTGATGGAATCCTCACTCCTCAGAATTATCCTCAGAATTAATGATGCCCCACATTAATTGCTGTGGCTGTGAGGGATCACCAGTGTGGCAGTGATGTGGTGTTGCAAAATTTGTGTGACCACCCTAGAAATCTCTTTTCAGAATGTGTTTGGTCCATAATTTTTGCTTGTTTGCTAACAATGGTAATTGTAAAATGACCCACTCACTCGCCAAAGCACATTCTTGGGCACTGAACTTAATCCTTGATCTCTGTTACATGGTAACCAGGCTGTTTGGCTCCTGCACAGAAGTGGATTTCTTAAGGTCTTTCACACCTGGTTTTTTTTTTTCTTTTTTACAATCAAGTATTTGTTTCTGTAGGGATAAATTAGTAGAAGACAAAGTCAGGCCAGGTCACTGATGAAATCTGGAGGGCTCTGTGTGTGTGTGATTTCCACACCACATCCCCAGGTGCTTTAGTGCGTCACCAAGATGCAGGAGTACCAAGTCTTGTGTTCTTTTGGGGAATAAAAGTATAAAATTAAATGCAGGGCTGTGATATGTTTAGGAATAACAAAAGTGTGTCACTTGGCTCTGAGCTTATGCTCTAAAAATTTTAAACTGGTAGAAAAAAATTCTTGCCATAAGCCTCCATTCCAGAGTCCCAGTGGAGAACACTTGCCATGCCAAGGCAAAACTCCCTGGGGTCCACCTTGGATGCCGTGTGTGGTCCCACAGTTCAGGCATGGTTGTGATGCCACTGCAGGTGGTTGTCCAGGCAACAGTTCTGACTCTTCACTTATCCTTGTAACCTAATTACTGCAATGGTTTCTACACATAGAACAGAATTTAGCTTTTCCTCCTGTATCCACTGTTGCTTTCTGAGGACCAGTCACAACACTGGCAGCGCAGGGGTCTTGAAGGATGTCTGTCAGCATCATTCTGTTAACTGTGTCTGTCTTTGGGTGCGAGCGCTGCTGTAGCCAAGGCCTGCTTTTACAAGGCTCTTCTGTAAGGGAAACCCAGCCATGGAACAGGTTTCCATGTACTCGTAACCTGAGCAAGAAAAATCTGTTTTGTTTTCCCTTTGAGTGAAGCAGTGTCCTTGTCTTGTTCTGTGTTGTTGGGCCTGGTGTTGAGGAAACCCAAGAGCAGCCAGAGCTTCCCTCGTGCTGGTCCCAGCGCCCACATCTCAGTTTGGGCACCCAGGGCAGCCTGGCTGTGCTCAGAGCCCTGCTTTGCCTTTTTCCTTGGAGCTGCTGCATTTTAGTGCTTTCTTCCTTATTCTTTCCAGGGATTTTACCAATCCCCGTGTCCCTGGGGGTAAGTGGAAACCCTCGGCAAGATGGACACAGTAGCCCATTCCTCAGAACTCTGCTTTTAACTTGTAACGGGGATTAATGACTTAGACTGTCTGAAGTTAATCCTTTAAAAGTGTTAACTCCAAACAAATGAGTCCCTGCTCCAGCCTACAGTATAATTAGGCTTTTGATGAACTTAGAGTGCTTGTAATCGAAGTAGTCCTAAAGCAGAAAAACCTTTTGTGGCACTCGAGCACACATCAGTCAATGCGTCAGCAGCAGAATGCAGCCATTCCTGCTGATCCTGGCTGCAGAGGGAGGATCCCCATATGTGCAAGGTAACTCACCCTCACAATTCCATGTCTGTTCCTGGCAGGGTCAGAATGGCCACCTCAACCCTGGAGAACCAGCTGCAGAGTGCCCAGAAGAACCTGCTGTTCCTGCAGCGGGAACACGCCAACACCCTGAAGGGGCTGCACGCGGAGCTGCGCCGCCTGCAGCAGCGCTGCACAGGTACCATTCCTTGGAGTCACTGCTTCCCACTTGGGAACCCTCAGCAGCAAAGCCCACCAGCAGGGTGGATTTAGGGCCTTCAGTTTGTAACTCATGGCAAACTGGCTGATCAAAGCCAAGTTTTCTTCATTTGTTCTTTTAAAAGCTGCTAGTTCAGTCGTTTTACATATTTGCTGATTGGCAGTGAATCTCCTATTCTCGCTTTAGGCAGTGGGAAGAGTTAGTTCTGTATTTATTGAAGGCTGTCATTGTAAATCTGCTTACCAAGTGATGTATGGGTTCCATGTGAGTTTCTAATAAAAATAAACAACTTTTTTTCCTCAGATTTAACCTATGAGCTGACTGTAAAGAGTTCAGACTCATCAGGTAAGGAATACATGGCATTTTCTTGTTCATGTTCAATTTACTAATCTTTTTCAATGTTTGTATTT
This sequence comes from Anthoscopus minutus, assembly GCA_013399455.1. Classification (NCBI taxonomy): domain Eukaryota; kingdom Metazoa; phylum Chordata; class Aves; order Passeriformes; family Paridae; genus Anthoscopus; species Anthoscopus minutus. Next base: position 369,594 of record VWYI01046394.1, on the reverse strand, counting down.
TCTTTTCTACTTTGCAGACTTAGTTATTTATGAAGTAAATGTCAAAAGTTCTTTCCCAAGGTCACACTGGAAATCTGTGAAAGAGCCAGGAATAGCACCTGGAACTGCTGATTCCACTAGACAGTCAGTTCCCTGCTTGGACACAGGACACAGATTTTGGGGACAGAAGAGTGAGACTATTTTTAAATAGCTGAGCTGGTGCTGTAATTCACCACAAAACTTTTATTTATATATATCTATGTGTGTGTGTATACACTAGATCCAAGCTACTTTTTATGTATTATGTTAGCAAAAGGTAAAGAGCAGGAATAAGGTAACTCCCTGAGGTTAGTGCCCTGGATCAAGGATGGTGTGGGATGAGTATTAACTGAGGTTAGTCTTTTGGATTCCTCTTGGGGATTGCACTCTTTTACATAATGGTTGTTGTTAACTTGAAACATTTCTGCTTCTCCTGTTCTTCTAGAAACTGGTGGTACACGAAGCGATGAACTCAAAAGTAAGTGCAAAGATCTTGAAGCTCAGCTGAAAATCAAAGAAGCTGAAAATAGTGAATTGTTGAAAGAACTTGAACAAAAGAACGCGATGATAATGGTGCTGGAAAACACTATTAAAGAAAGAGAAAAGAAGTACTTGGAAGAGTTAAAAATGAAAAGCCATAAGCTCAATATGTTGTCCAGTGAACTGGAGCAGCGAGCGAGCACGATTGCGTATCTGACCTCTCAGCTGCACACGGCCAAGAAGAAGCTGATGAGTGCCAGTGGGACTTCGGAGGGAACCCCGTCAGGCAGCCCCGTGCTGTCCAGCTACAAACCATCCCCTCCCAAGGACAAACTGCCGGAGACGCCGCGGCGCAGGATGAAGAAGAGCCTGTCCACACCGCTGAACCCCGAGTTCGAAGAGGCCTACAGAATAGGGTCGGAGAGCCGGAAGCTGGTGCTGCGAGAGCCCGTGGATGCCATGCCCGATCCCACGCCCTTTCTGCTGGCCAGGGAAACGGCAGAGGTGCATCTGATCAAGGAGAGGCCCTTGGTCATCCCACCGATCCCCTCGGATCGCGCGCCCGGCGAGTCGCACAGCCCCGCCCGCGAGAAGCCGCACAAGGCGCACATCGGGGTGGCTCATCGCATCCACCACGCCGCGCCCGCCCCGCCGCAGGAGGTGGAGACCCTGGCTGTGGATCAGGTGCATGGAAGCAAAGTGGTCAGAAAGCACTCGGGGACAGACAGAACTGTCTGAGTACACCATGGAAGCGCTGTTCTGTGCTGGTTATGCACTGTGAGCCTGTAGGGTAAATAGCACCTGCGGTGAAGTTTCTTTCGATGCCCCATGCATGCCAAACTCCTCCCGGGTACATCATTAATACATTTTGCTCTAATGAAACCTCCTAGGACTGTGTTCATATGGCAAGGTATATAACCACTCCATGCTGTGGCCAAATCAGGGGGACCTGACTGCTTGCTTCCCAGTGCTGCTCCATTTAGTGTAACTGCAGGTGTGGACAAAGGCACGGGCTGCGTCAGTGAGCGCTCCCAGAGAGAACACCCCTCCCTCACACTGCAGCCACACGTGTTGGCTGGTGACATTTGACCTGGCAGGGGTTCTCTTGTCTCCACTGTGTGTGTGAGCACTCCAGAGCCATCACTGACCTCTCGCAGCAGCACTGAAAGTTGGGCATGTGTGCATTCACCTTAATGACCTAAGGATGTCCCCAGAGTCCCCGCAAGTACTACTTGATTAATCCTAAATACTTTGGTTTGTGGCTTTAAGTAAAATATGGGTGGGGGCAGCACCATTTAAAGGGTTAACGACCCTCATAGGAAGAGTATGAACACTGGGTTGTTTGTGGGGATTTTGTTGGGTTTTTTTAATCGAATGGCTTCACGACACATTTTATGCTAGTCAGTACACTGCACTTGTAGCACCTTCCATAGTGGCTCAGAGCTCCTTCTCCAGGGAGGAAATGTAACTGGCTATCCAATATGGAAATGGTTCTTTATGCTCTAACCTGCACTTTTTTTGTAAAGGGATTATTTTTGTTTCCTAAAAACCTTAGTCTTGTTCTGGGCATCATCAGACAGTGCTGGCTGCTGCCAGCCTAGAAACCTGAGCTGCCCCTGTAAAATACGAGTACTTAGTTTTAAGTGAGGTAATCAATTCATACAGGAGAACCTGGCATCCTTGATTTCTGTCCTTGTGGATTGGGATGGACTTGCCTTGCACTTGACCAGATTCCCCTACTCCTTTCTAGTAAGTAGCAGGTAGACCCAACAGCTGTTAGACTACTTGATTCTTTTTTTTACTTTTTTTTTTCTATGGAAGAAAGGCATACTAGGAGCTGGGAGGGTATGTAGTTTTGGGATAGGAGCATGAGTTTGTCCATTTTTCTTACATTCTGTTCACCTCTGCTTCACTCTTGTCTGCAGCCTCTGAATAGGACCAGCAAGAAACACTGGCTCCCAAATGCTGCTAAGCTTATGATGTGCCTTTAAAAATTTGGAACATGTATTCTCTGTGACAGCTGATGAAGGATCCCTGCCTGCCCTGTCCCCTCCCCTCGCCAGCTGTAGTTTGCCCCTCGTAAGCTTTTTCTGCAGCTGTGTTGGTGTGTGTCTCCCTCCAGAGCCTTGGACCACTGTCAGCATCCCCAGCAAAGGCCCTGGCAGGCTGGCAGAGCTGTTCTCCCGCCTGTGGTCCCGCTCGATTCCTGCAGCATGACCCTTCCAGCAGGGCTGCTCCTGGGGGAGGCTCTGCCCTCTGCCTGCCCTCTGCACCCTCTGTCACTCGCTGTCCCAAAGTCCCAGACCCGCCTCAGCCTCGCGCCTTGCTGGCTCTGGGGTAGGAATTTGTTTCACAAGTGGTGGGGAGGGGTAGGGAAAAGCTGTGTTCCCAGAAAGGGGTTGGTTAAAGCAAGGTTGTTACTCTGAGGTTTACTGGTTTTATGTGTATTGCATTAACCAGCAGCTGGTTTGGTTCCTTTGGTTGTTGGCACCATATTTTTATGGTCGTGTGTTGTATGAGTGACCTACCCTGCCACTTGTTGGAGGCTGGTGGGAGGCATTGCTTCCAGGCAGCGCAGAAGTGATGCTTTGGGCAATTAAAGACATTTCTTACAACCATCCAGGCAAACCTTAGTCTTTGTGTGTGCGAGACCAACTTACTCTCTTTGCAGCCACAGATTTGCTTGGAGCAAGCAAGTCTTTGCCTTTTTCCAAAAGGAAATATAAATTAGAAAAAAACACTATTCTTCAAACATGTTTATTGGGAGTATAATACAACCACACTAATCTTAACTAAAGTCAGGTGTGCCTAAGTGAACACAACCCCACCCATGGTGCTGAATCTCTGCCTGGGTTGAGGTTTTTTTTTTACCCTGCGCCTCTCAAGGGTTGCATTTTGGGGGAAGAACACGGTGCCTATTTTTGACTGTCATTCAGCATTCAGGGTGAGACACACACCTTGGAGGACCCAGTGGGAAATGTGCTTTGTAGTGTAAAGGTCAGCTTCAAAGACCAGGCCGAAGCCCATGGCGTTGCGGCGCATGGAGGTTGTGTACACCGGCGTCCGCAGCGTGTTCTGAAAGAGCACGGAGGCAGCACGGACACTGAGCAGTGCCTGAGCTGCTGCAAGCAACAAGGGCTTCAAGGAGAGGGGACTGGCTTCAGAATGCCACTTTTTTTTTTAAGAGGTCTTAAATAGTTAATACCCAGAACAAGTAAATGTCCTTTATGTCATTTTCTGGGGATGAGAAATAATTGAAAGAGTAGAGGAAGTGTAAGAGTGTCCCAGAGTGCCTGAAGGGAAAAGAGGCAACAAATGCATCAACTCCCTTAGAAGAAAAAAGCTGTAGTGATGGGTGGTGTAAGGGGAAGTGTTAAACCAGGTGCTTCATTGGTGATGATAAAACAGCTTCTGGGCAGAGAGGGCAGGGGCTGCCAGCTGGGGAGGTGTGACAGTGGCAGGAAGGGAATTCAGGAGCCATACCTGGAGCCTGAGTCTCTGTGCTTCTATGGGGATGATCCTCATGATGGGCAGCTCCACCACCGGGACACGGGGCTTGCTCTGGATAAGGCAGCCCTCCTCTACATCCCAGTCTGCTCCTTCCAGGAACAGACCAGAAACATAGCAGCCTGCCAAGGCAGAAGATTTGGGTAAACTGAGCTCCTAGAAAAGATCTAGGAGATCTTTTAAGATAACTGTTCCTGCAATCTCTTCTGGGCACTACAGTCATCGCTGCATTTCAAACTGCAGCTGCACAGGGTGCAGTTTTCTGAATAGCTTTGTTTTTATCATCCAGCTGTATTAGGAAATCAAATTAAACTGTCTCAGTTGCACTAGACATGATAAACAGTAGCAGGAATAAATGTGATTTGCTGCCCTCCAATTGCCCAGGTGACAGAGAGCTTTGTGACTCCCCTGGGCCTGATCATTGGGTCACTGAGAGCAGGTGCAGGGTCAGGACAGTTGTTCTGGTACAAATACCAAATACAGCATTTAGATTTAACAAAAAAAACCAAGGCTTTTTTTCCTCCTCTGTTCCAAATCAGCTGGTACTCAGAGCCTTGCTGAGCTGTTCCCTGTACCCAGCTTGTTTTACTTAGTTATTAGAGCAGTGCTAATCATAGAGAGCTCATAAAGAGCTATTTACACAATTTGTAGGTACTTTTTGCTTAAGTACATTTCAATATATTATTTGTGATGTCAATCGATTTTTACAAGCCTGCTGGGATTGGTAATGTTCTAGGCATAAAGAAATCAGTGTGTCTTTATATACATCCATAAAGACACACACATACATATGTATATGTATGTACACACACATACACACATACAGGGAGCAAGCAAGGGGAGGTGTAAGTTCAAATCCCTGCCTGTGGGTGGGAAGAGCTTGCTCCATGCACACAGGAGCTCTGCAGGGACCAGAACCCAGCTACTTCCCAGCTGGAAATCATGAGGCCTGTGAAATGCAAACCCAGGGCAAATGCCTGCCAGGGTTTAACCCAAGTAATTCAGTGTGCCAAGCAATTTCTTTCTCTCACCAATTAGCTACTTTATAATTTTAGCCAAGCAATTGTGGAAACACCTACCCTGAGCAGATGCTTCAGTGATGTCTCCTGCTTTCCTGTACTTGGTTACCTCTGTGTAGAGGGTGGAGTGATCCAGGGGCCACCTGTTTTTCCTGCAGGTGGCTTGGACAAGAGCAGTCAGGTAGGACTCAGGAATGTGCAGGCCTGACAGCCACATCACCTCAGGCTCACCATCGCTGACCTGCAGCCACAGACAGTGATGGGCAGCACCTGGTACTGCCCTTGGGGAGGAGCTGGGCTGAGTCTGCCTTGCATCCACAGTTATGCAACAATGGCACAAGTTCCACAACTTACCTGAAGTGTTCACTGGCTTCTGCACCAGCCTGCACAGCACAGCACAGCAAGCAGGTTAACAAAACAAAAGGCTTTCTGGAGGTGCTTGCTTACCCAGCTGGTGTACTGGTCATATCGATCTCTGAAGAAAATGATCCAATTCCCAAGTGTTTTGAGGGTGTCAGGGGCCAGCCGCCGCCAGATCCCAGGAATCTGCCCATTGAAGAGAGCCTGAGCCACGTCATCCAATTCACTGCTCATTCCAACTTCCCCAGCCAAGGCCTGCAAGAAAGGTGAGAGTTCTGAGGGCAGGCAAAGCCCTGCTGGTCCCATTGAGTTACTTTACTTACACGCTGTAACTCAGCCAAGGACTTGCCCATGCGAACAATGAGCTTATTAAAGCGTTCCAGTTCCTGCAGCAGCACCACAGTCGTAGGGGAGATGTTCAGTCCATAACCTTTACGTATGTGGTCAAGATCAAATACTTGAGGTAATTTGTTTTCTATATCCTTGGCAACATTTGCAATATATTCATCTCGACTTATTCCTGCACCAGTTTCACCTGAAACCAAAAAATTTTAGTGAGACTAAATCCATATTAAATCTGAGAGAAGGCTGAGAGCCAAGTCACCTTTTGGCATCAGTCTCACCCCTCTTCTGCTCTGACATTTGTCCAGAGCCCTGCATGCCCCAGCTGTGTCTCTGGGCAGGTGCTGAGCTGCTCCCAGCCTGGCAGGGCTGAGCCCTGCAGTGTCACTGTCCCACTCCCTCTGCTCCCCAAGGCCAGGACACAGCCCCCAGCTGGCTGCCCACACACAGGGGCTGCTGTCACTGTCCCCAGGGCTCAGCACTGGCCACTGGAGATTTCCTGTTCCCAGCCCCTGTTCAGACAGGGCACGCACCAGTTTGGGGCTGCAGCTCGAGCAGGTGGACCCACATGTCCCGCACCGCGTGCATGTAGTACCCGATCTCGGCGTTGGCGTGCAGGCCCAGGACCTCGGGGGTGTTGGAAAGTGGCAGAGCTTCTATGGCCTCTGGAATACAACCACACAGGCTCTGGTAACCCAGAACACCACAGTAAATTCGCTATTGCTCTGCTTGAATAAAAAAAATAAATGCTAAACCTGTTGTTGGAGCAATGCACAGAACAAATAAACACTTCTAAACACACACAGAGATTCCCCACAGAAATATTATATATCACTTGACAAAATGAATGTGTTGCTTTAATGAGGTTTTGTGGTTTGGGTTCTTAGTTTTTTTTTAAACACCTGAGGAGCTCAGTGACAAGCTCACATTCCAAAGGACTGCTCCTGCAAAGCAATGGATTAGAACCCTGCAATCCTTACTCCAGCAGTCCCTGGTGCTCTGTTCAACTTCTCACACCCAGCAGCGACATGTGGAGACAACCTACACTGGAAGCAGGCTTTCTAATGTAGCAGGAGAAGCATTTCTTACCAACAAAGTCATCTTTTCCCTTCCCTTCTGGAATTTTATAATCAATTGTGTCGCCTTTATAAAAATGGAACACTTGGAATGTGTCAAACAGGAAGTCCCCAAGGTACTCATCCATGTAGACGGTGAGGATGCGCCGGTCAAAGCTGTCGATTGCACGCCCACCATACATGACCTGGAAAGCAGTGACAGCAATGTTACAGCACTGGCTTTTGGAGTAGGAAATACAGTTTAAAAAAAATCACTGAAAGGTCAAAAATGCTCTTTGCTTTTGCAGATTTTACACTTTACAAACACTGTCTCCCTTATGGATCCCAAAGACATCTCCAGTCCCTTTTCAGGGGGACAGGAAGGAAATATTTGGCCTTGGTCTGGAGAGAGCAGCTCTGGGCACTCCTAGGTGCCCATGTGGATGATTTGTGTGCAGTGGTACCTTCCTGAGGCAGCAGCTCATGCTCAGCTGGGATCCAGTGCTGCAAAGCAACAGTTTCCTGCAGGACTTCATGTAGCAGCAGCTGCCAGTGCACCAGCAGCAGCTGCCAGTGCACCAGCTCTGAGAACACACATTTGCACACTCCAGTGACACCCCACGTGCCAACTGCACTGTGCTCTTCCAGCACAGGGTCCCAAGGGCTCTCTCAGAATTAATTAAGCACCACCACTCCCTGCTGTGCAGTTGCTCACAGTGGCCCTAATTCCCTGAGACTCAGATTAAGCCCTTGCTCAGGGCTACACTGGAGTTTCAAACCTGCCCAGGAAATATTCCCAGCTTTACTCGGTGCAGCTCATGCAGAAAGGAAACTTCATTTACCTGAATTGTGCAATTGTAGCACTCACCTCCCCAATAAGATATTTGAGACTGCTCCAAGGGATTTGATCATCCTTTTGTTCAAAAGCTTTTGTCAAGTATGTGTTCAGGATTTCCATGCACACCTAATGAATTTGTTGGAACATGAGATAAGAAGATTCATAAATCAGATATACATATTCATAGGTTTTATTTAATGTAGCTCTTGTTTGAAAACTAACAATTACTGATTTCTGAAATAATTAAAAAGTTAAGTATAAATCCTTTTAAGAAAAGAAACCCATGAGAGGTAATAAAAACATAAGGGATTGGGAATCTAATTTTTAGCATCCCAAATTGACATTATAGAAGACCAGGAGTCTACATGACTCCACAGAAGCAGAAAAAAATATTAAGCAAAATCTAATTGTGAGAAAGGTTAAAGCTGGATAAATTCTGTGTTTTCAAAAGTAATCTGAGCTACTCAGGAATATAAGAGTCATTGCAATTGTTTTCTTACCTGGAAATCAGATTCATTAAAATCATATGGTACATTCCAGCCAACCTTCCCAAACTTCCTTCTCTCCTGAACCACAGCATGGAAAAATGCCAAGACATAGACTAAGGATTTAAAGGCAGGATGTGGGCACTGCTCTAAGGCTTCTGGGGCAATTTTGAAGTAGGTGGCTCTCAAATTCAGTTTCAGACCATTAGGTGGTTCTGTAACAACCTATCAAAACAATTATAGAAGCCATCAATTACTGGATAACTTGAGGAAAGTAAGTTGCAAATATTAAATTGTAATATGTAAGCTATGCAATGCAAGCTTGACATTTTAAATTGTTTTCCAAATGCCTATCAAATAATGGGTTTTTTCTTAAGACATGAAACAGACCTTTTAAGTTTATCAAGGTAAACACACCTATGCAAAGAGAACTCCATATTATTTTGGAATTAGTCATGTTATTGGCAAGACATTAATATTTCTCATACTTGAAGATCTAATTTACTGAAATACCACTTTAGGGCACATTTTAATGTCCTATATCCCCACAGTAAGATGCTTTAACAATGTGTCTTTACTGCTGATCAACCTGCCAGAGCTGCTTCCTGGCAGCTTTTCCAAAGGGCTCTAAAACCTCAGTTCTCACTGCAGGAGGAGGGGAGAACAGCCCAGAGCTGCCACTGAGCTGCTGCTTTCCAATCTGTGACATGAAATAATGTTACAGGACAGGGCACCACCACAGCAGGAAAACAGCCACAGAAAAGAACATTAGGGCAGAATCATGGGCTGTGCCTTCAAAATAATCAGCTCAGCTTTTAGTGATAAAATCTGCAGCCTGAAGTAGCAGCTGGAAGCCATTATCCTGTTCCAACATCTGCTCCACTGGCACTGCCAGGCTGACACAGGCCTTGGTTCTGCACTGCAGCATCAGGGCTGGCAGGGCTATTTCTGCCTCCAGGTGCTCCTCACTTGTGGCAGCATTTAAATCTAAAGACCATTTGTCACATTTCCAGGTTTACTCACAAACCTCTGCTTTGAAATAATTGCTGAACAGGTTTCTCCCAAAGGAAACATCCCAGTAAAAGACACAGGATGACAAAAAAAGGATTTGACTTAAACAAAGACAAAAAGTGAGTTCATAAGCCTGGGCCAGTGTGCTGCACTCAGGTCAGGCTCCTCCCAGAGCCAGCCTTTTCTGCTGAGTACCAGTGCCAGTGCCAGGCCCTCCTGGCTGGGGTTTCCCCACCTTTAAGGCCTTCTGCAGGATTCCAATTGGGAAGCCTTCAGTTGGGTCAGTTGTCAGCCAGAGGCGAAAGTCTTCGTGAGGCTCTGTAATTTTCTCCAGGGCCTTTTCCAGATGGATGAGCCACTTCACCAAAAGGTGACAATTCTGCAACATGAGCCACTGTCCATGAGCCTCTGCTTCCTCCAGCATCTGCAAAGCAATCTGAGGACAGGGGAGAACCATCTGTAACTCTCCCTTTACCCTGAGAACAAGCTGCCTCTGATGGGTTTGTGCAGTGGGTTTTCCTTCTAGGAAAGTGGTGGTCTAAGTGAGTCTGGTAGGAGTTCTCCCACTGACCGAAATTATGGCAAATTCAATCAGCTGTTAAGCTCTGGACATCCTGCCTTAGTGTCCATAACAAAAAGGAAAGGCAGAGGAAAGGCAGGAAAGCAGCAGGAGAACTCCCAACCACCTCATGTCCATACACAGCAACATCTTCTCATCACTACTTTTTAACAGCCAAAAATCTGATTCTGAATCTACCCTCACCCAAACCAGAACAGCAGCCAGTCAGCCAAATGGCCCCGTTCATGTTCAGTAAAATGTTATTCCCAAACTGACAAATCTGTCAGAACCATGAGCTAATTCCTTTTAAAATGGAGCAGACCTATGGAAAGGAAATTTGATCATTAGGAGCATGGCTTGCCATTCACTCTCACTACACACAGCACATCCCCACCCTCCCATCCAAGTTACCTCTTCCTGGCCTTGTCCCATGGCCAGGAATTTGAGTCTATCTGCTTTAAAATCTGTCCTCTCAGCCAGTTTCATGAGGTCACTGACAGGATCAGAGCCAGGACTTAGGATAAAAACCACAGGTGATAAAGGGCTGCTCTGCTGCAGGATGGCATCAAAGCTGATCACAGGGGGTTGCACGTACCTGGCAGAAGGAGAAGCCCAAAGATTTGCACGGAGCAGCTGCCACGTGTGAACAGAGCCTTGTACACACGGAAATCACTCAGACACAACCCCTGCTCTGCTCTTCAGGCACATGACAGAGCCATTGACAGAGCTGATTACAGCTCCAGCTCCCTGAGAGTGTGTGCCTGGGGTGTGAGAGGAGAGCGACTCACGTCTCGCCCATCGTCGCTGTCACGTAGTCGGTCACGGCCCGGTACATGCGGTCCACGCGGAAACACCGCAGCAGCAGCAGCTTCTGGAAGTCTGTGACATTGCCCTCGTAGTGCATTGGCAACGGGAGCTGCTCCAGAGCATCTGTGTCGTACCACTGGCAAGAAAACACAGCACACAATGCAAAGGAATCCAGTGGCTCTGTCAGGGAAATCACTAGGAAAGAAAATCAATTTTATGAATGAGGGGCCAAGAGACGCAACAAAAACAAAGTCAATCAGCTGCAAGTAAATATTAAAAGTTCAGATGAATGTAAAAAATCCAGCTTTTTCAGTATAAAATATTCAAGTCCAGAAACACATTTGTACTTTCACTTTATGTCAGCTAATTCTCTTAAGATATAGAAGATAGCATCAAAAGTAAAAAGGTATTAACAGATTGCTTGCAGGAAGACTTCTTATAAAGCAAGAAGACATGGAATGAAGCTAAAGGAGGAACAACTCTGTTTGTCAATAGCCTATAGAATTCACTCTCACAAGAAGATCAAAGCACAATTTAGCAGCACAAAAACACCACTGAAATGTTGGCTGAAAATTTCCACTGATAATTTCCACTGACTTCAACAGAGAAAATAACTCCTCTAAGGTACGTGACTGACAAATAAAATTTCTGCAGTATACCAGGGAAGGTATTTTGGCTTGTTCTTAAAATAATATAATCCTTAATTCCTCTGCAAATACACCAATCACCAACTGAGGTCAAGAAGCAAAGAAAGGCCTTGAGGCCAGAAGCCCACAGTGACATCTCCCCTGTGGGGTGCTGGGACACATTGCATCACCCTTGAACATTTAATACCAGAAGAAAAACTAGGAGAGAAAACAGCATTGCAAAGAAGCACGTACATTTTTCCATACATCTGGATTTTCTTCCACATCATCTGGAAGAGATTCAAATTGCTCAGGAAATAGTTCAGACAAGCGAATTAGGTCTTCCCAGCCTTGATCTGGAAGCCAGGTGAACGGTTTCTTTCGGGCACTCTTCTCCAGGGAAATATTGCCTAGGCACATTGAGAAACCAGAGTCAGTGTCCATGTCAGAAATCCTCCCATGCATGACCACACACACAGTCCCACTGCACAGAGGAACCAAGTGGAAATTTGTTCCTGGAAGCACTGGAAAGTTAGACTGGTCTGCTGAATTTACAAGCGCTTGCACCAGCCAGAGTTTTATCTTTGCAAACATTTCTAAAATCATGTATACACAGTTAGAAAATAACTACAACACAGTCAGATTACTTTCCTCATGTAATATCCTAACAATCAGCTAATGTGAAATAGAAATAGCAGGATCCCCAGTCTGTGTGACCCAACACAGTGCAGCTCTGTTGACCTCTCTCAAGACCTCTCTCAGAGGGAGAGCTTCTTGAGGTGCTGGCTCATAGTAAACCATCTCTAGTCAAAGATCCATCTTCAAAAGATCTTTTAGCTATTGCTAGGTAAAGCCACATACTTATATATAAATATTCACTTTACCTTTCAAAAAGAACTCAAATTCTTCTTGTGGAACTTGGCCCTCAGCTTGTTCTATCTTGACAGTCATATCAAAGGAGAACAGTAACTTGTGCTTCTCAAACAAGCCTACATTAAAAGGACATTTTCAAAAATCAGCTGCTAAAGCTTGTGGAACTGGAGCAATCTTTCAATCCACATCCTTCATCTGTTGTGGGACTGGTGGGATACTCCAGCCCTGCAAGTGCTCAAGACCATTCTGGATGGGGCCCTCAGCAACCTGATCTAGTGAGTGGCACCCCTGCCCATGGCAGGGGATTGGAACCAGATAATTCCTAAGGTCCCTTCCAACCCAAACCATTATACAATCTGCTCACCCCACAAAGATTATTTGGTTGATAGCTGGAATTGATTATCCTAAAGGTCTCCTCCAGCCTGAACAATGATTCTGTGATCAAGGGATCAAAGCTGGGGCTTTGAATCAGGCTTGAAGAGTCAAGACAGCCCCTGTGAGCTCTGGCTGCCTTTACCAAATGTAACCAATTGTGTTAAGAAGAACATTTCTGCAGGAGTTACGTGGGTAATGTGCAATGTTCCTTCTAACAGAAATAGCAGGGAGGAAAATGAGAACCAGGAGCGGTGCTGAGACCTGAACATCACTGAATTCCCTGCTTGGTAACTTGCCTCTTTAAAATGAACCAACTGAAGTCAAGGCTTCACCTTTACTTGCACAACACAGTCTCAGCCCCTGGTTAGACAGCACCAACCTGTGCAGCCATAGTTGTAGGTGTTCAAAGTCAGCGTGTCCATGATGTTTTTTAACCTCTTAGGAAGGATAGGACTGGGCATGGATTTCCGAAGAGAGAATGCAAACACCTCTAAGAAGGAGACCAGTGAGAACTGGTACATGATGTTGACAAATGCCATTTCAGCCAGCACAGAGAAGAGGATGGCTCCTCTCTTGGCAGCTGGTCTGTAGCCATCTCGGAGAAGATCGATATCCGCCGCGGTTGTCTCAGCCAGCTTCAGTTTCTCAATCACCTGGGCAGCAGGGATTTTGCACACCTGTAATTACTGTGCTGATCCTGAGCAGATCTATTATACCACAGTAATCAGAACTGCTCAGTGCCTGCCTCTCTGTGTGACTGTAGAGGGAATCTGGGCAGGTAATTCAAAAGAAGTTGTACAAATTATGAAAATTAAAAGTCTGATAAAATCAATCCCATACTGTATATTTATGAAAAGTAAAGGCAAAGATTTACAAAAAAAACCATAGAAATAGTAAGGGAAAGGCCCTCTGGGGATTTTTAGCTCAACTTGTGCCCAAAGCTTGGTTATGACCACCACTAGATCAGATCCAGTGTGGCTTTGCCCAACTGTGGCCTGAAAATTCCAAGGATGGATTCTTTTGCTTTAGAACTCTAAACAAACATTACTTTGGTCCTGTTAAGGACTCCCCTTCAGACAGACTACATCCTGTTCATAGATACCCTTCCAAATAGCCCAGAGCTGGTACCTCAGTAGCTTTGAATTTTGTCTCTTCCAAGGTTTGCACCAATTCCACATTGTCCAACATGTTTCCTGTGGAAGTTGACAGTCCATGAAGGAGAGTGTCTTCTAGATCTTTTAGCAGGTTTTTGTTTTCACTTGTCTCCTGGATGAGACGTTCTCTCTGTTCCTCCAACTCCCTCCTTTCAAAACCCGTAATGACACTGAGCAGCTGATCCTCTAGGCCCTTGAGTGTAACTGCAGGTACAGCACATGGACAGAGCACAGAGTTTTGTAAGCACAGGACAGTTTTTATACAACTTATTCAATCTCAAGCCTCTCATAAAACTACAGTATCCAGAGTGACCTGGTTAATGACTGAATATCTTAATTCTACCAAAGCATCCTCATCTGACCAGTACAGGAAGAGAAATTTAACTCAGTTGCAGATTAGGGGAGAACTGAGAAAGACTTTCTATTAAATCAGATGCTGAGTATGAGGGAGAGCATAAATTTTTTTAGTTTCTCTGAGGTTTCAGATACAACAGCATAATCTCTACTTTGTTATCAAGTACACACTTGAGCTTACCTGTATAATTGATCACAATAGCTCTGCCAAACACAGAAGGAGAATACTTTGGGTTTGCTAATTTGGTGTTCAGGTACATCTTAAAGTTACTGTCATAGTCAATCTCTTTGTCCCCCAGGACAATGAATGCTCGCCCCTGTGCAACTTTGACATTCTTCTCTAAGACATTGTCTATCACAGGGTCGATGTATTCATCAACACTGTGCACCAGGAAAGGATTTCCATACTTTATGGCCTGTTCTAGTTGTTTCAGAAAATCTGGGTCATTAAAGGAAGCCATCTGCAAGAGAACAATGGGAAAAAATGAAAGGAGAACTGATATTCATATTGCTGAACATTATTATTTTGCAGTAGCTTCCAGCACTAATGAAGTTTGTTCTTTGCTGCTTTTTTTTCTTTCCTCCCAGAGATTATATAAACTGCACTTGCACAAAATAGTAAAGGTGTATTTTTTTCTGATTAGCTGAGAATAATTTCCATTTGGAAACTACCCTTTAAAGTTTTAGATGTGTCTCTAAGTGTGTTTATTGTCCAACATGGCAGTTCCATCCTGGAGCTGAGATAAATCACAGTCTACACCAGCCTTTTGGCCTTGTGTAGACAGGCTGAGAGAGCTGGGGCTGCTCCTCCTGGAGAAGAGAAGGCTCCAGGGAGACTTTATAGCACCTTTCAAAAGGTGCACCTAAAGGGGCTCCAAGAGAGCTGGAGAAGGACCTTTGACAAGCACATCTAGCAACAGGACAAGGGGGAATGCCTTCAAACTGAAAGAGGCCAGGGTTAAATTAGGTATTAGGAAGGAATTCTCCCCTGTGAGGGTGCTGAGGCCCTGGCACAGGTTCCCAGAGCAGCTACAGCTGCCCCATCCCTGGCAGTACCTAAGGCCAGGTTGGATGGGGCTTGGAGCACCCTGGGATAGTGGAAGGTGCTTCCCAACCCAAACCATTCAATAATTCTATGAGATATAACTGGTTCCCCATTCAAGGTGACAGATATTTATGTAGCTTTGAAAACAATCAGTAGTGAGGTAAAGCAATCTTCCATCTTTACCCTCAGATTATTCTTTTCTTCTTTCTTCTTAATCCAATGCAATGCCTGCTGCTGTGGGTCAATACAGAGTGGGAAGCGGCTGGAATATGTTGTCAGGATGCCATTCTGGACAGAGAGCTCATCTGGGGGCAATCCTTGAGAAACCCATCTGGGAACAGAATGGATCAAAGACCAGCCTGGGATGAAAACTCGATGGGAGAGCAGCACATTCCATTTGTCAGCAAAATGATGCAACTCACTGAGCACACGATCAGATACACAAGGACACACACACACACACCCAGTGTGTGATTATGGGGACAGTGTCACAGCTCAGACTGACTCACTGACTCATTGTAACTGCACTAATCAAAGTACTGACTGCTGCCTTGGGTGAGCAATCCTGTAGCAATTGATACATGGGCTTCCTGGGCTTGGGTTTAATACCAAACCCATTGAAGTCAATGAAAAGATACCTGTTGGGTTATGGAAAAATATTTTATAGAGAGCTCCTAAAAAACTTCCTAGAAATGGTATTAGATGTGTCTAAGTTCAGTGAATGTCTCTGGAGTGTTAAGTACAACAGCTTGCTACAACAAATGGCCCCTGTTAATCAGAAGGACATGAAAGTAGGATTTTCTCTCTGGTATGGCTGTGCACCTCCACCCACAATTCCAATTCTCTGCTACAGACTCAGCTCCAGACTCTCACTTTATCATGTCACACTCAGTAGTCCCTGGGCTCCTGACTGGACATACCTGCTAATCTCCACCTCGTTGGTCAGGAGGCTCTCTAATTTAAATGGACGGCTGACAGGAATTTCTCGTGAGAAAATATCTTCTTGCCACACTTGATAGAGCATTTCATGACGGAACTCCCAGCTGAAGGCTCCCACGTAGCACAGAAAGGCAGCAGCGAGTAGACAATCTCCAAGCAACTTCACCTTTCGTATTTCTAATTCCTTGAACTCCTCTGTC
Organism: Anthoscopus minutus; assembly: GCA_013399455.1. NCBI lineage: Eukaryota > Metazoa > Chordata > Aves > Passeriformes > Paridae > Anthoscopus > Anthoscopus minutus. The sequence continues at coordinate 353,547 of VWYI01046394.1, read as the reverse complement.
CACCTGATAGAATTATATGGGAGATTATGTACCAGGAAGATGAGGTTTATGTGCAGCATTTCCTGCTACGTTAGATACAGGGTGAGACAGACTCCCAAATTTAGAATCAGTTTTCTCTTGCTATTATGGTGGCCACAGACTCTGAGCTGATCTGAAACTTCTTCCATTTAATCTCAGTTATTTTCCAGGAGCTAATGGATACAAGCTCAGAACAGATAATAGCTCTTCTCAGAAACAAACACTATAGAAAGCAACATTTTCAAAAATGTCTCCACCTGACAGCTTTTATCCCTGACACATGAACCTCTGGTGTCAAACATGAACCTCTTTGAATCTAGACTTACCTCTCATTCTCAGATTTCAAGCCAGCAATGAGCTTGTCAGCAGCCTCTAATCTTCTCTGCATTATCTCTGCTTCTTCCTGTAACTTTTTGTTTTCTTTTATTGCCTGCTCATATTTTTCCCCCAAAGCTTTAAGCTCCTCCTGAATGGCAGCCAGCTCTGACTGTATCCTTTCCAGCTCCCGCTTACTTAACTCATAGTTCCGTTCTAGCCTGGCCACCTAAAGCACATTTTGAAGGAAACAAAGGAGTGTCAGAGGACAGAAGGATTTTAGAGAGAAGTATTAAGTTCTGACATTTCTTTTGGTTTACATCATATTTATCAAAGTGTTCTGGTAATAAACAGTGCAAGCCAAAATAACTGTCACTGTCACCCTCGTCTCCCCACCCCAAACACACATCATGGTCTGACACTGCAGTTCCAAAGCAAAGACATCTCCCAGTTTTGTACCCACAAGGAATATTAAAGCACTGGAGGTCAGCAGGATCCTCACTCCCTGACAAAAGAAAAGGTTTGTCTGCTTAATAACAACAATATTAAGGCTCCAAAAACAGTCAGATACATCATCAAGTGAATATACTTTCTCTTTAGTCAGTTGTATATAATAACCTTTTCTTAACAACATTTCCCAGTGTCATCTCTCCAACACTAGATTTCCTTTGGTAATACAGCTGAAATTCCAGTTATCCTAGAAAAAGTTAATCAAAAGGTCTGTGGTTAAGGAACATGGATTTAGTGTACTACTGACCTCTGCTCTGTCCAAATGCCATGGGTTTTAAAGTTTGTTTTTAGTAAACAGCTCTAAACTGTGTTTTTCTAAGCACGTTAGATTAAAAAATTCCAACTGAACGTGCTCCTCCCTCATCCTTCAAGCACTGGCATGGATGGCAACCCACAGTCCAGCATCCTAACACAACAAATACAGTGATTTATGACTGACAACCTCCTCACTGCTACTGCAACAGCTCTCCTAAGCACCACTTTTTAAGCACTTCAATAGGAAAAGTGGGGAGTCTATGAAATGGTCAAGTATTATCTTTTCCACCAGGATCATGTCTCTGAGTTTGATTCCAACACATTTTACCTTTTCTTCCTTTGGTTTGACTGTTTTAACTACATCACAGTAGGTCACCACTGCTTCAGCAAACTTTAACATTCCCAGTCCTGCTCTGCTGATAACTTCCATTTCAGCCCAGGTAGTATTAAGATTCTTTAAGAGAGCTAAATTGGCAAACACAAAAATATCACGAGTGAGTTGAATAACTGGGCAAAAACCCTCAAAAGAAATAGCTTTTCCTACCAGCAGCATCAGCCAGTGCAGTGACAGACAAAAGGAAACATTTGTCACAATATTAAAGAGACTCTGTTGGCTGTTCCCATTAACAAGATCCTATATTCACTGCAAGTACTCAGAACAGGAATTCACCTCTCATAGCCTTCACATGGCTCCATGGAATTTCCCTAAAATCTGTCGTCAACAGAAGTCGCAGGAAATTTGTGTCAGCCATCATCGCTTTGGCATTCTTCCAGTTTTGTTCTTTGTAACCTCTCATTATAAGAATGCAGTCCAGAACAACCTGCACCTGCTTTGGGGGCGTTGCAAAGGATCTGGAAAACAGGTGAAAGAGACAGTGGGAGAGAAAAAAGGAGACAAAGCACATGATGCCAGGCATGGATACTTCCTGTTAAGAGAGGCATTGCAATAAAGGAGCTTGTACATAAGACAAGCCACAACAGTGAAATAAATAATCCAGGTCAGACAATAAATTATTAACTACTCAAAAGCTCAGAAACAACTTTTGTGTTCAGACAATTTGATCCATGAAAAAGGATTTCAACAGTGGAAAGCTTACAACACAGCCTCAATATTCTTTCCTGGGGCAGTGAAGCAGCTGGAGAAAAATCCGGAGATCTAAGAGAGAAAGGAAACTGAACAAGTGTGGCATGGAAGGGAGAGCCATGGCTCTTTTGGGGACAACTATTTCAGGGAGAGCCAAAGACTGGATGTGCCTTTATATCAATCCTCAAATAAAGATGTATTATCTAAACACAGGGAGGAGTAAATTCAGCAGGAAAATACATTTTCGTGCTATGAAAGTATCCCTCAAAAATAACTGTTTTGTGCTCCTACTTACAAAGTAAAAAAAGAGGAGAAATGAACAGGTTTGGACAGCCATTGCTCAGGCAAAAACCAGAGCAGGTTCTGGTGCATCAGACACAGCTCAGAGAATGATGGGGTAAACAGCAAACCAAGGCCTGGCAGAGCTGTCTGAAGTCAAAGTCATGTGCTAGGAATCAGGGCCTTCTGCTGTGACCTCTGCAACCAGACAATTCATGTCCTGACCTTCAAAGGTAGGTGAGAAAGATGAGGCTAAGGCTTAGATCCAGCAAACAAGGATCTCTCAGTGTATTTCCAAGAGTTTATGCTACTGTACATACAAATGAGCCACCTGAGTTCAGTAACTTCAGCCTTGTCAAGCTTCTCGACCTCCCGTTTGGCAGCTTCCATAATAGGCTTGATTTGGTCCAGTGCTGCCTCAGCCTCTGCCTTCTCCACAGCAATAACCTCATTCTGTTCCTGTATCTCTATAGCTTTTTCTTCACCCATTTTTTTCTTCTCTTCAGCTAGTAATTGTAAAAGCAGAATCATAAATGGATCGTTCAAGTTTGTATATAGAACATATGCTAACACTAGTAGAGATTAACTCTTTGCTGAAAATCAGAAATTACCATCAAGTCAGAACTCTCCTGTTGCCAGCTTGCCTCTGGTTACAGTTACACCACCAGGTTAGGAACATTTAGTGTTCCACACAATAGCATGCACAATCCCTTTTCCTCCATGTTTCCCTCTGATTTTCCTCTAATACTAGATTTCTGAATCAGAAGTTGCCTTTTTCGTTACTGCCTTTCCCACATTATGCCCTACACCTTGGAAAGGGACAACAAGGGCAAGAAAACATTTTGTAAAGTACTGTGGGCCAAATGTGGAGCAAAGATGGCAATCTGGGCAAAGCAGGGGACCTGCTCTTCTGGCATGGCATGGGAGCAGCACACAGAACAAGAGGGATACCTCCAGAAGCAGCTGGAGCTCTTCAAGGATCTCCCAACCCAGCCTAACACATGATGTGAGCCCTACTTTGCCTGTTGGACATTTCAGCAGTCATAAACTACCCACCTATTTCTGTGTTTTTTTTAATGTCTCGTAACAAAGCCTCACAAGCAGCTGTTTTTTCTGTTAGCACAATCTTTTGCTCAGCAAGTTTCACATTCAGCTCAGCCAGCTGTACAGCAGCTTCCTTCAGTTTAACTAAGCCCCCATCCAGCCGTTTACATTGGGCTAGGTAGGAAAAAAAAATAAAAGGGAGACACGTCAGTGATTCATTGATTGTGTTAAAGCACACAGCAACAGGCAATCTCACAAAGAGAAAATATCCTTAGAGGTGCACTGAGAGATTTTCCTCTCCTGAGCCTCCCAGCCAAAATGATGTTAATGTCATTTGAGCTGACACAGTAACCCTGTGCCACAACTTATTTCCCATATTACATTCTTTGTGCTTTATCCTCTTCACATATTTCAGCGCCACTGAAGTATGAGTAAGAATTGCTGCTTGAGGGAGAAAGTCAAACCCTGAGCAGGGCCATGATTAGATTTCAGCATGACTCTTCCCCAAGCAGAAGAGTGTCTGGTTTGGAGTTTCTGGCTCATGTTCACTCACAAAAGGATTTGAGGAGAGCTCATTGTTTGCCAGAGTCTGAACATTCACATGTGGCCAGGATTTTGGGTCAATGTCAAAACACAGCCCCACAGCTGTGTGCCAGCACAGCATTTGAGACAGTACTGCTATAACACAGTTTTTGCATATTCTGGGTAATATGTGGGATTCTCATTAGAACTCTTTTTTGTTTATAAAATATTTAAATCACTTATTAAAAAGGAGAAAGCATCTACACAGCCTTACCTAAAATGAACTCATTTTTCTCCTCCAGTAATTTTGCATAGGTGTTGAGAAAATCAAGGTAATTTTTTGGTGTGACGTGATTCCTACGTCTCAGTTTCTCCAGAAATCTCTTGCTGAAATCCCCTACAGATTCATGCACCATGACCATGTGGTCAATCACTGACTGGAAGTGCTCTGGTGGGATGCGTGGGTTTTTTCCTAAAATTGGGCAGAAGAAATAAAAAAATTCAAAGATTCAAAATTCAAAGGCTTTTTTCAGAGAACAGCAATTACCATCTTTCTTATGTACATCTAAGCCTGGCACAAAACAAATCTTTTTTCTGGGGCAAAAAGCAAGACCAGGGCAGAGCCAGAAGGGAACCTCCTGGTAGGCAGCCCTCATTGTCTGCAGAGCTGGGAACTTTAATTTTAGCAATTTTAAAAATCTATTTGATTAAGAAACTACCATCCAGTGACATTTTTTGATGGGGTTTTTGCATGACCCGTTTAGACTCAAGGTAACAAGCACAATGGGAAATGAAATTGTGAAATGTACAATAACTGCAAAGTAAAGAATATATATCTTAGGCTATGCCAAGGGTTAAATGGGTTGAAATACTGACATGTTACATACCCAGGAAGGATTGTGCAACTGCACACAAGGCCTGGGCAGGCCAGGGTAAGAACCAGTCAATACCAGTGTTGTTGACAAGACCTTAAAATAAAAGGACAGTGTTATCTGAAAATTTCTTTTGTAAAACTAACCCCTAATCAGACAGGCAGTCCTCTAATTAACTAATTAATCTTGACTCCTTCTTAGTAACATAATTTACCACAAAGTCCATACTTCCATTTTGACAGTAATTAATGAGCTCTGCCTCTGTGTCCTGCTAACCCCACTGTTCCTTTCCTCAGGCTCTACAGGATGCAGTCAAGAGCTGCAATAAGGTGTTTTAGGGCCTGGTTTAGCATTCCCACCTGTACCCATCTTTCAGGAATCTCTTCTGTTTCCCAGGACTCCTTTCAGCCAGCTGCAGCACCTGCCAGGCTCAAGTTTTTTTTCTCTCTGTAAGTGTCCCTCCCACCACACCCTTCTTTTGGCTTTGTATACAAAAATACTTCTATTCCCACCATCCTAGTTCCATAATGATTTAACACCACACTTTCAGCTGTAAACTACAGAAAAGAGGCTGCAAAGGCTGTGCATTTCCAGTTCAGTGAGGATGATAAATTGATTCCTAGATGTTCAGCTGGAAAATGAACTGACCTGATAAATGCTAATCAATACTGTTCACTGACATGTGGTAATTAACTGGAAAAAAATCATGCAGTGCAAATCTTTAATCATGAAACCTGTTCTGCTTAGTTTTGCCTGCCAGACATCTCTCAGTGTCCACTGTCAATATTTCACAGGGAAGGGACTAAGCAGTGTGTACAATTGATACCTGGGAAATTTCTGCACCACGTTCTCAGGTCCTCCCCAACTGGGGACATTCCCAGGACAATGTGAAGGTTGCTTGCACATTTGCTTACAAAATACTGCCAGATACTCTCTTTAGCTGGGCCTGCACCAGCTTTAGCAGCTTCTTCTCCAATCTGACTTAGTATGGTGTCTTTTTCATCATCTGCAAAAAGGGCTGGCACCATTCCTGTAACATAAGGACAGAAGAATGCTAGTGAGAACAACCAGTAAGAGGAAGCCATATGGCTGGAGATAGGGCAGATGAGAAACCAATTTTAAGCCTAGTTCTGCAAAAATGATTCTGAGTAGTTTTGAATGAACCAATTCATCTCTCTAAGCTTCTCCTCCTCCCCATAGCCCTCATGGAAAACAGGACCTACTTGGTATTTAGAGGAATAATTAATGCATTTTTGTTTGGGCTTCAGCAATGTATGCAAAATGTCACAGGACTATGCAAAGAAAATCTTCACTGGTGTCTGTGAACCATCAGTTCACATTTTTGTTCTCTCAATCTTGTGGCAAATACTGCATAAGTAACTTAATGACAGACCAGGGACAGGAAAAACTAGAACAATTGAAAAGGGATACAATTAACTCATCTGTTCTCATATCAGACTGTGTAAGAGCTTCTATAACGAGAGTGGTCACACAGTGCCAGCTGCTGCTCATTTCCAGCTGCTGCCTTCACCAGAAGATACCAAACTACATTTCAGGACATATATACATAAATATAAATATGAACAGTTGCTGCAGTTCAGGTGAATGCTATTCAAAAGCCAATTGGACAAGTTGGTTTGTGGCCAAATGCAGCTGAAATTTCCCTCAGTCTTTCAAGAAATCTGAGACTCCTGCAGCATCATCACCAGCATGAATGAACCCTATAACCTCTCCAGACATGTAAATGACTGTAAGAAGATTCCAGAAAGCCATTATAAAGGCCAAGATCATTTCAGGTAGTACTGAAAGGTGCAAGTAAAGCAGCAGAGGACACAGGGTGAACCAGCAATAGCTGTATCAAGGGTACAGCTGAGATTATGAGTCACAAGCAGAGAGGCTGCCAGTGGCACCTGAAGTCAACATGTTGTTGATGAGTTCCAGGAAACTCTCTTCTGCCACATGGCCATCTGTAAACAAGAAGACCACTGACTTGTCATCAATGCCCAGCCTCTGGTACAAATTTCTCAAATCTTCTCGGAAATTATTTTCTCCATATCCTCGACTCAAGATGATCTCAAATATCTAAGGATGAAAATGTACACTGAGAAGACACAGATGGACCCAAGACATCATGGTAACTCTGAATTTCAGTTACACTGAATCAAGGGGGTTGGTTTGGCCCCAGCCATCAGTAAATGTTTAAGTATCAATAAAATTGTGCATTTGTACAACCCTGTAGGCTTGCATTTTCAAAATTGCTTTGTGTTCATCCTCCTTTTTTGTTCTTTCCTTCCAAGCCTTTTTAAGTAAAGTGCCTCTGAGAACAACATTTCCTCTCTGCAATAATAAAGTATCAATCACAACAAGACTCCTCAAGCAGCACTGGAGTGATGCTTTAACACATCTAAGTATCAACAGCAGTAGTTAGGGACAATTAGCTGTTCATCACCAAACCCATTCTTGTTCTCCTTTCCCAGTGCCAAAACCCAGCCTCAGGCACTGACAGCTTCCTGCCCAGATCACACAGTACAGTCATCATCTTGGACCTCCTGGCAGCCACCTCACCCAGGGTTTGTCTCCACAGGGAAGAGCTGCCAGCCTGATCTTGTCTCGACTGACTGACTCACCCGCATCCCCAGCTTAATTCCAATCACAATTTTCCTTTCCTTGTCTTTTCTCACAGCCAAGACACAGGGTCACTAACCTCACATCCAGCTGTATGAGCAGCCAGTCTAGTCAGGGACTGCTTTCCTGAGCCTCCCACTCCGATGAGCAGGGCGTGCCCGCGGTCCATCCGGATGATGCGATGGATACGGATTAAATGCTCCAGAGCATCATCAAAAAGAACCAGATTCATTTTAATATGATATTCGTTGTAGTCATCCAAAATCTCCTTCAGAGAAAGGTGAACAGAATGTTACTTGGAGACCAATGACATAATTACTAACATTAAGAAAATAGCCTATTCAGCAGCATTATTCCTTTCCCATTCCTCATGGGAAATGAACTATTGGAAAACACTGCTGCCTCTCAAGCTGATCCTCAGCTTTCCTCCCTGCAAACCCCAAATGGGCACCAAAGCACATAAAGTTCTGTGTGCACACAGAAGAGAACAGACTTCCTGCAGTTTGAGGCAGGCTTCTGCCTGTTCCTCAGGCACAGCTCTCAGCTGATGCACTCTACCTTAAAGAGAGCTTTTGCTAAATCATAGTCTTGGATATCTTCATAAATACGAGGTTCTGTATCATTCAGTGCTGTTCTGAAATCTCCAAAAAGAACCGGATCTCTCATGACATGCTCCAAGTCATCCGGGAAATGCTCTTCAACCAAGGTTTTTATGTGGCCTTGTACCTTCAAGGATATGAAATGAGGCAACACAGGAAAGCATTTGATTGTGAATCCAGTAATACTTAAAAAGGTGATAATGCAGATTCTTGATCAAAACCTGATTTATTTCAAGGTGATGCTTATGTCACCCATATTACAGCCCCCCTTCTGTGTTCTATGTATAATCTAAAATGATCTAATAGGCAGTTCAAGAATGGTTCAAGCCAATTGACTGTAGAACATCAACACAAAAAAGGAAAAGCCTGTTAAATAAAACACCTTCTCGTGTATTGGTGCAAACATTATATTGATAAACTTCCCTTTTCAGCATTCATAGATGTCTCACCAGAAAGATTTCTCACCAAGCTTCAAAGTCTGCATTAATATTCTGTGTTGTGAAAACTGAGCTGGAGATGTATCTTTGTATATTAAAGGAGGAAGTTTTAACTAGAAAAATCTGAAGCCTTCTTGGCCTACCTCTTTTCATCTAAGCAACTTCCAAGGCAAAGCAAGATGCTTCTGAATGAGCAGACTTTACCTCAATTTCTCTCCTAAATCTCAGGGTTTAAAATTGGCATTGTTCTCTTTTGTGTTCTAAGATATAATCTGAAGCATTTTCCAATTTGCATAACAGCCAGAACCGAATCCACTGTGTAAGTTCTTGGCTTTTATCCTTTTTACTGCTTGATTGTACAGTCACATTTTGGTACAATCCTTCCTGAAGGAAAATACTGACTGGAAGTGATTTCCTGAGTTTTCTCCTGTACTTCTCTCACACTTTGTAACCCATACTTCTGCCAGTCAATTTTCCTGGACAGGCAAACCAAGTGATACTTTCCATTCTTTCAGCAGATCTGCTTTCTTAGTCTGCCATTCTCATAGTGTTTTAGGAAAAAGTCTTCCATGGGCTGTGTTTTAAATTAATGAGTAATATATTGCTTAGACAAATCTGCAGTTGAACAGCAAGACCTGAGTCCAACACTTGGTAGTGCTGCTGTTGCAAATTAGTTGCCATAATAATAGTCAGTGACTACTAAAAAACTGAAAGAAATTACTCACCAATTTCTTGTCTTCTTCATTAATCAGCCTGTCATGGAAAACCCTCAGACACTCATTTCTCCAAACTCTAACCATCTGTGTCACTGTGTGAAACCTGAAATAACATCAAAATATCAGACTGCACCAAAGAACTGACATGATTCCTAAGGTCATATGGTTAATAATAAAGACCAAATTCTGGATTGACCTTTTTACTCCTTATGATTCGGTTCTTTTCATAATACCTAATTTGCTTGCATTTTTACCTCTGGTATCTTATTTAAGATAATGCATCAGTGTTTGGCATCAAGAGTAAGATCCCAGTTTAGGATGTTCTATTTCTCATTATGGTTTAATGAAAACTGACCAAATGTGACAAAAAAAATGGTGTGAGACCACTAATGACAATTTTTCTATTCTTACCTTTCTGAGTCTGTAAGAATAAGTCCATTATAGACCCTGGAAAGATCCCTCAGGTTAAAAATGTAGTGGAATTTGGAAGGAGTAGGGGGTAGGTCAGTAACAATCATTTTATATAGTTCCAAAGTACACTGAGTAATCTTGTCAGAGATGGCTGATATGGACTCATTAAAGGTCTGCAAACATGAGAAAGAAGAGGTGTTTTCATGAGACTGCACAGACAGAATTCAACGCTATTAAACATAACCTGCTTTTCAGCTTTTAAACCTATTCAGTTCAAAAATTCTCTGTAGTATGAACATTCTGCAGTTAAATGTTTAGGGCAGGCTCAATCTTCCCTCTGGAACTTTCTGAGTGCTCAAGATAACACCAAACTCAGGCACAGTTCTCAGCTGATGCACTCAGCTTGAGAATTTCCACAAGATTCCTATAGCAGAAAAATCAAACTGTTCTTTTCTTACCTAATGTTGTATGTACCTTGCCATAAAGCAGTCTACTGCATTATATCACATTTTTAACACTCATTCAGGAAAGAGTTTTCTGATCTTCATGTATTTGCTTAAAGGAACTGTATTAAATCATTCAAACATTTCAACCCATGAAAAGCCCCAGGTTTATAAATTATCTGCTGGCTTGAATGTTTACATATTACACCAAAACTTATCTAAACAATGTAAAACCCACTGAGATAGAGAAGAAGAAAAGAAAGGCTTGTGTAAGGTATTAAAAAAATGGTAATGAAGAGTTCAGGTCCTGCAACAACATAGAAATAAACATCTATTTAGAAATAATACACCTGTGGAGCAATCCTTTAAAAAAAGTGAAATTACCGCAGTGTGGCCTTTCAGGATGGAGAAGTAGATCAAATTCAGTGATTGCTCAGAAGGAAAAGGGATGTTAAAAACACTGAAGAGTGAGGTGAACCGAGGATCAACTTCATTCCGACCTCCTCCAGCTTTGCCCATGGCAGCAACAAAACCCAGGTCTCGAAGGAATTTAATGTTCATCTCTTTACCACGATCGTACATGAAACCCTTCTCTAGCAGCAGCTTCAGCAGGGCAATGGGTTGCTGTGTGCCATACTCATCAACCTGCAGGACACAACAAAGCACAGCACATCAGCCCACCAATTACTGCTTTAAATGTGGGAATACTGGGTTCCATACTCAGGAGAACATTACAGGGACTGAGGGACACTTTGTAAAGCTCTGGCACCAGTTGTGAACATTCATCCCAAGGTCTCCTATGGGAAAAGTGCCTCTTCTCTGAGATAAATGCACACTGGATTTGTGCATGCAGGGACCATATCAGTGCTACACCAAATGTTTCTATACCACCTTACAAAGCTATTGCCAGCTTACCCTTGGCATATTCATATCATCCATGAACACAAGGAGACGTTTTCCCATGGGAGGGCCAAAACTGTCTTTAGTTCGTTTTTCTACGTTTGTCTCGAGGTTTCTCTGAATATCCATGGATGTTGTACGAGAAGAGAAGTTAATTACCAGCAACAGCTGCAAACAGGAGGAGATTATAAGAATGGATTCTAACCTGTTTTGTTGGGCTTTTTTTACTAGAGCATTCAAAAATATTTTTTATATTAGCTGCCAGACATACAGGAAATGCTGCTCAGGTCCATTATTCACTTGAACTACAGATGATAAAGAAAAGTAACTCCATCCTTAGCACTTTGATAATATCTTTTTACTTTATCTAATTGAGTCTGTACAAGGTAGAGAGGACAAAACATCTTTGATCTTGAAGGATTTTCAAATCAGCCACACTTTTTGGGTCTAGACTTGGCAGCCACATTACCCAAGCCAATATTGCAACCCACAGACTCAGGCTTCACAATGCAAATTTAACACAAGGGCTAAGAATGAAAATGCAGCTTTACAAACAGGGCAAAATGCCTCACACATACATTAAGTTCTTTGTCCAGATTTTTTAGGAAGTTCTGTGTAGTTGCTGTCTTAGATGTACCCGATTCACCCACAAGAACAACTGGGCGTTTCACTTTTACCATCTGTTCCAGTAACCAAGAAGTGCGTGTGGTATCCACTGTGGGCACTGAAAAAGAGCAGGAGCACAATCACTGGCTGAATGAAATGCACTACAGCTGGGGGATTTACAGTTATAGAATAGTGCTGGAACACACTCTTAAAGTATTAACATGCAGTTGCACAAAGACAGAATCTGAATTATCAATTCAGAAAGAAAATTTTAATTGCTTTACCATCTCTTTTCAGTCTTTGTCATTGGAATCTTTTCTTCTGTATATGTATACTAAATAAAAAAAAGTTATCTTTCATGTAGGAGGTCATGGTTTGGTTAAGCTTCCTTTAATCCTTATTTCAAGGATATAATCAGGATTTATTTGGATCATAAGCATTTTCTCAGACCTCTATAGAGATGAATTTTTTTCTGTGTGAATCACCTGCATTTAGAGCAACTTCAGAGATCATAAATTTATCTCTCATTCAGTGAGGTTAACCTGTGCTTGATGGAGTATCACTGTAAATTAACATGCCTAAATTTGTCTTTAACTATGAAAAGCAGCATTAGACAATGCTTTAAGTAACAGCCAATAACAGCCCTAATAATGTAATTTTTATCTACTGAGTACCTGAACCATGAGCTGATGTTTTCCTAGAACTGCTGGTAGAGCAAACTGTGAATCTTCTGCTATTCCAACTTTTAAAAGGCATTATGAGCTCCTAAATAAGCCTTATTAACTGAAACGTGCTTTCATAGTTTCCTCACTTTTTTATTACACAATGCTGGAAACATCAGCTTTATGATTGCTAAACTACTATGAAAAGAACTTTCAAGAAACTGATTTGTGCCATCACAAGAAACTGAACCTGAGTAGATGACCTTCAGTACAGAAAGAGGATGTTTCATGCTAAGTGCCATGCACTCAGTGCTGGCACATTATGAATTAAAAGCACATCATCACTGTATTTTATCTTACACTCACCTAGAATGTCAAGAAATTTCATTTCAGGATCATGAATATATTCAGGAACAAGTTGCATCCAAGGTACCCACTTTTTTTGAGATCCATCAAAATGGAAGTCATACAAAGTCGGCAGCTGACCTGCAAACCATTAAGCAACTGCAAGTTTTTCAGGATACTGAAACATTTCCTAAGAAAACAATCTGATTGAGATGAAAATTAAGGGTAAGATTATAGACTAAGTTGGGCAACACTTTGTTGTTCTATTTACAAGTAATTTAACCCAGTAAAGCATCAACCAAAATTCCTCTATTCTAGCATCTTCATGAAAACGATCAGTTTTCTATTACAATGAATGGGATTCAGAATAAGTTATGACAAGGTCCTACCTGGCAGCTCCCCTGGCTTAGCCAGGATGTCCTCACCCTGAACAATAGTCATGCAGGAAATATGTTTAACATGTTCATCAAATTTAATTCTTCCAGCATCAAGAAGAGAAGCACCTAAGGAGCAATACAAAGCTTCCAAGAAAAAACACTCCAGAACATCAGGATTTTCAGGCTGTACCAGTAGGACTTCCAGCATCACAGTCAACTGCACAATCTGTTGGAAAAAGGACAAATCTGTAAACAAAACTGCCATTTAGATGTATGAAAACTCTTAATATGCTTTCAGCTGATTGCTGGTCTTTTGTTCTTACAGGTGGATCTACTGCTATGTGTATTAAGTTCAGTAGAAAAGCATTATTAGGTCCTAATTGGTTTGATATCTCTGTGCTCATCAGTAGCAAACAGACATTTCAGCACAGACTTTCCTCCTGTGCTTTCTTTGGGAAGGTTTTACTTTATCCATTAATTCGTTTTCTTTTTTGCTAAGCATGCTCAATCTTTATTTCCTGTTTCTTACCATATTTAAATCTGTTTGAGGAATAATGGTCTTCAGCTTTCCCTCCTGTTTGCCATCCACAATTCCCTCCACAATCATATCAATAAGGTAGGGCACATACTTTTGAAACAGAAGATCCAATTCCACTCTCTCATTCTAAGAACACAAAAAAACACAAGAATATTCAGCTCAAAATAAAAATTTTGACAGCAGATGTTCCCATCAATACTTGGCTGAACAGATATGATTGTTTTTGAAGGAATCAATTCAACCAAAGACTGTCTACAGGTCAGTGTTAAGTACAAATACTCTCTGAACAAGTGCAGAAATTCCCACCTCATTTTCTCTTCCTTTGACCCACTTCTGCCAGTAGGGCTCATATCTCAGATTTTTAGGATCTACAAAGACCATTCCACAGCGGGATACTGTGGCAGGAGATGCATACTGTAAGTCCCCAACCTATAAAACAATCACACAAGGTAATGATACACACTAACTGCTTTACAGGCTTAGAAGCCCCAGTCTGTATCTAAACCTTCCCATTATTAAATGGTACAGTCATTTCTTACCTCAAATAACAAGGCACAGTGTGCCTGAAGCCTAATCCGCTCCCCATTTGCCAGGGTCAATAACTTGTTGTCATCCATGACAGAATTCATGTTTTCAACCCACAGAGCATCCACATCTCCATCAAAGAGAATGTACCTGTGTACAAGAGCCATGAGCACTGACTGATCTCTGATTTTGCTAACATATTTCTGAATTCAGAAGTGTCATCAAATGGTGTCATTGTCAGTCCAGCTATTTTGAAGTCTATCATTCATTTTTTCTAATTGCATCATTTCACTGAGACTAGAAACTCACAGGAGACAGAAAAACCCCTAGACACTTTCTATTTATTTAGTATTTGGTTTTTAATAAATAGTGCCATATCAATTTTTTTTTAATTGGTGTAAACCTCTGGATCTCAAAACCACCACAATGATTTCTAGCTGCCTACCTTCGCTCTTTCTTGTCAGTGGGTTTGTTGATATCCCGAAAAATGTTTGACAGGACTCCATCTGTCCAGTCTCGTGTGACAGGGTCAAGGATCCCATACAGCTCAATCACACTCATAGCTTTAGGGTTCAGTATATAAAGCTTTGTCAATAATCCCAGTCTAAAGATACAGCAAGAAAAGCATTCGTGAAATGTCACACTATCATCTCATGTTAACTCAAGCAAATATTCTGGGCAGCTGTTGATCCTGTCATGACTGGACAGGGCTGAGTAATACAGACTGTGCCATTTTACAGCCTGGTTTACATTCTACACTCACTTGTTTTGGGCCTGGCACAAGGTTTTAATAACAACTGTCTTGCCACCTCCAGTAGGTCCAACCACCATTGTAGTATGACGTGTTAACATTGTCTCATACATCTGAACTACTTTATCCACCTGAAAAATAAACATGGATTGAGCAGACTGCTGTCACAACTCACTGGACAAGGTTACCAGCCAGTCTGTATCAAATAAATTTTCCTGGAGCCTCTCCAGGCTGCAACAATGCACCTGCAGCCTCACACTTACAACAAAACCTCAAGCAATTAACATTTTTTTATACCTGGACTGGTAGAACAACATAGCCACGTTCTTCCAGCACTTGTTCTACAGCATCATTAAAGTCAGGGTAGCGGACTCGAGGGCAATCCAGGCCAGGAAACAGGTCAGAGATTAAGCCAAGGAAGAGAGGCACATCTTCAAACACAAATTTAGGAAGATTCATATCTCGCAGAGCTCTCATTAATACAACTTCCTAGACAAAACAGAGCAAAATCAATCTTTACTAAAGAGTTACCTAATCAGCTAAAATGAGGTATTTCAAAACTTTAAATCTTTAAAAACTATTGCTCAATTATTTCAGTACCGCTTTTAGAACGTTTTTTTGTCATCAGTTCCTAGTGGAAACAAAAGAGGTTATTTGATATGAATTAAGCATATCAATAACTAAGAATAATACATTGCCTTTTCCTACCATGTTAATCAAATGTCAAATGGCTGCAGTTACCCACACCACAGCTTCTCCAAGCCGGTGCACTTGCTGTTCAAAAGCCAGTTTTTGCTAGTCATCCAGAGATACTCATCTGGCTATTTGCATTCTGGACTTAACAAGCAGAAAAATACCTCATTTTCCATAGATTTCCCTACTCTGACTGGAGTTCTAATGGCAGAGAGCACAATGAAACTCACTAAGAACGAAGAGAAATAGTAAGACAAACAGCACTGATGTTCCTATTTCCTAATCAGACAAACTACATCAGATGGGGAAACACATCCCCTTTCTAATGGAAAAGATGATATGCCCAGGGTAACTAAGCAGCAAATTTACCTCACTGAGGTCTGCTGATCCTCTTTTCAGTTCTCCAGCCATTACCAACACTGACTTAAGGGCCCTCAGTCCAAAATCATAGTGATGTTGTTTAGAAAGCTGTTCTTTTGCCAGTTTGTACAGCACTGTCATCTTTTTGGCAAGGACCTGTTTGAGATTTATTTAAATGATCACAAATGTGGACATTGCTACTGGCCATGCAAACATGGGTAGCTATGTGGGTATGGGTAACAACAGAATTTTCTTACCTTTGCTGTAAGAAACCCTTCAGAAAACAGCATTATTTCACAGATCTGCTGAAGATCTGGTACAATAACAACCACAGGCCTGAAGAGAGCTTTCACAGACTCAGGGAGCTCAGTCCGGCCAGCATAACCAGGATTCATTGTAATAAAAATGCCAATACGGCTATCAAGGGAAATCTCCTGTCCTTCAAACTAAAGGCATAAGAAAACATTAGAACAATGTGAATTAGGAACTAAAAAAAAAGATAATACTATTTGCTCAAAGAGAAAACCAGTAATACTGGGACACCCACTTAGGACAAAGTGCTAAAATATTTAGCTTTAGATGGTCATCCTGATACACACAGTGAGATGAATGTACTTTCTTTAAGATATTTCATAAGCCCCAGATTTTCTGTCTGAGGTTTTTGAATTCCAATAAGCATCAGTAAATAAAGCCTCACAATCCACATCAAGTTAAATTACTGCTGTTCCTCATTACTACTAGACTATTACTCCATTTACTTGATATTATCCTACTAAGATCACTTTTATCTCATTTCACAAAAGAAGAACCTAGCAAAGGATTAGGCAATCAGCAAAGATTTAACATCTTTCAAACCAAAAGTACATACTCAGGAGTTTGAAATGTTCAGCACAAACTAATTACAGAAGCAGCAGCCCTTTGATCTAATGACGAGTTCTAACCCTGTATCTTGGCCTGAAAGCCAAGATCAGCCTTTACAATTACTCTTCTTTTTTAGTGTTTACCTGAAATCTTTTCCACCCATTCATTAAAGCATTTCGGATCGTCTGAATCTGGGAAGAAATGACTGAAAGCACAGAAGCGTCGATGCGATTGAATTCATCAAAGCATCCCCATGCACCACACTGGGCGAGGCCTGAGAAAATTTTACCCATTGCCTAAAAGGAACAACAGGAAAATCTTCTCAGCAGTGACTATATAAAACATTCAGTGCCAAAAACTTTGGAACACACTAAAATTAATGGTGGATAAACCTCTGGATGTTTATCAGTCGTAAGGTCTTGCAATAATTACCTGCCAGGTGCAGCTTGCCTGAACTGAAACACATACCATACAGTCATTGCTCCCCGGCTTGAAAAGGCCTGAAATTCCTTCAGGAATTCACTCAAAAATCAGTATTTTTTATTAAATTTAATCATCAAACATCATGGTATCTCTAAGGGAGATGTTTATGTAGAAGTTCAGAGTATGTCCTTATCCTGGGCACTGATAAAGAGCAGAAATTGGCATTTTATCAGAGAACACAGATCTTCAACTCTTACTTTGAAATCCATGCCTTCTCCACAGTTTGTCACTACACACAGCAAGCCCAGTGCTTTGGCCAGATCCTTGGTTGTTTCTGTCTTCCCTGTACCTGCTGGCCCTGCTGGTGCTCCTCCCAAAAACATTGACAGAGCCTTTGAAGACAAACCAAAAAACAAATCAAAGCTTGGGTTAGATTTATGTTAGGTAACAAAACCACAAACGAACCCTTGGGTACAAAAACCTTTACTTGCGAATGCCTTCAACACTGGCTTTGCAGCAATGAGGCGAGAAGGATATCACAACTGATTTCAAACATCTTAGCATTCACACTGGGAGCCAGCAGCAAAAGGCAATAAAACAGGGATGTGACTAAGCATAACAAGGGCTTGTTCAGCAAAATGTCCTTGAAGGTGCACCTGTGTGAGGGTGAGGTAGATGCGGTCGGTGAGCGGGGTGATGACGAGCCGCCCGTTGAGCCCCATGTACTCGTAGCCATAGGAGAAGGCGCCGGTGCACTGCCGCACTATCAGCTCGTCCGGCTCGCGCTCCCAGTAAAAGCGCAGCTGGCTCTCCCACTCAAACTCCTGAGCCTGCAGAATGCTGCACCACAGAGCTCATGTTAGCCAAAGGGATGGCAGAACAACTTCTGGATTTGGTGTTTGCTCAGGAGTTGGAGGTGGTGGTTACCTGTCTCTGACGAATATATCGATGATGTCTCTGGCGTGCACGTCGATGATGAGAACGGTGTTGTATTTTTTCCGGTCATTTTTGCTCAAGGGCATTGTAATGCGGGTAACCAGGTCATCGATTTGCTTGTGCATTTTTTTAGCATAAAATTTCATTGCCTGCTTTTCTCCCATTTTCACTTTCCGAAAGACATCCTCTACCTCCCAAGTCCACCACACTTGATTAGCAGCAAGCACCATCATGCCTTGGAAGAGCAACATCCAATCAACTCTATGGAAAACACATATAGTGTGGGAGGCTGAGTTACTGTTTATTTTAAGTAAATGATAAGGCAAGAAAAAACAAAAAAGAAGTTCCTACTGTTCCTGCAACAGCTAAAACACAAGCCAAACTTTTCAGAGATATACAGAATTCTATCTAAGTATGCTGTGGGATTTCAAAAGCCTAGGAAATATTCTGATAGAAAAGCTCTTTGTTCCAACTGCTATTCGTCATGAGAAAAACTTACAGAAAACACAACACCAAAAATAAAACTCAAGATCTAGGAAAACTGATATAAGAGATTATGCATTCTTCATGGTTGGCTAAAATAGTGCATATGAATATATTCATATCCCTCCACACAGAGAAATACAGACTAAATCGTGTAGGAATTGTAAAATTATGCCTTAACTTTTCTCTATCACTAACATATCAGGTTATTTGTGTTATCTTTGACACTGATTGTTTCACCTGCTCCTGTCTTCACAATATCGAAAAATGGCTTCCTTGGTGAGGCGTCTGTTGGTCCGTCTCATCTCCTCCAGCACGACTGTCATCCAGTTCTCCACTCTGCCCACAGCAGGCACATTCTGCCAGAACTCCATCACCTCCCCCTCAGCTGAGATCATGGCTGTGGCAATCTTCTCATCATTGTCACTGTCCTGGAACCTCAGCGAGGCTATATTATCAAACATCTGAAATGCACCAACAAAGAAATTCAGCAGCATTTTAGAAATAAAGCCTCTAAGGTGTAAGTGTGTGCAGCCCTGGCTTTTATCCAGAGAAATGGATCTGACTCCTAAGTAATCAAATACAAATGCTGATATATAGCCCAGCAGCAGAACCGCAGAATATCAATCAAATAATCAGGCCCAGATGATACTGGGTTTTTTTTCCTAGAAAACAAGAGCTAGGAGGAGCTACAATCTATGAGAAAAGTTCTTTAATGATAGATCATTCTGGTATATCTTGCATGTTCCTCTACCATAACTGCTACCAACCAGTGTGAGAGGCAGCAGAGACTGTGCATCACATTTGATCTGATCACATTCAGAAGCTTCTTCAAGATGCTGCCAGAATTCTCTTTGAATGCAAAAAATATTCATGCATCCTTTTGAGCATGTACAGTACAGTCTGTTAAACTTTTTGAAGCACCTGAAAGCACAAGGCCATGTGAAAAGCCAGACATTGTACCTTTATCATGTGTTCCTGGACACAGAGTGCACTGCTGCTGCCAAGGATACTGAGCAACTCGTCATCAGATATGAAGAAAAACCTCGGGAAAGCATTTCGTTTGGAATCCAAATAATCATTCAAGCTTTTCTGGCATTTCTCCAGCACATTGTTTATATGATGGAAGTCTGACAGACGATTTGGGGCTTCACAGCAATTTTTTATTATTGGGTCTTTTACAGTTTCCTCCATTATCTATACAGGGAGAAAAAGAAGTTTAGAAAATATTGAACAGCAATAGGCTATATTAAATTATGTTTAATTAATGACAAAGCATGCAAACAGCACAAGCAGTACAGGTCCTTATATATAGAAGTGAATCAAAGGTTTTGAAATGGTTTTGTGGTGCTGCAGTGCTGTATGGAAACATGAAGGCAGTGTGTTTATGGGGATACAACTGTGAAAGCAGTGTAGGCCAGACAAGCCTGTATCCCCAATCAGGCCAGCTTAAGCACATACCTGATTTTGCTCCTGTACACAATGGTACTTCAAGGAGTGATCAAACATCATATTTCAAAATCAAAGTAGTCTCTCAATTTTGCACGTGGGAAACAGAAAAGTAAGCCATATTCATACCAGGAATATGTATTCAGTATGGGAACAGCGGCATGAAGCAGGAAAGCCTTTTTAGCATCCCTCAATCAATAGGAACATATCTAAGCTTCTTCTTATCCAAGTAAAAGTAAAAAGTTGTAAACAATGAAAGGAAAAGGAGATTCTGCCTACCTCGTGCTGCCAGCCAAGGACCTAACCTCTGTCCATCTTAGATAAATCAGAAGTCTTTTATGACAGATGTGAAGTAAAACACAAAATTCCTGGGTTCCCCAATCTCATATTCAATGAATTATAGCATATCATTCTCAGTATTAGATATATCACAGAGGACTGTAAGTAACTATGGAACTGGAAGCAAAAAACACTAAATAATTTTGCTGAACACAAGTCAGTTACTTGCCTGTTTAAACATTTTGTCTACACGCTCAAATATTTTGACTTCTTCTGGAAGCTGTGATCTGATATCAGCACTAACAAAAATGCTCTCCAGGTACATCCATTTTCTCTGAACTGATATCCAGATCTAAGAATCAAACGTTACCATTAGAGGAAACAGAAGTATAATGGAAAATTTGGATTACAAATAATAAATATTAATTATTTAGTCCAGCACTTTCCACCTACCTCACTTACTTCACTAATCAATGAGAGAGTTTTTTCCCATTTTTGTGCAGATGAAAGAAAAGGAGCCACAAATCGACTGCCCAAAGCACTCTGAAGACTGACATTGTTGTCATCAAGAGTCTCTAAAATTTCCTCTACAGATCCTAGAATAAAGCCTCGGGTCTCAGTGCCTTTGGTGTACACTTCTACAGGGAATTTCGTATTTTCCCATGTTTCTATTATTTCCTTCAGTCCCTGTATGTGAACATAAAAAGATGAATATTTCTGTTTTCAAAAACTGGAGAACTATAATCTTAGCTAAAAAAATGGAACAGCTAATCCAGCAAAATTTTTGCACAGATTTTCTAACCCTGGTTTATAAAGAAAGGTCTATTTCAAAGCATGATAGCAAAACAATGGATCCTGCTTCAGATCCATTTTCATAGGACAAACTTTCATACTGTAATCAAGGAAATCTAAGATGCTGCTGCCAAACCCAGTTCTGCAAGGATCCTGTACCAGTAGGAGCTCATTAGCAGAGCTATAGATCTTAGCTCATGTAGCTCATGACAGCTCCCTAAAGGTGGCCAAATGTGCAGTCATGCCAGTTTAAAAATTTTAAATAAAACTGATTGTTGTCATCCTTTTCTTTTTAGTTTTATTATGATTCCATAATTCAATACATCACCTTCTCAATGCTAAGTTCTTTAACAGCAGTTCCAACTATATCACTGATAACCACAGTGTGTTTGTGAAGTTCCATGGCAAACATATTTTCCAAAGTGAATGTTTCTGTTTTCATTTCAAACCTTGTTCCTGTTTTCTCCATAAGGTCTTCCCAATGCCTATCGTAAATTGACACATCATTTTAACAACATGATACAGTAAAAAACAAAAAAACCCTGTAACATATAATAATGAAGTGTTTAGCATTCTGCTGTTTGAACAAGAACTACTACTTTGAACACATAAAGTATCTCAGTCATTGCAGCACCTTTCATGCTATTACACAAGTTCATTAGTCAGAAATCAAGTTTCAGGCTCCGGGACATGGCTTGACCCCAGTAAACGGAAACTGAAAGTTCTAACAAAACACATCAAATACTTCTATAAATAGTGAAGTAAATAAATCAAAGCAAACCTTTCTCTTAAAGCTTCATTTTTCAAATCAAGCAACAAAGGAATGGAGTTTAGAAATGCCTTCAGTTTTTTTTCTAGCTGGGCACATATTGGCATACGGCGCACTTGTCTGGGCAGCTTCCGAGAGGCTTTCAGAAATCCTTCAGTTCCATCCTGAAGAACCTTGACATTGAGGTTTATCCAGAGTGTCTGAGACCACTCCTCTTTAGCTGCCTGGAAACAAGGACATTAAGAAGGGGGAAAAAATCATATTCCTTTTAGTTTTGACTCCCTAAATATAATTGTACTGACATTTTACAAACAAAGGGAAAGACAAGTTCATATCCAAGACAGATTCGTAGCCAAACACAATACCTTGTATAAGAAATAGTAAAAAAGGAATATGCAGAACAGAACCATACCATACCTTACAGGGCACTTAAACTTTGGAAAAATAAAACTTCTTAAAATAGTGAAAGCCTGAGATACACACTGTCACCTGTACACATCCTATATCCAAAAGTAGTTTCACTGAACTGATCAGGAACCATGAGCAGTAAAATGCTTTCCAACAATTATTAGAGGCTGGGAGAAATCTGTTCCTATCTGATGAGAGGATGTGTTTGGTCCACCATGGAGACACTGATAGTGCTGCACTAATATTATTAAAATCATTTCACAGGGCATAGCTTCTTTCATGCAAAGGCTTCAGAGTTGACAGTAACCAGGGGTCACTGCAGCCTCTTCTTCTGTCCCCCACCTTTGCTGTGTCTGTGCATGAACATGTGTGTGTCCCTGCAGACTCAGTGTGACACTCACTTTTTGTTGTGCATAAATGTCATAGATCTGCTTCATCTCTTCTGCATCTTGCTGTGCTTTTATTAAGTTCGGGTATGCTGTTGCTGGCAAGCCCAAAAGTTTCTCAGCACTGCCCAATTCCCGCTGCCTTTTTTCCAGTCTCTCTAATTCTTTTTCAAACATAGCCATGAGTTCTAGTCCTGGGAAAGGAGAGGATTTTTTCCAGATAAATCATCATAGGGTTCATGAAAAATAAATAAGACAGAATTTGCATATAGTCTGTAGATACTTCAGTACTAAAAATATTCACATTCCTGGTTGATGAGGAAAGCATAACTGTCTTCTTTTACATAAAATTTGAATTGCCCAAAGACTAATGTTTTCAAAACATCCATTTACCTTTATCAAGATCATCCCCAACAACACCAGGCCCCTCAGTCAAGAGTTTTTGGAAAAAATCTTCTGTCTCTTTGCTGTAGTCCTCAATTTGTTGTTGTGTCACCTAAAAAGAACAGCGTTCAAATAGTTCCATTAACTAGTTTCTGTTTCTAATTGGTTTTGATACTAATTACAAATATTACCTTTGTGAATGCTTCTTTTACACCTCCTTTACAATCTAGGTTGCGACTGACTTCTGCTGCTTCCATAAGGAGAGTCTCCCACATTTCCCTAAGACTGTCAGACTTCTCCTGCTCTTCTTTAGGTACCTAAAACAAAACAAGTAGCACCTCTCACAAGACATAAGTAGATGCACACTTTCACAGGAAGTGAGGAATATCTGCTCACATTATATATTTGCAAAATACAAAACCAAACTGAAATTACCTTAATCAGATTTAAATACATGCCATATTGTCCATTTTAAAGTGGACATAATGATTTGAGAAGGGTGCCTGCACTACAGAGACTCCAGACATCCCTTCAAACCTCAACAACGCTGTAATTCTGCAATATGTCTTAAAAGGAAAACATTTCTTCATCCACAGGTGAGGCATTTGTGCTCTTAGCTGAGATCTGAAAGGTTTGATGAGACATGCACTTACTGGAATATTGTACATTGCAAGAGTTCTGTATCTCTCCCCAATGTCCAAGTATCTCAGTTCCACCTCGACGGTTACGTCTCTGATCACCCCAAATGCGCTCAGGACAACTCTGAGATCGTCCAGGGTTTCAGGAGGTCTATTTACATTCTCTGATAATTTCTGTAAAAAGTAAAGATCATTTCCAGAATCAACACTGACAAAGCAATTGTCAGAAATACGAGTCAAACACAAAACACAAGCAAATAACATGCCAGATTCCCTTTTAGTCTATGTGATAAAGATAACAAAAAAAACCAAATTGCAAACACCTACCCGAATCTCATCCTGAAGACGGAAGAACTCCTCTCTTGTTAACTCATTAAGCAACTTCCCAAGTGACATCATCCAGCTTTTAGCATTCTCCTGCACTGCAGAGGCTAAAGGAGCCAGCTGAAGCCTGATAAATTGTTCATCTTTAATCAAGGGCTGTTGAGTCACTTCCTGAGCTACCTTCATATAGAACTGCAAGTGCTCATCAAAGATAACACAGGCAGGCTTTTCTGCAGCTAAACGGTCCAGGACTGTGCCTTTGTCTGATTTCCATAGCAGGTCATACCTCTTCCATTGGTTCAAATACTTGCTGAGAGAAGCCAGGAGTTTGTGGACATTCTGAGTGATGAGAACACCCTGTTCAATTACCAGAGGGCTCTGGGAAACATCACTGTAAAAGCTGAAAGTGACAACTTCATCTGCCTTGATGTGCTGAGGAGGGCATTCAATACATGTTCCATGCATCCATCGTACAAAATGCTGGAGTTTGAAAGACACAGTCAGAAAACAGTTACCTTGTTGAGTCACTGGAGTTAAATCATTCATAGAATCATTTAGGTTGAAAAACTCTCTAAGATCACTCACTGAGTCCAAGCAATCCAGGACTGTAAAGTCACCCACTGAATCATACATGTCCCCATGTGCCACATCTACACATCCTCCAGGAATGGGGACTCCACCACTTCTCTGAGAAGCCTGTTCCAATGATTTCTTCCATTTCAGTGAAGGAATTTACCATTATTTAGTATACAATGTAAGAAGTGGTGTAAATGATTACTCAAATCAATTGTTTTTCTGACAGCAAAGAAGAGATCACACTTTCCCATCAACTTGAGAAGAGTTAATTAAATCCTAACAAAACTTTTCTACGCATTACTCAATCTGCTTCTAAAATCTCAGCTGAGCAGCAATATAGCATGACACAGAGGAAAAGGTATTGGCTCAAACAGTCTAAATGCAGCAGTGGAACACACAACAGCAAATCTGAGCACGAAAAGCACATTTAAACTAAATTTATTCATTTCAGGTGACATCTGGAATCATTTGTCCATCAGCAGAGGGCAGGAACATTGTCAGATTATTTGGCTCATTTGGAAAGCAGTTCATTGTCAAACTATTTGTGCAGGAAAATGTTGCTACATCATTGCCAGGAAGTTAGATATTTCATCTAGCTATTTGCTGTCCTAGATGCCTTTCTCCAGCATTTTCTGAACTGGTTTTTTCTGCTCCTTCTAATATAATGTAGAGGAGGCCACTCACATGCCTTATTCCACCAGCTTATTCATACATCAGAAAGCAACATTTGCAGTGCAATGTGCAAAGCACTTCCTTCTGATGTGTGCTGATTTATAGAACCAAATCATGTCCTTATACTGGCAAAACTGCTAAAAAGTAACCAACAATTTTACCCGAGTAAAAATTGTATAGATTTTTTTTCCCTTGATCATCAGTCTGTAAAATTAGGACAGTCTGTAAAATTAGAACAATGTACTGTATATTTTGATTTTATGATAAAGCAACATGAATCTCCCTTTGACATTTATGCTTACTCAAGCATAAAATAAGACTAGTTCATTATAATCACAAGCAAACTCTGTAAACAAAAATAAATCTTTATCAAAAGTCACCTTTGTGATCTCAACACAGTCTTGGATGGATTGCACAGTCATTTTTTCAATCTCACTGGCGTTAGGTTTCATGGTTATCTCAGGAACAGATAAAACAGCTTCTATTTGTAACAGTGGCACATTTGCAAGAACAGTTGCATTAAAAGCCTGTAAATTCCTGAGAAAAGAAAAAAATAGTGTCAAAGATAGAAATAATCAGGTGCTGCCCCCAGGAAAATTCTCAAGAGAGGCTGCAGTTTTCAAGTACATGCTTAGATCTGTATCCTGAGGTATCAATGATTCCAGCTGGAAACACTGATGTGTCTGGGAGAAAAACTGTCCCACTAAACTGATTTAATGCAAAAGCTTGACCTGCTAAAAGAAGCTGTTGGGAGGAATGAATACAGATATTTTGGTGCAAAAGGAACCTCAGATTGTGGTCAACTTCACTGCAAGAGCCCAAACAAGAAATCACAGCAAAGTCATCCGAGCATGGATCAGATTACAGAACATGGATCATGGGAAGAGATGGTTGGGAAGCTTAGATAGATATCACAATAGAGCTACAATGTTGTATTGCAGTAATACCTTGCTTGTAAGAAAAACCTTCATAATATCTTGCTCCAGCATTGGCCTCAGCCACTGCAGAACAAGTAAAACCTTTGTTCTTGGACTCATGTACCATGCAGTACAGGGAGGCACCTGGTACCCAGACACCAAGTTCTCAAAATCATGTTCTCTGGGAGAACTAAACCTTGATTTTAGAGATAAACCAGGGAAGTGCAACTACATACATTGCAGAAAACATATCTTACTTCTCTCTTCTGCCAACAACACACCAATATCCATTTTCTAAGAATCTGCATTTCCCCTGTACCGTGTTATCAGTTCTCCATTCTTCATAGGAAAAAAATCAGTAGAAATACAAATCTTCCACAAACTGTAAGCCATTGATGGGTTCAAACAGAATGTCAGTACACACACTCAGATCTAGGAGTCAGTACACACTCAGCAGATCCAGGAGAACCTGAAGATGACTGGAAACCCGTTAAGAGTAAACAACTGACTTACTTCACAATTAACTGTGTCAACACCTGATAAATTCTATTTTCCCAATATGCATAATAGGAAGCTAATCTTGGAGATTTGCCACTGTTTGTATTGGCAACTCGTCTTTCCACTTCTATTAGCAATTGTGGAATTGCAGAATACTTTCTAATCAGTTGTTCCACATCTTGTGCTCGTTCACATTTAACATAGTCAAAAAATTCTTTTGTTCCTGCAGCAGATACAAAAAATAGCTTTATTAACTACAAAAACTCTAACAGTTTTATACACTGGAATAATTACCTGGGTTTTATTTGTGAACATTAAATTGATCTTATATAATGATAAAAATATATTCACTTATTAATGCTTAATTTATTAATATTTCAGCCCTCTGAAATATGGATTTTAATTGGATTCAATTATTTAATAGCAACCTTTTTACAGCTACGAAGTATTGAAAGAAACTTGATCCATCACCCACTCAAGGGACAGAGAGATCTGGCAGACAACCAGCTCGCTGCATTTCCATTGGAGGAAACCAGTTTCATCTTGTTACACCCTGAATTACTACTATAACCAGTTTGGAAACAATTAAAAAATTTGGTCTTAGCAACTAAAACTACAGAGTAACAGAGAGAGAAAAACAAAACACCACAGATCTTGGAAATGAAAATGTAAAGACTTACCAGGATATTTATCACCATTTTTTGAATGCGGAAACTTAAAGAGATTTGCTGATTCTATGGACTGAAGTTTACTGCTTATGTCTTCAGAAATATGATGAATCTGATGGACAAGTAACTCTAACTTCCCAATGGTTTGTGTACATTGGACAATAAATTCACCAATACCTTGAAATAAATCATAATCATTTGGATTTCTTTCTATTTTTAACAAGTATTTCACCAATATATCAAAACTGCCACAACCAGACGTGTTTTATCTCTAAGAATGATCCAAGATTCTCCAAAATCATAGATTAGATGTTTTCTCAGCTAATCCTTCATTTTGCTCCCATTACAGGTTTTAGCTAAGGGTTTCTAACCATCTCAAATGTTTAAAATATAATAAAAACACAAGAACTATCTCCGGGATCAGAGTTTGTCTAACCTGCTATTCTGCCCCTGTGGCAAGAGGATGGATCATATGGTCTGCCACCAAAAAAAATAGATTGCAGAACTGATGAGATTTTTTTAAACTAAAAATAAACGCCTGGGGCCATTTTAAAATAGTATCTCCATTACCTACAGACTTCCAAGTGAGTCTTTTGCATCCTGCTTTCAATATTCTCCAGAGTTCTTGGATATAGTGATCAAGAAGTTTGGTTTCTGCTTGATTCATCATCTCCATTAATTTGTGATAGCGATCCAGCATGGCTTTCAATTTACTTGTGTACCTAAGGAATGTAAGAAACACAAAACAACAAAACACAAACGTGATGATTTTCTTGAAAAATAGCTCCAAACTCCACCAAAGAGAACTTCCATCATTCTGTTCAGACTTCCATACAAAGCAAAGTTTGCAGAACTAACCAGTGAATATGTATTGATTATAAATGTAATTTATTTCCCACTGAAATCAAAGGAAAAGTTTCATATAGTTCCAGTAGTAGTTGGACAAACATCTCCTGACCCAGCTCAGAAAGCCATGGAGACAACTCCAGTTTGAAAGACATTAGTGAACTGAACAGGTGAATTTAAAATCCATTTAGGGACTTACTGGCACTTCTGTGTGCTAAATGTCTGTGATGATTTGGACACAATTGGTCCAAGGCTGGTAAAGGAAGAATGCAATAGTGAGTTTAAAGGAGCTAAAATCTAAATGGCAGTAACAGTTCATTGTAAATTATTTTCCTCTCAGATTTGGACAAACTGTTAATTTGTATAACAGTCCTACAGCATAAAGAATGCAAAGAGTGCCAGAAAAAAAGTTATCAATGCAACATGGCCATTAGAAATTGTACCCTTAAAAACAAGAATCACTAAGGGCTCTCATATTTCCAAAATGTGGTGACTCAGGGCCTGTTCCAGTTTGGAGTGAAATCACTTGAAATGCAGCCATAAGCCTGTATGTGAGCAGATATTCTATTACAGCCTTACCTAAGGTATTTGTCTTCCTGTAATGCCACATATCTCGCCATTTCTGGGACTGGAAGCTCTAGTTGTTCCATGTACTTTGTTTCAAAGATAATCTCTTCAATTTCAGGAGAAAAATTCAAAGTGAAGTAGACACTTTTCTTAGTGGTGACAGGCTCCTCTGTTGCAGAGCTCTACAATATAAGAAATAGCAGGAGAAAGGAGAGGAACACCAAACATACATTACAAGGCAAAGGAGAGCTTTTGGAGACATTTGATAAGGCAGAAAGTAAAAGAATGACTGACATTCAGAGCTTGTGGAAATGCCTTTAAACTTTGATAGTAACCTCAGCATTCTTGGTTCAGAAATTACACAGAACCACCTTTTCAGTTGTCGATTACAAGAAACAAACCAAATCACCTCTGTGATGCAACAGAAATCCCAGTGGAAATTCAGTCAGAAAAAAGTTCAGTAGGAGCAGGATTCTGCAAGATCTCTGCTAGAAACCTGCCTCTACCTAACTTCAGTCCCAAGTAGTGTAGCAATGTCCTAAAAATGTTGTACCAAAACCTAAAAATTAACATGAACTACAGCACAGAAAAACAACACTCAATTATTTACCACGTGATTCAGGAACTATGCCTTATAAAGGACCACAAACAATTCTGAGCTCAGAACTTTTTCTAAGTCTGTGTTTAAAATGTTACTCTCAGAAAATTCTCCCTGACCATCAGGTAAGTTTCAGTTTTTCCCCTCAGAGAAGCCTGGTACACAATCTTCCTACATTTCACCTGCTCAGAAGTCTCTGGATTAACACTTGTTGCAGCCCCATCAGTGACAACAGTCAGTACAGTATCTTTCAGCAACATAGGAAGCAGCTGTTCTGTCCTCTCTCTCCACAAAGAGTATTTTTGATCTTCATACTCTTTCATTTTCTTGGTCACTTGGAGATATATTTGTTTCACCTAGAAAGGGTAACTCTGTATAAGTAATTTTGAAGACCATGAGAAATGTTCAACTAACCTGTCCTAGTATGATCTCTCACTATGGTTTCTGTTCTTTATTAGATAAGAGAACAAGTAACACCCTGTAATTAATGCAGACAGGGGAGAATTTGGACTCTTGAATTATGTAATTGATTCCATCACTGTGTCCCTGGGAAACACTGGGAAGGTTTCAATCCAGCTGTGTGCAAAGACTTGGGACTTCCCCTCACATTAGTGCACCTTCACATCTTTAGCAGTGCATAACAAAAGTGTTTCTTCCTTCATCAAGTACCAAAAGACCCAACATACTTCCTTCCCACGTTCAGAGGCAAGCAACTCCTCTTCTTCTTGGAGTCGAGTAAAGGTGTGCTGGATCCTATGGGAAAGGGATCGGGACCAGGATATTGCTCCAGCCACTGGAGGATGGCTCTTGTACAGAGGTGGATCCTTGAGGTTCTCAACAAAGATTTGCTTAACAGTTTCCACCTAGAAGAGAATAAAATATTGCAAAGAATCATTTTCCCACTGCTTGTCCATGATCATGGTCTGATGCACAGCACAAGTTCTGAAGCTAATTCCAGCAGCAAGATAAAAATAATTCTTTTGTCTTCATTTCTCTGTCTTGTGGAGTTGTCATTACGGCAGCATTTTCTGTAAGATTACATTTTATTGTTAAGTTCAATGTTCTTTGAAATATCAAGAAGAAAAGCTGATATGAAAAGCTTTTCAACATACAGTCTTTTACATTCTAGCCTTTCAAATTTATCTATGACACCTTCTGATCAAATCATGAACTTGGCTATGACAAGAAAGCTGTGGGATATAAAAGACCCATTTTCTCAGGAAGGTTGAGCTGTAGTTCATAAGGTGCAGGAACAGGCACAAGCCTTGCTGTATTCAGAGCAACTTCCTGTTCCCACACAGTGTTTCACATGTACAGATGTGCACAACATATCAGCAAATTAACCAGACTGTTTCTCCAACTGGGTGCCAAAAAAGGAGAGCAATTATCATGTTTATTTATAAAAGTTTTCAGTCTTTTAGATAGTAAATGACACCATGCAGGTATTTAGACATATACAGATTTATGATTTTCATTAGGTGAAGAACTTAATGTACTGGATAAAAAATCCCTAAAATGAATACCTCTTTACAATATTGCTCCAAAACATCATTGAACTTTTTCATGAACTGCTTATTAATAGCTTCACGAATCTGGATGTTTTTGTACTTTAACAGCATGTCAAAAGTAGCTTCTGCTGATCGAAGGGTCGTAAAAGATTCATCAATAAATCTTGTCATCTTTTCTTCAATATCCTAAACAAAGGAAGAAAGAAAAAAAACCCTGTCACTTAGAAATTCATCCTGCAAAACCAAGAAAGGGTGGTGAAGTGAAAATACTTTTTAATAATAGCAGTCAAGCTTATTTTTACTATTTTTTGGGGAATCACAGTATATGGTACTTACTGTAACATCTTCTCTAAATTCTTCCATAACAAATGCCCAGTCACGTGCACTTTCCATGCTAAAAGGGTCAAAGCTCAGGTCTTCCATAGGACTAATTACTATATTTACTTCTCTCCGTAGTTCATCAATACCCTTTGGATTTTCTGTCACAGTTACCAGTTCAGGAATAAATATATTGTAAAGCTCTTCAGTGACCTAGTCATGCAGAAGAACATACCATAAATCTTCCTTTTTAATATTTTTTTCTGCCACTGAACGCACTATTGTTAAATTTTTCCTTAAAAAACATCAGCCACTCAGAGAATGATCAGTCTGTGCTGTGATTTAAATTTCAAATATTTTAATACAAGACACTGAAAAACCACAGCAATAATCTACAGGCCCAGCACTTCAGCTGTTATAGCAGAAAATACTCAGTTATTAGTCCTTTTCACTCCACTTTACACACAGTTTATTGATGGACCATACTGCTACACACCCCAACTTAAATTAGCCTAAACACAGCATCTCTCCATTCATATGTTATTCTGCAATTAATTCACAGATAGCTAAATTGTATATTATAGTATACTTAAATGCTATTTTATCTAAATCATTGAGGTGGCAACCCATAAAAATCACAAATGTGTGAAACAGTTGCTGCAGGTCTCTTATGTTCACACCATGTACACAGTGGCACCTTTCCCCAGCCAGCACCTGGAAGTTATTCCACCTCCAACATTAAATGCAGTTTTGTTGGAATCAAAGGCACCTCTCAGGTCTCAAACACAAAACTAAAAGCTGTTAACAAGTCCACATCTACAACACAAAAGAATCTCCTCTCCTGAAGAAGAAAGTGATTATAGAATCTATTTATTGTCTATATTCCTACCTGAAAAATATCATACAGATCTTGACAGATTGAAACCATATAATCTGTTTTTTCAAATAAACGTTTCACATCAAATTTCCAGTATCGCTTACTTCCTGACTCTTCAACTTGCATACAAGTAGTAAAATAACATTTTTTCCATTGTTCAAGAGTTTTTTTGGCTTCTGTTATTTTCTTTTTCGCAGCAGCTATGTCTTGTCTATTAATCAAAACAGGATATTATAGATAGAAATACCATAGATAAAAAAATCGTATCTCAACTGCAATAATATACCCTGGTTTAGCAGCTTCTAAGTATACAAGATCTAGGCAAAACTTGTAACTTATTTCCAATGTGATTTTAAAAGGAGATATTATCTGAAGAGTCATTTTGGTTATATTTTTGCTAATTTTTACCTCTATCTTTCTATTTGTTTTATTGGTTTATGTTCTTTCAATACAAAAGAGGACAAGAACCTATTTCTTCAGGGCTGATTTAGTAATTTACGACAATTACAAAATAAATTGACTTCTAATTGACTTTTAATACAAGTTTAGACTGCTGAAAAACGCAAACACCTCGTTGGTGAAAGTATCATCTCCTGCACTTCCAAGCAAAGCTTTTAATAAACACATGCCAGTTCAACAGAAACCCAGCACTTACTTAAAGAGTGTTTGCAGATCCACAACTCTGCGCACTCTTTCAGAAATCTCCCAGGAAATTCCTTCCAGGAGGGGCACCATGCACTCATCCTTGTTGTAGTGCCGTGACATGATCCACACCAGCCTCAGGGCATTCAGCAGGGAAGGGATTGTATTGGAAATAACATCAACCCCAGTGCCAGTTGATAAATTCTATGAAATGCATGTTGTGGGTAAGATGCCATGAAAACATACAAATTCATATTTAGTTAATTAATAGCTATTCTGTAGATGCCTCAGATTATGAAAGTCTGTAACATTATTAAATAGACAGCCTGGAAAAGGAGACATCCTGGTGCCTAAATAACACACGTGGTTAAAGATGTGCAAATCTGCACCTTTTGGTCCAAATGATTTTAGGTCCTGATTTTAAATTTTGGTTCAACTCTTTTTTTGGATGATCTTCAATACAATTTAAACTTTGAAACATCAGCTGTAATTTGTGGTAGAAAGTACCTAAAAAAATGGAGTACAGAAATCTCTTTTTTCCCCAGTTCAGCTATGCCATCAAAACTCCCAAGGTTGGACTACAAACCAAGTGCTCACAGCTCTGAGCTTTCAAACATTAGAACCACTAAAATTCTAATAAAATAAGCAATTCTTTTTTAAAATTAAATATAATTTGTTAATCGAGAGTATGTCTTTATTGCTGCTAAAAAAGTGAAAAAATAAACAGGAGGTAATTACATCAACAGAGAAACCAAACTCAGGTAAGTACAGCTCAAACTTCACCAAGCTTTCTCAAGGACAGGTACCTTCAAGTGGCGTTCAAGAGTTGAGAGAAACTTAGCATTATCTTGAGCTTGCATGTGATGTTTTTTCAGGTCACTTAAGACTATCTGTAAATCTCCAGTAAACTCAGGTTCAGCTTCCTGTAGTATTTCCAGGACTTTTTGCATCTCTGGAAGCTTTAACTGTTCATTAAGAGCATTTAAAGTAGCATTTTTTTCACGCCACAAGTAAATCTCTGCAAGTGGACTATTACCCTACAAGTAATGTGGAATCAAATAAAAAAAGATTAATTACCATTATGCAAGAGTGAATATTTATTATCAGGGTTATATTTGTTCTTTCTTTTCACTAGACTTTATGCTGAGAGAAACTCCGTATGATTCAACCATGCAAAAAGCCAGACAGAAGAAGATCCCTGAAATAAAGAGTTGCACACACACTGAAGGGAACTGCTAATGGGGAATATATTACTGAGCTTATGGCTTTTGCCATAAGCATGTTTAGTGGTATTGGTTATATTTGTGTTTGCAGAATCAAAACCTGAAAATAAGAATTTTTTCTTTTGTTTGGGATCACTTTTTTACAAAAAAGAGAAAAAATAGAGCTGTCTATTTAAAAAAAAAAATTAGTGCAGCTTTTAGTATTTCTCAGCTCTTTAGAAGAGAGCAGGTAACAAAAGTGCCTTAGTTTTCCAGAGCTCTCCTGTGTGGGTAGGATCTGCAGTGAATTACTTCCTATTTTATTTATGTTCTACTTCTAAGAGCCATACAGTTCGTCTCTACTTTTGTTCTACTTTTCAAGAATTAGAAAACGATTTTCCAACAATCAAAGACAAAGAGGAATTAAAAATTAACATAGTTACCATGGGAAAATAAAGCAGAGAATCCAGGAATAAAAGCATCTTGGTATTATAGGCAACGTTACCTGTGGAACCTTTTTCAGTTGTTCCTCCAGAACTCTGGATATTAATTTCTGCCAGGTCACTGCACAGCTTTTCAGAGACTGAACCACTACTGGAACTGTGGCAAGAACAGCCACTTCTCTATCTAGATTTACAGTTGGCATCTCCAGTTTAAGCTCTCCTATTGGAAGAAAACACACACAGAATGAACTGTCTTGTTCTGGTAGCAATGGTAGAGTGGCACCACCAAGTATGTCCACCCCCTCTCCTACTCTTACTCCAAACTCTTTAAAAGACTTATCACTGATTTCATCCATTTTCCATGCTGCCTGCTATGCTTTAGGGCAGGAAAAAGCACTGATGGTATCAGCAAAGAGCAGTTTTAGTCAAGTCTATTTGTTATGCTACATAAAACCACTCTCAGGCAAACCTCGTTCTATTGCCATGTGCTCTAATCACCACAGATGGCAGAGGCAAAACATTCACTTCACCTGGTATTCTCAGCTGAGTTTCATTCCTCATCAGATTATTAGAGTCCTCCTCAGACTCTAAAGGTTCAGATTCAGATATATTTATTTCTTCAGAATCTCTGTTTTCACTGTCTGAATCAAAGGAAGTTTTCTCAGTCTGCTTCAGACCATGGGAGAGAGCTGGTGAAAACTGATAGAATTGAAACAGGTGCCACAGATTAGATGGTTCATATTTTAAAAAAAAGCTTACTAGCAATTCACTTAACCATTAGATATTGTTCTAAAATTTAATTTAAGTGTGTTTCCTTCCATTTCACATCCTTACCATCATTCTCTCTACCTCAAATTCTGCAAGGGAATAGCTCCACCTTTATGAAAGTCTGTGAGCACAGAAATAAAGGTGCCTGATGTCACACTATTAAATGATTCTCAAATAGGGGCAGAAAAGAGGGAACCAAAAAAGCAAATAGGGATTAACAAAACCTTCATTTCGGCATATGAAGGTCACTTATTAAATATTAATATTTCTTACGCATAGTCTATATAACACTAAATAGGGAAATCACTCCTAGAAACACTCAAGATTCCATATACAAAAGCTGTCACTCATTTACCTGCGAGATTGCATTCTTTAGCATTGAGAGAGTATCATCAGTCAGCATGCCAGACTTTATAACTTGAGGAAGAATCTCATTTGCTTCAGTCAGGTCATTAGGTACAGCAACTCTTTCTAAACAGTATACAAAAAATTACTATAAATCTAATTAATTGATACAGAAAGTACAAAGTCATTTTCATGACTTTCAGTAAGTTAAAACTCCAATAAAACAGTACCAGGTTTGATGCAACTAAAAAATTCTGTTTAAAAGAACAGTGGCTTGATTTGAACTCTTACTCTACAGACAGAGAAGGAAAATGTTGGAAAGAAATGCTGTTAAATGATGAAGCATCTCTGACCCTGGCTCTATTCTGAGTGTTTTCCTACCCAGTTAAAGAAGTTGGATGCGCACTATCCTGAGCCCCAGTCTCTATCATCTTCACAACGGGAATGTTTAATTCAAAACTGAAAATGCTGGGGCCGCAGTTCCTCAGGGCACATACCTTTGGTGTCTCTCAGAAAATATACAGCAGAATTTGACACAAACTCTTCGGGGATTTCATTAAAAGCCACATAGAAACGCTCATTCCTGCCACCTGCACAAATGCAAAATGGGAGGAAAGCACGATATAACAGCGCAGAGGGAAGATGCAAATCCCACAAATAAAGGGGACAAAATTCTAGAAATGGGTGGGATAGAAGGTGCTCAGGAGAGCACAGCCCAAAGGATGGAGAGGCAGGAAAAGGGGTAAATACAGAGTTAATGGGGCTGCGGCTCAGCAGATGGGACGAAGAGGGGTTTGAGGGAGGGGGAACCAGCTTGTTGCGGCCAGGCAGCGCCCAGGGAGAGCTTAGCGAGCCGGGGCAGGGGTATCCTCTCCCACCCCCTCCTCACCGTCCGGGCCGAGCCTCTCGGCCCGCAGCAGCAGCAGCGCCGTGCCCGCCCCGCTCGCATCCTCGCTGCCCTCGGCGCCAAGTCCGAGGAAGAGCAGCACGACCCGCGCATCCTCGCCGCGGCGCAGCAGCTCCTCGAAAGGCGCCGGCTCGCTCAGACCCAGCAGGGCGAGCGCTCGGTCCCGCACCCACCGCACCCGCACGTCGTCCAGGCTCATGGCGACAACCGGCCCGACGCCTCTCGGTGGTCACGGTAACAGTGCGGGGTGGAGCGACGACTGCTGCCCGCCTTCAGCCCGCTTCGGAAGACTCTGTGCCCGCCTCCGGAGGCGCCTCGAGCGGCCGCTCCTTCTTCGCAGCACCGGCCAGCTGTCGCTGCCGCTCGCTCCCCTCGGTGCCCGCCGCCCCTCACGAGCGCTGGTTCCACGCAGCACCCGCCGCCTCTCACGGGAGCTCGTTCCCCTCGGCACGGGCGGCCCCTCACGAGCGCCGGCTTCCCTGGGCACCGGCCGCCCCTCACGGCCGCTCGTTCGCCTCAAGGCCCCCAGTTCTTCACGAGCAGCAGGGTCCACCGAGCACCAGCCGCACCTCA
This sequence comes from Anthoscopus minutus, assembly GCA_013399455.1. Taxonomy (NCBI): domain Eukaryota; kingdom Metazoa; phylum Chordata; class Aves; order Passeriformes; family Paridae; genus Anthoscopus; species Anthoscopus minutus. The sequence goes on along the minus strand of VWYI01046394.1, from coordinate 316,603 downwards.
CGGCCGCTCGTTCCCCTCAAGGCCCCCGGTTCCTCACGAGCACCGGGGCGCCTGGGCACCGGCCGCCCCTCACGGCCGCTCGTTCCCCTCAAGGCCCCCGGTTCCTCACGAGCACCGGGGCGCCTGGGCACCGGCCGCCCCTCACGGCCGCTCGTTCGCCTCAAGGCCCCCGGTTCCTCACGAGCACCGGGGTCCCCTGGGCACCGACCGCCCCTCACGGCCGCTCGTTCGCCTCAAGGCCCCCGGTTCCTCACGAGCACCGGGGTCCCCGGGGTCCTCTGGGCACCGGCCGCCCCTCACGGCCGCTCGTTCCCCTCGGCGCCGGCCGCTCCTTCCCCTCAGCGCCCGCCGCCCCTCACAGGCGCTGATGCCCCCGGCCCCGGCCGCCCCTCAGGGCCGCCTGAGGCAGGGAGAAGGGCACGGACAAACACAGGGCCCGCTCGGCACAGCGCAAACCAGGCTTTATTGGGAATTCGTATGAAACAAGTGCAAAATTTAATTTGTGCTGTTCGTATGGCACAGATGTTAAAATATCATGGCAATATCCCCATTTTCACACTGATACAAAAATAATATAAAATGACCCCTGTCCACCAATGCGGTATAAATTAGGTTCTACGACATCAGGGAATGCTGTTTGTGTGTCTTCACAGCCAAATAGAAACAGGGATCTAGGCAAATTCTTTATTCCACGTGCAAAAGTTATTCTTCATTACAGGAGAAAAAAAGAGGAGTAATACTTCTAATCCTGCCTTCTTCCATAACGTTAAATATAAATATCAGTGTGGCTTCCAAAAGCTTAAAGCAGTAACTCCAGGCAGAACCCAGAATGAACTGATAACATTTCCAGTGCAATTTTAAATATGGCCAAAAAAGAGCACATTGCATTGGTGTGTATAAATTTACATTTCATAATCATCCTGGAATACAGACTGAAAACAGACATTGCTTCTATTGCATTGTTGAATGGTTCCCAAAGTGCACAAGATGCAGCTGGGTTAACTATGTGATTAGTAATGAATGTTTAATACAATGAAAAGTCTTTCAGATAATTTAAAAGTAACCATTCAAGAAAATAAAGAGACTCAAAAAAAAAAAAAAAAAGCCTACATGGGTTTCAGGACAAGCAGTAAAAACACTGTTGGTTTTTTTTTAATAAAATTAATTTACAACATTAGTTTATCAAGAAAAGTGTACATTTTATATCTATATATTTTACAAGATGCTCCAGATCTGCTATGTCTTTCTGTGGGAGGTATGCTTTACAGAATTGTTTGTCTGCATTATAAGGCAATCAGTGAAAACCACTTTGTTCCACAAGAAGCCATTCATAGGCAAGATCCAATCACAGTTATTTGCAGACAATTCCAAACATTTCTGCTGACAGCAGCCAAATTATAATGCACCATCTTTATTAAAATGTAAAGAAATGTGCTTAAAAGAGAAAGGCGTAAACTTGTATCCTCCACCGGAGTAGAATTTGTTCTGAAATTCCACCCTGAAATGAGACAAAAAACCAGAATCTGTACATGAATCCAAAATTACTTCTCAAGAGACTGAACTGTGCAACCCAAGAAGCTGAACAAAACCAACTCCAATCCTCTCACGTGTTTTCTGTGCAGCTATTTAACCTTCCCAATGCAGTTCCAGGCTAACTTTATGTTTCTCAGAAGACCCACACACACAAGAGTGGGCTGTAATAGCTCATTTCTTTCTTCTGGCTTACTCATTTGTTTCTGAGTGAGTTGCAGTCAATTTTTTTGCAAACATGTGATATCATCAGGACAATATGTCATGTACATAGCTCTGCCTCCTGTCTTTGGACACTGCATGCCTTTGTTTAAATTGCAAACTTCATCAGATTTCAAACCAAACGTGCTCTGAATCCACTCCAAAGTGCAGAGCTTGTGATAGCAAGACTAAGAAAGGATTAAAATACTTAAGGGTTGGCAGCCCCACTCACTAATATAAATGTTCTGTTGAACCAAATAAATGGACTGAAACCATACAGTGAGACTGAAATTAAAAATACTTAACCAAGTTACTAATATTCTACATTATGAAAAGCTGCAATACTACAAATCAAATGTACTTTGTGAATATGGTTGAAGTTAAAATGCATCATAAGCCAATATAATATTTGAATCTACTGAAAATATTCCAGAGGAACAATCAAATCCAACTAACAAGCCATTTATTTAATATAACTAAATAAATGTATTTCTGTAGCAATGAGGCTGTTGAATTATCCACTTTCCCTTTTTAATAAGACATCTAAAATTTTGCCATAAAAATTCCTTTTAAAGGAGCCAGTACATGCTGAAGTGGCATATAGAAAAAAAACCTAACGTACCAGTGAAGTCGTATTGCATGGAGAAAAGCAGAAAGCCCCTCCATGACCAGCAGAATAAAAACTGTCAGCACAGCAAAGAATGCCAGAACAGGGATTAGCAGCAAGACACCGTACTTCGTATCCACACGGAGACCCACCCTCATCACCATCTGCCACAGAACTTCTGATAACTCTAATAAAAACCAAAAAGTTGCCATAATTAGTGTTGGAACTGAGTATCTCCACCCACTGAGCCATTGTGACCAATATAAGAGCATCTGCTGAAGATGGGAACTATAAGCAATCCCCCTTCCCCAGAGAGCTGCCCTCATCCCCTCAAATGTTTAAAGATACACCTCAGTGTCAAAATCAGATCTACTGAGAGTAGTATTTTACATGAAGTCACACCTTTTAACTAAAGGAGTCTTCCATAGGTCATGATTAGATGAAATAGGGATTTTTTTTTTAATTAAGAAAAAGTGTATTTCATAATAGTATCACTTGAACAGGCCAGCCTCCCTCTAACAGCATTACAAATACAGATGTAGGAAAAAAACCCCCAAAAAAAAAAAATCCACCCCTACTTACGTGCATGAGCAAGACTTAATGCCCAGAGTCTCAGGTATGAGGCTGTGTTAGAGATGCATCCCAGACAGTATTCGATGGTATGAATTGCTTGATTCATAAAAAGATCTGCAAAGTTCAGCTAAAAGATAAAAATACATTTGTATCAATTTTAACAGCATAGAGAGAAAAACATGAGAGAACAAAAACATTCATCTGCAAATCCTTATTACATGGAAGAAGAATTCCATTGAAGGGTAATAAATTGTTTTTATATCAAGTAAAAAAAGCGTGCCATGTAGAAGATTCTTATTACAGAGATAACATTGCTACAGTTTTCCAGTATTACCTTGTTGATATATAAAAACAAATACAACTTATGTTTTCCACAAGGAATATGATCTAATACTTGAAAACTTTAAGTACTATAACCAGCCATGGTTCCAATTCCCATTCTATTGAGGTTCTAAGTCTACAATATCAATTTTTTCATCTTTAAAAGCAGGGGTAATTATCAGTAATACTACTGATAGAAGGATATGCTACTGTAATGCTATTGATAGAAAGATAACCACATTAATACTGTGAATTTTAAATATAAATACTTGTTACTAACAAAGAGTTTCAAAACTGACAGTACTGAAAATTTCAACACTTGCTTTGTCTGAATGTTGTATTTCAACACTTACTTTGTATAATACATTTTATTTGAGCAAATAATTCTTGTATGTTCTATAAACAAGAGTCTACTACCCCAGTGAGACAAGAAGAATATATATTCTGCATATTAGGAAACTGAAACAATTCTTTGTCTTTCAATTCACATGGAATCAGTGGTATCTGCCCAATCTTTAAAAATTTGCCCAAACTAAACAGCAGCAGTGGATGGGGACTAGGAATGCTGCCCATGTCCCCAGCCCCCATTAGCAATAATCTTCATCATAAGATGTAATTTGCAGACATAAAAAGACTTTTGTCCAGATGAAAAGCCAAGATTAATTAACAGGAAGCTGGGCAGTCACTGCCTTGTCTCAAGTTTAAGAATCCATAAAACCACACAAAACCTAGGATTTTTATCCCACTCCTCAATATAAGAAAATCTGTACTCCTAGATGCAGAGTCTTAATTGCAAATAAAACACTCTTTTTGTTCTCTACTACAGATAGGTTGTGGTTTACTGTAACAGTCTGAAAAGAAAAAAAAAAACAGCGATAAAATAGCAACAATTAACTATGAGCAAACTGCATTTGGGCACCAAGGTCTTTGTAAAGACTCAGCCAAGTTTCTTCAAAACTTCTCAGCACACAGTGTACACATTATCTATTGATTGATTGCCCAGTTCTAATTTGCTTTTAAGAACATACAAACCAGAGATTAAAAGCAGTACCTCCTCTGCATCCCCCTCTCTGTGCCCGCTGTCCAAATGACTGCCGCCTTCTTCGAGATCGTGACACGACAGGAGACAAAGCTCTTCTTCACTTTCTTTTCGGACAAGCTTGTAGCCACTCTACAAAATGGGAGTGTATTGTCTCCTCAAGCAGGCTGCCACTGTCATTTTTTGAATTTACTTAAAGTAGTCACAGGCAAAGGCAAAAAGCTTTAGAGGAACAAAAGTACTATTACGTGTTCGAGTCCAAGACTTTCCAAACTGAGCAGAAACTGGTAAAACAAGGAGTAAGGGGTTCAAACTGAAATTTAGGTTAGATACACAGAAGAAATTCTTTTCTATGAAGGTTGTGAGACCCTGGCACAGCTTGCCCAGAGAAGCTGTGGCTGCCCCATCCCTGGAAGTGTCCAAGGCAAGGCTGGAGAGACTTGGAGCAACCTGGGATAGTGGGAGGTGTCCCTGCCCCTCACAGAGGGTGAAATGAGATGTCCTTTAAGTTCCCTTCCAACCCAAGCCATTCTATGAAATAGCCAGTAAGGACATTCTCTGTGCAGTAACACAGCAGCTGAATTCTCCTACACTGAGGAAATGTGTGAGTGTCTTTCAGTACTTACCCTGTACATTCTTATTCCTCGGCCTCCGCTGTACAACCAGTACAGATAAAGTGGTTTACCAAGCAGCATTACAGGAACACAAAGAAAAGCAACACTAAGTAAAAACTTCTGCAGAGGAACCTGTTGGGAGGGGGGGGAAGGAAAATTAGATTACAAAATCCAAAATAGGAAAAGCTGTCCCCTTTTCCATTAAAGTATTATCTGCATAGGGAACACAGGATTCCCAAAATCTTGGAAGAGCATTACTCACCTGGCCGCTGAAGAAGCTCTTTGTTTCACTACTAGGAAACAGGAACATGTTAATAAATTGTATCAGGATACTAGGGGCAGCTGTTGAGTCCTCTGCAGAGTACGCCAACCATTTAAAGAAAATCAAGAACACCAGGTAGCCAAATATGCACAACATGAATAAAAGTTCAGGAATAAAAACCAAATAAATATTATAGGTCTTCTTAAAATGCCTGAAAAGTAAAAATGGGGAAAAAATAAATTTTACCAACACAACCCGAATATTTTTTAAATTAAACAAATCACTTTTAAGTAGCAAGACTGAGATTACAATCCAGAGCTGATTTGTTTTTATTCAGTGAAATTTTATCAGGTAGTTCAGTGGAAATAAAAACTGTAAGAAGCATGTATCTTTATTTACCAACAAGTGAAATAAAGTCTTGTATTAATGTGTTTTGGGATTTTTTAGCATAATACCAAACCATCACCTAATGTATGTGAAGGAAGACTTCTCCATTATTGTCTTTTTTAAGAACAGTTTCCACAATTACTCTTATTCTGTTCTCAAAAAATAATCCCAGTTTCTTTAACAAGATTAAGAGAATATGTTATAATTCCAGACTTGACAAAAAAATACAATATGGTATTATTTTAACTTCTTGTACTTACAAGTGGTTAAACAGCCCCAATATAACTCCAAATGTCATGTGAGTCACTCCAAAGATCACAGACATTTTCATTTTGAATGAATTTAAAAAAGTGAGACGGTTGCTTGCCAAATTCCATATCTGAAGAAGAAAACATCAAACCAGCATTGAAGAACATCATAAGAGAAGGAATAAACCAGTGTCCTTTTTCTACTGAGGACCAGAATTCTCAACCTCAAATGGAGGTCACAACTGAAATTTGAGTTTTGTGAAACTAGTTCAATCTTTGACTTGTCAGAAGGAAAGGTCTTGTTGCACAGAGAATGCAAACATGAATTGTGTGGTTTTTTCTTAGTGAGATTTATCTTACTAATACACATACCAAAATCTAATGGACAAAGACTGATCATAAGTGGATAATGAAAAAGAATTAAACGAACCGGATCAATTCCAAAGGGATAAACTCCATTGTAGACACCAGAAATGTTTGGATCCAGTGCTAAATATCGATTAGATTTCAGGTCCTCAAGGCTGCAGTGAAAGAAAACCACTCAGATTTGACACTTTAAAAATAATGACAACGTACTTTCAGTTCTGCAGGACACTGCTACTGCTTTCCTTTAACTAAGCCACCCACTGTCATGCTTTGGAAGGATTTCTAAGCACAAAAATCCTGACTAATACAAACAATAGCAAAAAAAAACCACCTAGAACCTCACAATCTGAGCTGGATTCACATTCCCTATCTTTCAAAACAAAGTTTATGGATTTTAGTCCACATTTTCCTAGAACTCAAAGTTTCATTTTAAAAGTTCACAGTTTGCTTTTGCATACAATTGACTATCAAGCACCCAAAGAATAATTGCTACTTTTTTCCCTTTTGCATTTGGGGAAGCTTCTACTCTATATTCACATAGTTTTTCACTACCCATTCAAATTTTACCCAAAGCCAGTGGTCTTCACTATTTGAAGCCACATCCTGCTTTGTAAGGCACCATGAGATTCAAGCTGTGAACATTTAAATACCAAAGGGTTGTGACACCTCAAATCAATGAGGTTATCCCACTCTGAGAAAAAGCAGATTTGACAATTCACATATGCTATTTTTTCTCTTTTTTTACTGTCAAGAAAAGCTATGCAAAGACTAATGATTTCCAGGTAATTAATTTACTTCATTAATAGCTAATTTCTTTTAGTAGAGGCCAATGTTTTCTATTCCTCTGAAAACCTTTATATAGACATACACACACACTTGGAAAATATAAACTGAAGTATCAATGTAAAGACAAACCATAACAGGATAGTTAAAACATGTGAACAAAAGGGTTAAAGTGCTGAAGAAAATACATCTCTGGTTTAATGGTATAGCAAACATGCTGCTCACCTCCAAACTTTGTGTTCAAACATTGCTGAAACATTCCAGCCAGATCCAAATATATTTACTGACTTTGAAAAACAGTCATTATAGATCAATCCAGTGTATATAGAAAAGAGCCCCATTAACAGTATCACGTATCGGCCTTCAAATAACATTTTCATTATCTGTCAGTATTGGGGGAAAAAAAAGAAAAAAATAGAGAATATAATCTGTAATGTGAGCAAAGGTTAGCCAGACATGTCTAAGAGAAACACATTTTTGGACACACAAAAACTTCTAAAAGCTAAAGTTTACTTGTGAACAGTCATTAAGGAATAGGAGCTCCCATGACACACACTGAGACTTTTATCACCAGTGTCCTTATATTAAGGAAGGGTCTCTTTAAGCCATTTCCTTCCTGGGACTACTTTACAAGAAATTACACATTTGCAGGCATTCTTAATGAACATAATTCTCATGAGAGATGCAGGTGTTCCTGCATTCCAACCCGTATGACTACAAAGTTAAAGTGAAGTTTGATAAATTTTCAATTGGCAACTCTTTTTATAAACAATAAAAGGTGGAATTAGGGAAACCATTTTCTCCTCACATTGTCACTGTAATGACATTCTGTAAAACACATCACTGAGTAGCCCTGGTAGAAGGAAAGATAAGCTTAAAAGCATCAAGTAATTCTTTCTAAGTCTTTCATTACAACTTGATTATTTCTGCTCTTTCAAGGAAAGTGAATAGTTTAAATATTACATTAATCTCAAGGAATATGGGGGGTTTAAACACAGAAAATCCTAAAAGAATGGAAAAACCCCTAATTAAATACCCATGCAGAAACCAGTACTTTTCAGAAACACAGTGATCTGGTGGGATGGGAAGTAAATAATTTGTAATTCTTTTTACCTCATCTTGTGCTCTTTTTAACCTAGGGTGGTTTTCATACAGTATTGTCAGGAGTGCAAATATGAACATGAGCAGCCCGTGCCCAAAGTCTCCAAACATGACCGCAAACAAGAAGGGGAAAGTGATGATGGTGTAGAGAGCTGCAAGGGCAACACAGCAGAACTCAGGCACAGCACAACAGATTATGTTCTGTCTGCATTATACCAAATAAATCCCATTCTTCAATCTCTCACAGTTTGTTGAGTTTGAAAGACATTTCATCCCCTACTCGTAAACCTTTCCCTCATACTGTAAATTTAACTCAGTTTAAAGCTTGTTTATTGTGTAGTAATGACAATTTCACAGTTGAGCAGCTGACAATTCTGAGGATAATAATATGAGCCCAGGAAATAAAACCCAACCAGTCCTTCCTCTGTGGGTATTTCAGGTCTGTGTTATAAAAGGTACATTCTCCCATGCAGAATGACCCAATCAATATAGCTACAAATATATATTAAAGTAGGCTACACAACAAGCTGAATTTTTCAAGTGATGAGCTCCACTTACACTACAGTAAGATCAATTATAATTACCAGTTTTCTTTTTTTTTCCCCTAAATATATTCATTACTCAAAGTAAAACATATAAAAGAAAAATTATACAGCTATTACCACTACCCTTCACACTAAAATAACTCAGCCAAACCAAATCTCATCTTGCTGCTTGGAGCACTGTTTGTGCTTTTGATGAGCTATTGAAATTTTAAAACAGCTACTAACAAGCAGCATGATTGTCACCATTTGGCCTTTGCCAGTATCCAATTCAGCAAGGTATCAAGGCAAGCAGCAATGACAGCACAGCTCAGCTTTCAGAAGGACCAACCTGGATTAACTTCCCCATAGCTTCCAACTCCATAAGCATCAACGATGTTCTGGAACCCTGAGGTGAATTTATTGGTACGTATCAAAGTTGGAGGAGGTTGTGTTGTTGGGATGGTATTCATGAATGAAGAAATTGTAGCTCCACTTTTCCTCTAATTACAGACAGAAGATATATTTGTGTAAGATCTCTTTTAATCTAATCAAAGTGAAAACATTTCCTGTATCAGCAGTTTCACTGATTCAAAAATACCATTAAATTAAGCCCCAAGTTTAACATTTATCCCTTTGTACCCCCTTTAAAAACAGGTTATGCACAATGCTCTAATTCTTACTTCATATCAAGTATCAGATGAGACTTATCAGTCACAGTATTATAAAACAAAGACTTGTTATTACAAATTTTCTCTCACAAAACAAAAACCAATGCAAGAGAACTTGCACCTTCTGCGTGACTGCAAATAGCACTGCAGGCCCAGCTGGACTCAGGTCCAACACAAAAGTTATTCAAGAAAAAAAAATACTACACACAACACCAAATAAAGGCTCTGCTTATAAAAAACCTGTTTTATACAGAGACTAAGATCTGTCTGTGCCTACATTTAGTCTGTTGTTAATAACTATTTTCTTTCCTTCTTTAGTTCAAGATAAAAGCTTTAACATCAGCGAGCATTCAGGTGACTTACTGAGCCTTCCTCCAATGCATGGCGCAAATTCTGGAGATCAGCCACTGGACACCAAACCTCAGCAATTAAACATTTATTTGTGACATCAAAACTGCACAGGTTAAGGACATGGTAAATGGCTTTCATCTTCTTCACTTGGATAACCCAAGTATAGATGGATTCTGATGCTTTATACAAGACCTGGCGCAAGTATTCCTCAGTTTTATTCAGCACCTTTGTTTGAGAAAAAACCAAAGATCTCACTGAGAATGTGACAGTGGTTGTGCTGATCACAGCAAGAGCACCTCGTACATACCCAGTGCTGGGCCATGTTTTTAGAAGGGCAAGCAAACCCCTGCTGAAAACAGAAGCCAATGCCACGTGCTGTGAGGTTTAACAGATACGTGCAACACGAGACCAGCGACACAACTTACTGCCCCATCAGCTCCAAAGCTGTATGTATGTTAGAAATCATATTTAACACTGTGAGTCATCCAATGATTTCCTAGGGTGCAACAGCTCCAGCAGAAGGAAATGTGTTCTTTACTCACAGTTTCAAGATCCTGAATACGAACATTGAGTCCTTCGACCACCGCCTGGCGCTCCTCAGTGGTGTCGGGGTAGGGGTACACGTGACAGCGATAGCTGCAGGAACACAGGGCTGTGTTAAACCACCAAATGCCACCAAAACACATCATCCAACCCCTGCCACAGCCACATTTGCAACACTTAATAACCATGGAACAGACTCAACTCAGAGGCAGTATTCTGCCTGTGCTCGGTAAAGACTGCAAGTGAAATAACTCAGATATTTATTTGTACACTGAATAATTATAGAGCTGGATGCAGTAAGGGGTGGAACAAATTTAACATTAAAAAAACTTGTCTAAAAATCAACACTTATAAGAAACAGGTACAGGGGAAAAAACAACTAGGATATACCCTAGGTATAAAGGAATGTACATAGATTTATTTCTTACCAGTCACAAATTTTCTTAACTTTTTGTCCAATTTGTTCACCCCAATAGGACACTAAAAACACAGCCCACTTTGTCATTTCACCCTAAAAAAACATAAAAAGGAAAGCTGATGAATTATGTTTTAACCAGCAATTCCATTGTGACATCATTATAGAGCTAAGTAAAAAAGCTGTGTTAGTAACACCAATCTACTATTCGTTTAGTGAAAATCAAACAATAAAATCCAACTCTCTCAATCTCTCTTTCTTTTTCAATATTACAGAAAACCAGAAAAAGCTTCCAGGGAAAATCAAACATCTCAGAATTCCTAGTAAGAAAAGAGTATTTTAAAAAGGTAACAAATTAGAATTCAAGCAAAATAAAAAAGTGATAGATTAGGCTGCCATAAGTGATTTACAAAAAATTAATTTTTTAAGTTCACAGAAAAAACTTTACAGAAAACAAGCTGTACTTGGCTCTTTCTTAACTACTGAATGAACAAGTGAAATGGCTATTAAAAGGCAATGCACTGTACAGACCTAATTAATAAATATCCAAGCAGCCATTTCTGCCAGATGTTTTGACCAAGGTGCCCAATCATAAAGCCACCACTATTCCACAATGAAGTTCTGCACTCCTCAAGCTGAACCATGAACAATTAATTGCCACTTCTACAACCTTGAATTTTAAAATCTTACAAATTCTAATACTTGAAAACAGTTTTTACCTCCAAGGACACTGGGAAATAATTTACTGCAGACAGACCTGAGCAGCAATTCTTCCAAATCATATAAAAGTACAAATGAAATAAACTGATCATGACAATGTTTACTCACTGTATCTGGATCTTCCAGAGCCTTGTCCAGCTCTGCATAGGTAAGAAAGGGATAGCCTTTACAGACTCTCCACAGCATTTTTTCAAATGCTTCAATCTTTGCTATGTGAACTAACCCAGATATGAATCTAGGAAAAGGAAAAATTTGAAATATAAGATAAAACTTACAAGAAAAATAATCTGAAATTCAGAGTACTTCACCATAATAATTTAGTATCTGCCATGGCTAGGGAAGGAAGCATCATCCTGAACAGGAAGTAACTGGTATAGAAAATACCAGCTGGTATATACAATTTTTATTTGCAAAATAGATTACACACCTGAGCACACAGCTAGAATTACTTCTAACCAATTATTTCTGTGGCAGTAAGATTACTTCTTTTTTCTTGGAAGTCACTCTCTCATAACAATGCCACAGACAGCAGCATCCATTCAGCATTTCAAAGGCAATACAATTAATGTTACATTTACAACACTGCCAGGTGATTAAAACATTGTGTGTTTATCACAGAAAAAGAGTTCAACCAATAGAAGGAAGTACTGATTTTCAAGTTTTCCTTTACACACATCCTTGGTTCGATGGAAGCTTTGTAACAGCTTTTTTGGGCTCTGTCCTCTTTATCTCTTCAAATAACCTGAGTTTGTTATAAAGGTACATTGAGGCCAGGCTCCTGTCCTGTCTAAAACTGTTTGGCACAGCTGAAATCACTACTGGCCATCTTTGAAGAGAACAAGCCATTCTTTACAGCTGCTCATCAAGCACTTGTGAACAGCACATGCCATACCCACCCCAGTGAGGCACTCAGTCTGTGCGTGCGGTTGAAATCCACCAATGGCTCAATTTCCACAGAAGGAAATTCTTCAAAATTTCCCTGTAAATGGGACTCATACTAGAAAATAAAAAGTAAAAACATTCAGTGCTTTCAGGAAAAAAAAACAAGCAACCGTCTCGTTCCATTATTATTCTAAAGAAAAAAAGGTAATTAGGTAAATGGTTTCATTTAAAATATGAAACTCATTTCCATGTTCAATTCAGGCATCAGAGAGATTCTGGATCTCAAGTGCACTGCTCCTAAAAATTACAGTCAGTGCTGCAAAATTACACTGTAATTTCTTAGCACAATTTATGCACCAAAATAACACAATTACACCTTCATTTTCAAACAATCCAATGGTGAAAAATCACAAAAATGCCACATGACAAGAATCCCTGTCAAATTCCCCAAGCAATACCTCAGGTGTTCTCCTGACAAAGTTCTGTGTGATCTGCAACATGTACTTGTATTCTGTCAGTTCAAGCAGGTTTTTCCTCAGTTTTTCTTTGTTTTTAGTTACTTCCCTCAATTCTGTCTCTAGCTTCTGCAGCTGTTCCTAAGACACAGAGTAAAGAAAAGACAGAATCAGTTAGAGGATTCTGGAAAACAGACCACCATTCATTTTCAACATATAATAATTTGACATAGTGATAGGAGTTTCCCATTATTAACTAACTAAAATTCCATAGGTTTGATCCCTCTGTCTGCCAAAGATTGCTTTGTATTGAGTACACTTGAACCTCCACTGGCATCTGTTGAGCCTGCTGCTCTGCCCCTAATTTGTGTCAAAATAATGCAGACCTGGAATTAGAAATGCAGATAGCACAGGGTGCAAGATACCCATTTATTCTTTTAATACAATTACAGCAAAACAGAATGTTATTCAAAATTAGATCTATGTTTTGCAAGCAAATGATCAAACACAACACCAGAAAAAGCATCCAGAGAAAAAAGCACCACATTTTGCTGTATAACCAGCACCTGCAAAGCCTTGGGCAAGCAGAACTCCCACACACCTGGAAATTTTGGATGCACAAAGAGCCTTAGGTAAGTACCAAAGCAATGAATGAGGCTGAGGGAGTGCATCTACAGATGATCTGCCTGGAACAGTGTGATGTGCCAATCCATCAAAATACAACAGATGACTGCACACCCCCTGAGTTTGCTTTGACCCTTTCACAGGGATTTTGTGTTAATACCAAAAACCTCACTGGCTCTGAAGTCACACTGGCAGCAAGGAATCAGACAAAAAGGAAAACAAAGGCTTCTACCCATCACTACACCTCGATAACTTAAATCATGATTAATAAGATAGCAAGTCATTAAGCTTGAAATTGAGCTCCAAGACTTTGGCATCTGTTTAGTGGAAGTTACCTGGATTTCTAAAATGTGTTTCAGCAAGGGGGCTGGAGGAGCAACATCTCCTTCAGGAAGTGGAATATCTGCTTTTTTAATTTCTTGCACTAAGTACCCTGGAGTGAGAAGAAAAACAGAATCAGAAAGGAAACTGCATTGGCTACACTTCTTAAGAGTGCTGCAGAGTTGACCTTCAGCTGTTCTTGATGGTGCTAATCACACTGCAGCATCAAGCCCTGGCTCTTCCATTCATTCATTTTAGCAACAATGCACACACAGAAGTCTTCAAAAAATGAAGAACTTAAACAGTGGTGGGGATAAAATACACAAGCTATTTTCCTTCCTTGGAAGTCTGCAGAAGCAAGCCGACTTCAGAGGCTTCTCTTTCCCAAGAAATATTTTCTAAGAAGCTTTTACTATTTCACAGAACCTCTTTGTTGCTGCACGCTGTCACTTTCTGCTAATGGTGCAATTGTATCACTTTCTGCCAGAAACAGACGTGCTGCTCACTGACCCATGTCTGGCATGAAAAGTGTTCAAACAAAACAGCTTAAGCAACCTTGACAGCAAATGCAACTCACACAGGGCAGGGGGACTGCCAAAACAGCTGCTGGCATGACCAGCACATGCCTCTGATGAGAGATTCCAATCAAAGGAATCCTTCAATTGTAACTTTTCCTCAGGATACCCTGAAGACATCTGCATGTTGGCTGTAATGCTCTGCACTACCCTTCTCTATTCATTAACTACCATGAGAACACAATTATTAATAACTTGAGGTATTTTTGAGGGTGTCTGGAAAATCAACAGTACTGAGTTACACAACATGAAAAAAACCAGGGAATATCTTACAGAGAATATCCACAGTAAAGTTTCCCTTTTCCTAACAGAGTTTTAAGTAGAAAACACTGAAACAGCCTCATCTATTTATTAGCAACACATTAGCAACCGCTCTTTACCTCTGAGCTTAAAAAAAACCCAAATCTATATTTACCCTAAGTAAATTGCACAGCTTACAAAACCTGGGAAGGTTAAAAAAACCTGTAGCTGAAACCTTCACAGCACTGCCACTCTGGTAATGCCACAGGTGAGAAACGACAGCCATGACAATAAAGCTCACCAAGTATTCTTTCCATTTCTTCGCATTTCTTCACTTCATTCACATATTTCCTCTGAAACACACTTGTATTTGGGTTAAGCTGAAGGAGAAGGACAAAATGCTTATTAGGGACTTGAAATAGTAACCTCCCCTAAAAAGCCACAGCTGTTCCTGAAACTTCCTGGAGACGATTTGCATGAGCTCTGTGCTCTAAGTGCTTTTCAGCTAAGTAGGGACAAAAGTCTAAAAAGATTACAAAGTCTTCAAATAGAAAAGTTGCTTTTATCAAAGCAGAATTATCCATGCCATTGGCTAGTTTTAATCAAATAACAAAATAACAAGGTTTACTGGAGAAACCATTCCTAATCTTATTTTGACAGTTCTAAAATATTGCTTAATGACTTCAAATTAACAAACTGTTTCACAAATTTCTTGTGATGCATTTCCACACTCTATTTGAAATACTAAATTTTATGTAAATCTCCAAAATATGAACATCCAATTTTTCTGACTACTTATCAAGCTAATCAAGCTAATGTATTATTTCTACAATAAATGGTGTATCAGGTAACTAGAATTACATCAAAATGTTAAACATACCTTCATGCAATCATTCTTGCAGACCTGCCTCCTCTCCCCTGCCATATTTACTAACTAGCTGTTAATTTAAGTCTTCCCAGCTTTCCCTGCAACGATTTTGCAAGCTACATTTCTAATGTACATTTGGAAGACATTCCAAAGTTTCAGTCAGCAAGCAAAGATCATATAATTATGATGAGACAACGCAGAGACGTGGCTAACTATTGCCCAACCCAGCTTTATGTTAGGCAGGCAGGCAGCGAGCTTCCTCCAAGGTGAAGTGCCCCTCCAGGAACAGGAACTGTGATCAATAAACCTACAGAGCAGGTGTTTTACGGGTCTGTCAGGGGGTGGATG
Organism: Anthoscopus minutus; assembly: GCA_013399455.1. NCBI lineage: Eukaryota > Metazoa > Chordata > Aves > Passeriformes > Paridae > Anthoscopus > Anthoscopus minutus. The sequence continues at coordinate 301,037 of VWYI01046394.1, read as the reverse complement.
GACACCCCAGCTGCACACACACGCTCAGGCTGAAGGCAGTGAGGCTGCAGGGGGGTCAGGGGCTCTCCCGTGGGATCACGCTGCAAATAACCCCAAGTTTAAGCTACTCCTGTGAGAAGGGTGGGAACAGCTTTGGGAATCCCAAAGCATTCCTCCCTAGAGTGCCGCGGAGGCCGGGGATCCACACTGACTTCCCATCACTCACCCCAGCCACTGGGGTCCGGTGTCACCTCTCTGGGTGACCCTGCCTTGGCACTGGGTTGGACCGGACCAGCTCCAGAGATCCCTTCCAACCCTAACAATTCTGTGATCCTGCTTTCAGGCGAATGCCACACAGGGACGGGCCATACACCTGCCTGTCGGAGTCGGGCAAAAACGGGAATAAAAGCAGTTTTCACCACCCCATCGGGGCCAAGCCCAAACCTTCCGGACGGCGGCCCCGGGCCCGGCTCGGCCCCTCAGGGTCTCCGCGCTGTCCCAGAGCGGCCCGGCGGTACTCACGTCTCGGAACTCGGCCAGGCCGCGCTCGCCCACCTCGCTGAGGCACTCGTAGGCCGAGCCGCTCTGCAGGAAGAGCTGCGCCAGGCACACGGGCTCGCCGCGGAACAGCGCACCCATGGCGGCGGCGCGGCCCGGGGCTCCCGGCGCGGGGGCTCAGCTCGGACCGGGGGCGGCCATAGCGGGGCGGGCCCGACCGGGG
>VWYI01046394.1:264886-300274 GCA_013399455.1 Anthoscopus minutus | reverse complement strand
GCCCAAGCGGGGCGGAGCGGGCTCTGCCGCCGCTTCCGGGCCGAGGAACGGGCGGAGAACGCGGTCTCAAGCGGCGGCGTCGCGGGCCGGGCTCAGGCACTGCCGGCGGAACTAGCGGGAACGGCAAGCGGCGCGCTGGCGGCCGCTGAGAGGCTGCTGTGTGAGAAGGGGGAATGCAGGACTGAGAGAACATTACAGAATCACAGAAAATGCTGAGCCGGAAGGACCCAAAAGGATCATCGAGCCCAGCTCCTGGCCCCGCACAGCGCCAGCCGCCAGAGCCACGCCGTGGGTTTGGAATGGAGCTTAATAACAGCCAGTCCCAGCCCTTCCTGCCGTGGGCAGGGGCACCTCGCACTAGACCTGGTTGCTCCACTTTGTGGTTGCTCCACAGGCTTGGGGCGACCACAACATCACTGGGCAACTTGTTCCAGTGTCTCACCACCCCCACAGGAAAAATGTCTCCCTAATATCTGACCTCATTTTCCCTTCTTTCAGTTTGTGCCCATTACTCCTTGTCCTGTTCTACAGCCCTTGATGAAGACACCTTTCCATAGCCCTGTAGGACCCTTCAGATACTGTAAGGTTGCTGTGAGGTCTCCACACAACCTTTTTCCAGAATGAACACCCCCAATTTTCTTCATAGCTGAATTGCTCCAGTCCTCAACTTTGTGGCCCATCCAAACCACAAAGAAATCCCAAATGCTGTGTTTCATCAGCTAAGGACAATGAGTAAATGTTTTCTGCGCCCTGCACACAGACACATCAGGTTGCCAATGCAAAGCATCAACTGAAAAAGAGAATTTCAGATCAACACATGAAAACAACTTCTCAGAAGGGTGAGAAGTCTGTCCACTGCTTCAAAAATAGTTGAGCACAAGGGGCTTACTGTCAAGAGGAGCTCATACTCTAGAAGAGGGCTAGCTTGAGACCACAATGATCCAGCCATGATGAAAATTCCAACCCCACTGCAGCCTCTGGGCTGGACTTGCCACCTTCTCAAAGTCAACTCTGCACTTTGCTACCCCAAACACAGAGTCTAGAGTTTAAAAATAATTTATTACTTTTTGTTTTAAGTAACAGCCATTTTCTGTATGCTGTAAAAGTACTGATTTTATGTATCTTTAAATGTTTAAATAAATTGTCTACAAAATGCAAGAATGTTTCTCCATAATTTTTACCTATCTGTTCCACAGTTTAGAAAAGCAAGGGTTGCTCATAACTGCTGCAAGTAAAACAAGAAATGCCAGAAACAGGCCTTTAGCAAGAGACTGGGAATATGGTTCTCCTGGAAAAAACAAACAAAAAACCACAAACAAACAAAAAAAAAGTGTAAGCATGTCAGAGCTAAATTTTAGTTTATACAACAACCCAAAGATACAGATTAAAATGTATGCAAAAGCATTCTTTCAGACTGAACTCCCCACATCTAACTCTGTTTCAAAGAAACACAGCTTTTCATGCTTTGTGGCATCCCACATTGTTTATTATTTTACCTGTGTAGAAGTGTGTCAGTGGATAAAGGAGCTGTGGCCAGCACACCTCATTTCGAGTGCAGTCAAACTCTGCATAAATCTTCTGATACCTGGAAAAAAGGAACCTTTTGGTCAATGCAATTCATGTTACCTCTGCTGAACATAATGAGGGGTTATCAATGTTTTTACCTTGTCACTGGAAGGGGTGGCTGAGCTGGGACTTCAATGAACTGAACAGAAGCTGTGATGTGAAGAAAGCTGAGGGTGTTTTTGCAGCCAAGCCTGCACTGGAACTCCCATAAGACTGTTGAGTAACTGTAACAAAAAACATAACTATTGCTTGAGGGCTGGAAATGGAAGTTTAGACCCTAAACACAAGCAAGAAAGGACAAAACACAGAGTATTCATGAGGAGGTTGATAATCCCTGGATTTTCCACATCGTGCAAGGGGTGAGCTTGCACAGTCTGGAAATGAGGTAAAAAGGAACAGAATCTCACTTATCTGATAGGGATTCACTTGGTGGAGGGGGGGAAGTGTTTGCAGAGTGAAAATTCCCTGTTTCAGGAAAGAATAAATCATTTAGCTCACTGCCAAGAGCTCAGCAATGGGGTAAGAAAGAATACAAGACAATCTCATTGTTTCCACCACGTGACTCCTGATGATCCCCTGTGTATGGTTGCTGCTGGCAGAATCATATGTTTTATTTAATATTTCAGTGAAGTATAGAGATTATCTGGTTTTAATCATTAATTTGCTTTCTTTATTTTTCATTTCAGAGGGAGAACGGCTAACCTGGTTATGATCAAAGGAATTTGGGTTGCAAAGTGAAAGGCATGTAAAAAACCAGCAACAAAACCCACCTTTTTTGTTTGTAAAATTACTTTGGGATATGTTAAGTAAGCAAGGCTCCAAATGAAGCATTTATTTGTCAGATAGCCAGAGACACAACTCACTTTACCTGATCTGTACAGCAAGAATCTGGTGCTGGGGAATCCCTTGCACTGCTCCCACTTTAGCAAAGATAATGCGAATATTCAGGTTTGCAGGAATATCTGGACAAATGCCTTTTAAGCCTCCAGTGCTCACATTGGAACTAAATGGATCAAGACCTATGAAGGAGAAGGGAGGGATTTAAATGTAAGTATTGTGGAAAACATTATATATGCCATAATTAGATTATTCTCATAGCCCAGTGAAATACTGGTAACTGTCACACAGGAACACACATTAAAAAGGTTTCTATATGAAACACTTAAAGGAGTAATTTATCAATGGATAAATACCAAGTCAAATGTGTACAGGATGGCAGCAAATAGGCAGTATCCACAGACACTGAATTATGTGTCTGTGTGTACACATATATGGATGGATGGATGCAGAGACACATATCACTAGCTTTAGGTATTTGAAATTACAATTTGGATTTATTTTGACATGCTTTATTTACTGTATGGGCATATTTAGACTCCAAAGAACAACACAAGCCTCACTTACGTATAATTTCCACCCAGTCGTTTAGCTCACTGTAACTGGAATTGTCCCTCTTTCCAATGTGAGTGGCTTGTATTAATGCATTCAATTTCTCAGTCACATTTCCTCTGCAAAGTAAGAATGTAACATCACACAGACTGTAAATCTGTACTGCCTTACCTCTCTGGGTTGCAGTATTACTGTATCCTAAGGTAAGTTTCATCTGAAAGATGTTATCACACAACAAAAATAAACTTGAACTATTGAAGGGAAGAAATGGCAAAGTATTGCAGCCAACACAATCCTCATTTGAGTAAAGAATGAAACCATTATTATGATTTCCCATCAAAAACAGAAGTGAGACTATTAACCACAAAAAGCTGAAACACACACATGAATATTTAAAAAGAATGTACCAGTGCTGATGGGAGGCACTTGTAGACAGTCATGTAACAATCAACAGGAGGATGAAGCAGGGATGAACAATTCAGCTTGTGTAGCTCACCTTAAAAGGCTGCAATCTTCATTAATATCAACTTCTAGAATGCACCCAGAGTATGAGTCTACTCCAAATAGAACTGGTCTGTAAGTTGCTGATGCACATAAACCTCTGCCAGCTGTGAAATGAAAACATCTTACTTCAGCTTCCCTATTATCCACCTTTGGATCTCTAGCTTTCAGTTCTGTGCAAAACATCAAACACCAGAATACAAACTCAGTGTGGAAGAGTTCAAAAATAGATACAAGTCCATTCAATTTCCCAAGAAAGCTTTACAGGTTTTCTCACTGGCCTTTGAAAATCTGGGAAAGAAAAGCAAAATCTGGCAGAGATTCTTAACTAAAATATGTTTTACAAAAATCCAAAAACCAAATAAAGCTTTGACATTTTAGCATTAACTACAATTGAAGTTGCAACCTCACAAGCCAATACCTGGCTGCCAAATGTTTAGGCTTCCAAGAGGATCAGAAGCATTCAGATTTGCAGCTCTCACTGGTTTTCCAACTTGATACCCTAAACAGAGAAGGGTAAATTATGAGCACTGTAGAAGAATCTATAAGCATTAGCATTGTTTTAAATGCCATCAGTCTTGAAGCAAATGACATTTCCATTACAGTGGGAATGGCCTCACTTTAAATAATCAATATCTATGCAACAAAAGCCTAAGAACCACACACTGCTACTGGCAGTGCAGTAAGGCAGGAAGGTGAAGGCTGGCAACATAAAGAAGTATAAAAGAAATACAAAATGTAATCACTGGTAAGAATCTGTACGGTACCAATCTTTTTACTTTTAATAGGCAAATAAAGTATTAATACCTGGAATATCAAATAGTTCCTCTCCATTAGTACTGTTTAAACTTAGAAATTCAACTGTGAATCTCTGTGTCAGGATTTCTGGTGAAAGAAAAAAGCATGACTTTTAAATAAATACATTAGAAAAATATAGGTTTTATGTAGGGTACAAACTTCTATCTTTCATTAGTTACAGAATATTCAAACTAAGACAAATTAATGGAAATCAGCCCCATAATTTTTCTTCTAGAGTCCAAGTGAAATTATTTTTAAGAAGAATTGGTAAGTAAGTGATTCTATCACATACAAAACACAAAGAAATAAATCAAAAATCATAACAGAAATGTCATGATACCTCCATCACATAAGCTTCCATGGAAGACAGTGACATTTACTTGCTCAATGCTCTTGTCTTTCCAAATGAATTTATAATGTTCTGCAAAAGTTACATTTTGACACAGAACCTCAGCAGTAAGAAGATTTTCTGGCAGAAGGAAAAAAGAGAAAAGGTCATAATGAAAAGCATTCTAATTAGAAAGCTCTGCTACTGCAGCTAAGAAAACACATTAAAACCTTGGTAAAACTCTGGAAATTACAACATTCATCTTTTTGAGAATTTATTTTACTGTTTCAACGTGCAGTGCTGCAATCCCCCACGTATGCAAGGCAAGGAACCTGATTCCTGACCAACTGTGATGAACTGGAGTAAATTAAATACTTCCTGCTTTGCAGGAAGCCAGTTTACTTCTTCAGTCTTAGATAACATACAAAATTCCTCCTAAGAACTGCAGCAGGTAAAAATTTTAGACATCAAAACAATCCATTTCATATACAACCCAGGTTAAGTAAAAAACATTAATTAAATAGAAGAGACCTACCACTTTCAGTGATGAATTTGCCCCTGTCAGTGATGGCTCTATACAGAACATTTTGTTGGATGAAGTCTGAGAATGAAAAACAAAGACTTCTGTTTTTACATCCAAGATGCAATCCTTGTTGTTATGAAAATTGAGTAGAAAATTACTTATAAAATTAATTTTGATAAAGACACAGACTGTTTATGTTTTTTGAAAGCACAGCTAATCTGTGGATCTTACAGAAGTAACATAGACTAACAAAATTAGACAATCATGGAGCATAAAATAAAATATGTTCATTCTGGCAATCACATTATCTTAAACTCCAGAAAGACTCTTCATAAGTACAGGCTTTTGTAATGCAGAGAGTAACCACTTCTCACTAATTCTAAAACGCTGATGCTGCACCCTCCTGACAGAAAAAGGGCTCTGCAACAGTCTTAAAATGAGTCACCAGGAACAGGTAAATGGGAAACAAAGGCCCATCCCATTATTTCTTACCTCCTAAATCTTGGGAATCAGTGGGACACTTGCTAGAAGGTCATGAGAAACAGGAACAGAACATCCCCCACCAGATAACACAGATGACATTCAGCAACTGTGCCAACAGCCCTCGGGTTTGTTCTGTTCCAGCAGCTCTGGGAAACATGAAACACATTCCTGCTTGGATTTCTACAGCATACCTGCAGTGCCAGTGTTTATCCTCACGTCATGGGGAAGGCCTTCCTTGTAAGACTCCAGACTGGTCAGGCACTTGACATCAAAGTTGTGGAGATAGGCCACAGGGGCATTCCCAACACACTGTCCAGCCATGGATTGCTGCAGGTGGTTCACAGAAATTAGGATTTTCTAGCCCCTTGCTTTTCATTGGAAGATTACTTGTTAGTAAAATTATCCACGTGTGCCCTACAGCCAGACTTAACACCTTGACAAGCAAGCTGATGTTATAAAAACACCTCAGCCTCTGGCAAAAGAGAGGTTAACATTTTAAAAGCACAGCTTTAAAAGTAGTTTCAGTGTACACCATGACTTCATCTTCATTTGTGAAAATAATTATAACCAACAAGTGCCTCCAAAATGCATTACCTTTTTTGCAGGGATGGGCAAGGGGATGAGGAAGGATAATGTTTATTTTTAATAATGACTTTGTGGTTTTGTTTTGGGTTTTTTTGTGATTGGTTGAGGGCTTTTTTATGATAAATACACCCCACCACTTCCCTACATCAAGTTGCTGAAATTGGATGCAAAGCCATTAAGCAGTGTGATGCAGAGAGCTCCAAACAAACCAAGAGGAATCAAAACCTCATAAGCACCAAATGATTACCTGGGGAACAGTAAAATATTCATCTTCTTCTGTTATAATTGGATCTCCTTCTCTGTAACCAGTGAAAGGTTTCCCAGGAGAAGTTTGTAGAGGGATCTTAAATGAAGGAACTTTGGGTGTAGAACTGAAAACAAGTTTAAAAATTAAACAGCGCTTTACTCACACAAATAATTACAGGTTTGCTTTCATGCCCCCTGCTCTTCTATACTACCAATGACATTTCTCCACTTGCATTTAAGGTTTACACCCTAAAACCCTAATTTCAAAGTATCTTTCATTATAAAGTCAGGTAATATTTTTGGTTGCATAGTGAGTGTGATGAGAAAATAAATTTTCTTAAGACTTACGTAGAGCCATGATAAAAATAGCCAAGAAATGGTGTGTTGTCAAGAGAAGACTGCACACAGAGGAAGGGAAACCACTCAGGAGTATATTCCATCGACTGGGAAGAGCACAGCTGATCAAAAGGTGGGTTTACATCCCCACCAAACACTCCAGTGAAACATGATCCACTGAATAACTGCTGCAAGTCTGGTGTGCACTCCTGAAAGGGAAAAGAATGGTCACCTTTTAGTTAATGGCAACACTTATATTGGTAATATAAAGGCAAACTTACTGGTACATCAAGCTGCTTTGTAGGGACAACATATTTACTTTTAGAAATACTGGAATATCCAAACACGTCCTCTGGCCCATCTGGTCTGAAACATTCAGCACCTCTCCCCACAGACAAGAGAGTCTAGAAACTTTGAAAATACTTAACCAAAGTTTAATAAGAAATAAGTACCAGATCACAGCAGCAAGGAACATCACAAGCTCCAGCTGTTAAGTTACAAGGACAAGAGCCCAAGGGCTTAAATGCCTGGTTTGGGATGATAGTTGCATTTTCTGTAACACAAGCAGAAGAGAAAATCAGATTAAGTGAACTGAAATCCAGATAAAAAGACCATGCACACTGCAGTTTATTCTGTGTAGAAACCTTTTCTTAAAATTCCACTGATTGCTCAGTATCCTTTACTGCTGCCCAAATCCCAATTTTTCCATACAGAAAGGAAAGGAACAGCCAAAATGCCATTTCTTCTTTAGCACTTACCTGACACATTTCCTGCAAAGGAAGAGTTGGCAAATATTTCAGCTTGAATCAGGAGCTGTGCCAGCATCACTGAACCACGGCAAGCTAAAACCTGGAGTGTTTCCACCACGCACAGAGGTGAGGGGCAGCACTCGGTGGCATTGGGCAAACACAGCTCCAGTGTTCTGGTGAGGCTCACAGTCACCTTGGAAGTGTTCTGGAAAAACACAGAACAAAGTTTGACAGCTCTAATAGCTTGTATTATATTGCTCTTTTCTATTGCATTCATCACCTTCTGAGAGAGAAATTGGAATGAAGAGGAATAACAGAAGAATCAGTATTTTACATACCACACCTGGAGTTACATCCAAATTCCAATCTCCAGCTCTTTTACTTCCACTGCAATTTGCAAGTTGCAGTTTTCCTATAACAAAATAAAAACTTTAAAGGTATTTCACTGGCATTTAAAAAAAACTGGGAAATGAGAAGTACATTTAAACTCCTCTTGTGCCTCCAGGTACACCCTCAGGCCCAACTGAGAACTAAGGGGTTAATCACAGGAATGTCTGAAATTCCTGTTTCTGGAACTATTAAGAAACTAAATAACATGAATTACCATCTCTCTAGTAATTTTTGTGTCAAAAAATATTAACAATTCAAACATATTTATTTACATGGGGAAACGGGGTTGAAGTGTTCTTACCTGTCTCTGCATCTCTAGGACTTAAAATTATAGAAAAATCAACTCCTGAAGAATTGCCAAGAAAAAATGAGTTGACTCTGGGCCCTGACATGTGAATAAACGAAGGCTGAAAGACTGAAAAAAAAAAAGAGAAACACATTGGCTGAAAAAGGCAACATCTGTAAGACATATAGATCTGGTGCTTGGGCTATATTCTAACACTCTTAGACTTTAAATTGTCACAATCAGAAGAAAAATATCACTTAATGCCTGCTACAGGGTTGTATTCCATCCTTGCCAAGTGCTGGAGGAATGGCTGTAGCTTTCTATGCCACAAGGTTACATGCGTGAAGATGCCCAGTAAACAGGCAGAAAAATAACATTATAGCACTTACAGCCCACGCAGATACTACACAGCTCAGGCAACACCATATTTAGCATTTCTTGCTGCCTTCAGCTTACACTTTTTAATTTCTTGGGGCCGTCAATTGTGCCAGGGACGTCCCGCTTCCTGCGATCCAGGAACTGCGGGCTCCTGCCTCCAGCATGTGGACGCAGCGCCAACTTCAGGGCTCGGAGTTGGATTTTTCTTTCTAGACTTTGCCAAGGCTGAAAGGTCCGACATAAACCGCTCCACTTCCCCCCTCTGCACTGAGCAGCAGCAAAGCACGTTCGGCTTTGGCAGAGGCGCCCAAGACCGTGCCTCGGGGAGCCCTCAGGGTCTGCGCCGCCTCCCCTCACGCCTACCCGTGCAGATACCGCCGCGGGCCGGCCGCCATCCCCACACCCCGGCTGTCCCTCAGCCCCGGAGCCGCCATTCACTGCGGCCGCTCACGCCCTGACCCACCGGTGTCCCCGGCCAGCTGCCCGGGCCAGGGAGGCGGCAGCAGCAGCAGCAGCAGCGCCCCGAAGCCAACAACCCTCATGGCGCTAGGGCGGCCGCTCGGCCGCCATCTTGCAGCGCCAGCGCGGCGCCATGGCAACGCGGAGGGCGGGAAACTGCGCCATAGCAACGCGGAGGGCGGGAACCGGGGCCATGGCAACGCAGGGGGCGGGAATGGCGCCATAGCAACGCGGAGGGAGGGAAACGAGGCCATGGCAACGCGGAGGGAGGGAAGCGGGGCCATGGCAACGCGGAGGGAGGGAAACGAGGCCATGGCAACGCGGAGGGCGGGAAACTGCGCCATAGCAACGCGGAGGGCGGGAAACGGGGCCATGGCAACGCGGAGGGCGGGAAACGGGGCCATGGCAACGCGGAGGGCGGAAGCCGCCTCACGGGAAGGGCGGGAAGGCGGCCCCCTCACGGGAGCCGTGGTGGCGGCGAGGCAGCTGCAGACCCTGGGCCGGCCACAAGCTAACAAAGTTAACAATGCTAACAAGCTCTAAGTGTGTGAGAAAAAGAAATTTAATTTAGGGCTCTCAGAACCGGGGGAAGGAGTCAGCATGGTTTGGGAAGAGGGAGGTGGTATTGATTATGAACACGGAAGAATGAAGAATATGGAGCACTAGAACATCCAGCTCGACTTCCAAGCTAAGGAAGAAACTAATAAAACCACCTCAGTAATTGTGCTGAAATCGTATCCAAGCAGGTAAAAGGTAGTTCTGGTAGGAAACCAGTCTGACAAGAAACCCCCAAACCCAAAAGAAGAGAGAAAAGAGAGAAACTGAGCATGTGGACTAATTAGAATAAGAAGCTAGAGAATCATTAACCAATAGGCATTAGACCACTAATTAATAAGAAAAGTATGTAACTCGTAGCAGATAAAACACTAATCCCTTTGTTTGCTAGAATGTATAAATAGTTTTCATAACTGATGTACATTTTACAGAGTGGTTCCCATCTACTTCAACATTGAATAAACTAACACTGATTTTCTAAGCTTACAAACTGGTTTGAGAGTTTTATTTCCTGGTTTTTGGTGACAATCCCAGACATGTCTGTCCCTCAGCATCTCCGCTGACTCCACTTGCACCTGTCCTCCCTCATCCATTGTCAGTCATATCACACCATGAGACTCAAACAACAAAACTCCAAGAAAATCATACAGCTCACCCTTAAATATCAAAGCAATACATGACCACATTTGAAAAAGAGACAGTCTTTATTACAAAAGTTTTATACAACGTAAATTATAAATACAGCCTTTACACAAAATGGCTTTTGTCAATGAAAAAAAAGCTTGCCTTGTTACATTGGCAAGACCAGAAAAAACTGGCACTGCAGCTGTTACAGTGACAAAACCTGATGTGAATACCAAGACCTGACAAATTCCTGTATAGACATTGGGAAGGTAAAGAAATAACTCGCTTTCTATGTGGAAAAAAAAATCCCTCACTATTCCTTTAAGGAGAAAGATGAAATGACCAAATTATATAGTTCTCTTTAGGAGATACTGTTTGTTACTTTTAATGAAAGCACACAACAGACCTCCCTGCCATAAAAGACACCAATCCACAAGTCTTTGTTCTTGTCACGTCAGATGGAAACCCACATACTAAAACCACAAAGTGTGCTTGTTATCATATTACAACTACATTTCTCATGTTCCAGTTTCAAAATAAAACATTGAAGAGCAACCGGCTGGTCTGCATGTATTGATGTTGTTTTAAACAAAGGGAGGCCTTTTAATTCACAAATGAAGAGATATCAAATTGAGAAAGAAATACCACAAGGACAGTACAGTCACAGGAATATAAATACATGTGAGTGCACTTGCAGGGCAATTAGCACCTTTTTTTTTTTCCAAGTGGCTCACAAACCATCTTGAAAATGATGGCTCATATTGCTAGTAAGAAGTCAAAGTCCCCGAACCACACAGTGCTACAGTTCTGATCCTACACATTAGAAATGGTCATTCTTAACTTTGCACCAACATGTAGAAAGCTTTCTCGACTTTGAAAATAACCTCGGAGGTGTGAAACTTTCCAGTGACCAGAATATCCTCAAATTCACAGGCTGTGTCTCTTTACCAGGTTATAACTTCTGGTTCCTCTTACAGTTATGAATTAGTATTTAAAATAGCACAGATTACATGGTAATACAGGGATTTGTTATTTAACAGACTGTATAGAAGACATACATTTTAAATATTTATCCCCTAAGAAACAAATAATAGCACTGCATACAGTTCTCTTTCATATCCAATAAAAAGTGCCATCAGTTTCTCAAGTAGGTTCCATTTCATGGAATTACTGGAGGAGGTAATGATTTATTTACATAGTGTTGCTATGCAGCTACCTTTAATTTCTTCTTCTTTGCTTTCATGACAGGTGGCAATGATATTTTGAAAGCAGTCCTGGAAAAAAATATGGAAATGTAACTGTCAGATAAACTGAATATATTCCCACACTCACCCTTGAAATACAAAGAATAAACACTTACTCGCAGGTACTGCAGATAGGACTGAAGTTGCAGAATACTGAAAAAATCAAAGAATTGGCTTTCACTAAAACAGGTCATTCAAATGTAAGAAGTCAGACTGTTAAATATTTATGAGCTTACTTGACAAGCACACAGAGCACACGTAGCCAATTTCAATGAGGTTCCGATGACAGAAGCAGGCAGCTCTGTAGTCAACATGAACAGGAGGTGGAAGGACAAGCTGTGATCTCTGCTCTTGATCAGGGAGGAAAACCCACTGCATGGATAGAGAAAAGTATTTTGTGAATTGGGCTGCTATTCCTGTAGCATCTCATCAGTGAAGTGAGCAATTTTTCACATCTGACACACAAGAAATACTGAAATGTTTTAAGTCACTTACCAACAAATACTGCAGAAGGGATGGCATGTGGGGCACTTTCAAATAAATGCCACCTGTAATATCACAGGCCTGCAAAACAATGATCAGATTGTTGTTTGGTGACATTAGCAGGGCATTTAAAATATCCATGTACTGCACAAGGCCTGCAGATTGGAACTGTCAGCTCCACTGAACATGTCTCCACACCCACTCCTGATTAAAGGAAAGAGCTGAAGAACATGTTGAACTGTCTAACACCAAGGATTTATGAGTTAATATAAATGACAAATAAGAACAGCAAGACTGTACCTGTTGTAGAAGACCTGAATCAGAGTCCAGGACACAGGCATCAATCAAAATACTCTAGAAGAGATGAAATGCATGAAAAACAAGTTCAGCCACGATCCACACAGCCCTGTCAGTGTTACTGTCATGACTTGTTTGCATGATAAATGCACTACAAATCATGTAATCATAAGAGAAATTAACATTTCTATTATCTTTGCAAAGAAATAAAAGATAACATAAATGGTAAAAAGGCCAGCTTCACCTGTTTCTGTGCTGCAAAGATCACATTCATGAAATTCATGTATTGCAATGCGCTGTCTTCTGCAGCTTTTATGACCTAAATAAAAACTCAGACTTGTTAGCCTACATATATGACTGCATTTCAAGACTAAAAGAAAACTGTGACAGCAAAAATTCTTACCAGAATCCTTGATTTAATTTCTTGATTGGCTAAGTATTAAAAAGAAAGATAAATGCATCAGCACACGGTTTGTATCACCCTTTTAATTCTGTAGCTTCTGAATATACAGCACCTCAGAATATACTGGATGTTAGATCTAGCAGGTCAGATAAAATATCTATATGAGACTATTTCCAGTCCCAGTGACAATTATCTAAGGATTAATTCCTCTCAACCTCCAGTTATTCCAAGGAAATTCCACTTACAGCTTTATTTGCATGCAACAGAAAATCTCCCTAAGGATGTGGACTATTGATCAAGCCCTTTAATTTTTTTAAATTAGGCAATTTCAAATGATCAAAATAAGCCTCTACCTTTTAGTGCCAATTCTGGAAATGGGGGTGTGTCCAAACATGCATATTCGTGTGTGCATGTGCATTTATACCTGTTCTCCAGGTTAAAATATTTACTCTGTGTTGAAAACAGGAAAAGAGGTGTTACCTTTTAGGTCTTTGCCCATCTTGTTGATGTCTACATTAGCTGGCATTAAGGAATCTACATTTAATTCATGGAAATAACTCCTTGATCCACACCACACATTCACCACCCTGGCCAATTTTGTTAAGCACAAGCCACATTTATGTTTCAGTTTATTATAACAAAACAGGAATAGTAAAAGTTAATACCATAAGAACAGCCTTAAGAACACATAAAGGCTTTGAAGTTTCTGTGATCAAAAGGATACAACAAAGTGCTTTAGCAAGTGATCCTGCTAACAAGGTTTCTGTTTGCTGGCCCTTCATGTCAGCTGCAAGACAAGAAAAAGTGTGAAAGTTACTTTTATATATAAAAACAGCTACTGAACCTAACAGGGCAAAACACTGCACATTTTTATCTTTGGCAAATGATACTAATGCAGAGGCCTGAAGTGTCAAACATAATAAACTCTACTTTAAGCATCTTAAAATTCATATGATGAAAACAGAGGACATTTCTGCAACTCCTTGACAGTCCAAGTGTTTCACAATTCTGCACATGAAGCCTAGAATTTTCTTCTCCTTACTCTTTGTCATGAGGTCTTTAATCTCTTCTGCAATTGTATCATTTATTGCTGTTAATAATTCATATTTTCCATCCTTGCTGCCGGAGCAATTAGATTCCATGGAAGGGCCTCCCTCTCCAAAGGGATCTGCAGCAGCCCAACGCTTCCCAGGGTACAGAAAACGGCTGAAACAGAGGAAAACCAAAGTATTCATGTAAGAAAAAATGCTATAAATGAATCAGCAGCTGCAGATACCAATATTCTGAAGTTTAATTTAAAATCCTTTTAATACTTTAGGCATTAAAGAGGCTATTTAAAGTAGGTGACCTTCAACTTAAACTGGAGTAAAACCCACATTCAGCTCCCTCCTTTTGAGACATCTTCTTGTGATTAAGCAAGAAAATCAGGAGACAGATACAGGAAAACTTGAAACCTTTACACTGGTCAGAAGCAGCTCTACCTTTCCTGAGTGTGACTTGCTATCACAGCGAGTTTGTTGGTTCGATTCATGAGTAGGTGAGAGTTTCCCAGCACCATCACTGCATCGATGCATTTCGACAGGGTGAACTGCTTGGAAAAAAAAAAGAATACAGCAGATGTAGCACAATAGCATTTACAGAGAAGCAATTCAAAAGAAATCTGTGAAATGACTGCAGTTAAAAAATTTTGAACTGGAAGATGCAGAAAGAGCTTTTGCTGTTAAAAAAGCTCTAATGAATACAGAACGCTGCATAGCTGTTTCAAAAGGTACCACGGTACCCATTATACCTGCTTTAGCAGACAACATTAGCACAGTTCAGAAGTCAAAGAAAATTATACCATTTCCCCCAGAAATGGCCATCAGCAGTCTCAGCGCCCAAAGGCCGTACCTCAGCCTCTCCCAGGGCCCTCTTCCCCCACCAGATCGGGTTGGTGTCGAGGACGATGATCAGCAGGCTCAGCTCATCATCTGCAAAGGGAGCGCACAGCAGCGTCACTCCGGGCCCCGAGCAGAGGGGTAGAGCTCCGGGGCACGCTCACGGCCTCCGCTTCCCACAGAGACACCGAGCCCCGCCGGGGCACCCCTAGACCCCGTCAGAGCATCCCCAGACCCCGCCAGGGCACCTCAAGCCCCTCCAGGGCACCCCTAAACCTCTCCAGAACACTCCGGATGCTCTCCGGAGCAACCCCAGACCCCGCCGGGGCATCCTCAGACGCCGCCGGAGCAGCCCGGCCCCGCTCACCCGCGCTCATCGCGCCGGCCGGGCAGCAGCGGCTGCGGCGCCCGTGGATGACGCCCCGGCCCGGCGCTCCTCATCCGGGCACGCCCCGGGCCCGGCCCTCCCCACGCCGCGGCGGGCGGAGCGGAGCGGGGATGAGCACGGACGGTAACGGGGGTGGCCATGGGCACGGACGGTAACGGGGCCTCGGGAGAGCCCCGGGAGGCGCCGGGCAGGGCCGGGCCTGACGCTCCGCTCTGCCTTTCAGACTTGATCGAGACGTTCAGGGCGCAGCTGAGGGACGACCCCGATGTCGCCTCGGCCGTGGCCGCCATCCGCGCGCTGCTGGGCTTCCTCAAGCAGGACCGAGGTGGGCCCGGGCGCCGCCGCTGAGCCCCCGCTGTCCCCAGGGCGAGGCCCTGACCGCGAGTCTCTGCCTCTCTCTCAGGGGAGACCATCCAGGGCCTGCGGAACAGCCTGCGGGACGCCATCGACACCCTGTCGCGGGTGGACTCCTCGGTGGCCGTGTCCTCCGGCGGGGAGCTCTTCCTGCGCTTCATCAGCCTCACCTCGCTGGAGTACTCGGTAAGGGCTGCCCGCTGTGCCCCGCTGCTGCTGCTGCTGCTGCTGCTGCTGCTGCAGGACCCTCCAGCCGCTCAGAGGGCATCCCGCTCTTCTGCAGGACTACTCCAAGTGCAAAGAAATCATGATCGAGCGCGGGGAGATCTTCCTGACCAAAGTCTCTCTCTCGAGGAATAAAATCGCCAAGCTGTGTCACCCTTTCATCAGGGATGGTGCTGTGAGTAGGCCGGGGCAGGGTCAATCCTGTTTGGTTTTGCTGTTGCTGGCAGTGAGGGAGGAAAAGGAAGGGAGTCTGATGGGGGCTTCTGCCCCAAATTGTTCTGCACGGCAAGCCATGGCACTGCTAACAAAAGTAAAGGTTTCCCAAGGCTCAGCAAAAGTAACGTGTGATTTTTTTTTGTCCTGGCAGCGAATACTGACACACGCTTACTCCAGGGTGGTCCTCAGGGTGTTGGAAGCAGCCGTGGAGTCCAAGAAGCGATTCAGTGTTTATGTTACTGAATCACAGCCAGATGAAGCAGGGTGAGTATTCATTAATTTGATTTTTATCTTGGTTAACAGGGTAAGTTACAGCTACCATCGAACTTTTCCTGCTCTAAGAAAAGCTGCTAGGTTTGGTTGGAGCATTTTAAATGGCAAGTGTCACATTGTTCTGGACAAGTGAAAAAAAATGTGAAAAATATTGGTAATTAACTTTCCATACTCGATATTCTAATTACTGTTATCTAGGTCTTCCTCAAAGATTCACAGACTTTTGGTCAGTCACAGGCTTCAGTCTTTCAGCAAATACTGTCCTACCATTGTCTTAAAAAAGAAAAAAAATTAAGGTCCAAACATTTTCTTTAATAGGCAAAAAATGGCAAAAGCCCTGAGGAAGCTGAACATTCCCGTGACTGTGATTCTGGATGCTGCAGTTGGGTAAGCCTGATCATAAATTTTACTGGTTTTCATCACAATTTTATTTTGCCAGTAAGACAAAATAAACTTCCATGTAAGCAGCTTGTTCAAACTCCAGGGATATTACTGAGTTTGTCATAGTCATGCAGCAGGCCAAACGAGTTACAGCTTTAGGTGCACAAATAGAATGTGTCAGCTACAACACAAGCATTTGGTTTTGCATGCTGGAATGAAAGAAAGAACCAGACCTAAGACCTTGTACAGATCTGCGAAAAAGAACTGAGGTGCTAAACAAAGAGGCCACTTTTTTCCCTAATTTGCATAAATGTTATCATTTTGTGGTTTCTTAAGGTGTTTACTAAATCACCACTGCTTAGTACAAGTCCAATACATGAGAAAAAAACCAACTACAGTAAATCTGAACATTCCTAGTTAGAGTTCAGCTTCTTCCAGCATTTACACAGTTGCCAGGGTCAGCTATGGCTGGGGAAGATATGGCTACTTAATATTCCTGCAGGGAAACAGAAAATGAAATCTCACTCCAAGGAGGTGTAACAGCATGTGGAGTTACAAGAGGTAGATGAAACTAGTGCAGAAAATTGAAAGATTGTTTGAATTTCTCATTTCTGTTCTGCTCAGCAAGTCATTTGTCCTATTACCCAGTAAGGCTTGAATTTTTTTCCCCCTCGTTTAACAGCTACATTATGGAGAAAGTGGACCTGGTGCTAGTTGGTGCTGAAGGTGTAGTTGAAAGTGGAGGCATTATAAACAAGGTGAGTTTCTTACATCATTCTGTAAACTCTGGACGTTTAAAGTTTGGTTTCTTTGAAGTGTTTAAAGCTTTTTGAAAAGTCTCTTCCATTTGGATTTTATCCAGTAAATTGTTGGAAGCTGGGCAATATTGTCAGGCAAGCACTGAGTCTGCAATGTTGTTTTCCATCTGTCTTCACAGATTGGCACAAATCAAATTGCTGTGTGTGCCAAAGCCCAGAATAAGCCATTTTATGTGGTAGCAGAAAGTTTCAAGTTTGTAAGACTCTTCCCTCTCAATCAGCAAGACGTCCCCGACAGGTTTAAGGTAAGAGAAACTCAACTTCCAGCTAAGGTGCACACTGGTGTGTCTGTGAAAAATTGTCTTCTAAGCATCTCTGATTCTCTGGATCTCTCTGCTGTGGGGTATTATGGGGTTGCTCCATGGTACAGTCAGGCACCAAACAGCCATAATTTGGCTTGACCCTGATACTCTGTTCCTAAAGCACTTTCTTTAGGGCACAGGAGCAGCTGAGGGTAAGAAACAGTTAAACCAACAAACTCCAGAACTCCAAATTGTGCTTTTTACATAAGACAGAAGAGTTGAGACCAAGGTGGCACCAGTCTGTGCACTTCCTTTCAGCTTTACCACAAACATCTGCTTGAGGCTGTAGCACTGTTCTTGCCCAAAAGAGGATTTAACTTGCAGTTGTGTAGTAACCAATGGTCTCTGTTTCCTTCTAGTACAAAGCAGACACTCTGAAAACAGGTCAGAATCTAACAGAGGAGCACCCCTGGATTGACTACACCTCCCCATCACTGATCACACTGCTGTTCACTGACCTGGGGGTGTTGACTCCTTCAGCTGTCAGTGATGAACTCATTAAACTCTACCTGTAACTCAGAGACTCCCTGCACAGGATGTGTCATCTTCAGTGACTATCAAGGTTCTAAGAACTTGGAGGATGATACATGAACATGGCAAGGAAAGGCCATTAGAAGGATTAACATAATTATGGACCACTACTGAAAAAATTCCCAAAGTTATTACAGGTTCTAAAGGCTGCAACTAAATTATTTTAAAGAGGGGTGGAGTATTTTGGTACTGTAAAATAAAATCCCTTATGGTGTATCCAGACTCATTCTGAGGTGTGCTGTTACTTATCTGTGGTATGTGCTTGAAAAACCAGAATTAAAACATGTACAGGCTGCTGATGGAAGCTCCTGCCACACCAGAGTGGTACTTTTAGCTTTGTTCTCAACAATTGCAGGCTCTGTGTCTTTAGGGATGCCAGGTCTCTCTGTGAAGAAATTTTATCAGCTCTGTTCTCTGTATCGTTTTTTTACAGAAATCCAGTTTTATTGAAATAAGCAGTGTTTTAATGTAAAAATGTGGTCAGAGTAACTGTCAGCCTTCAGACTCCATGTCCTCAACAGCTTCTGCTTGGAGCCTTTGATTGCCTGTTATTTTCTTCTCAAACTCTTCTTCACTAATTTTTCCCTTTTTTAATCTTTTCAAGAGTCTTGTGTCATTCAGCAACTCTTCCATATCCTCATCTTCAATATCAGAGCCCTGTTGGAAGTTGAAAACAACAAATTAAACACACCAGCAAAAGGTTTTCATTCTATACAGCTGAACACAGAAGAAGATTACAAGTCAGAGTTTGCCAGGAATATCCAAGCAGGAAATAACAGTCAATTCCTACCCAGGCAACTGTAACTCTCAGCTACACTTGCTGAAAATTGACAAAGGCACCCTCGGGCCATACTTCTGCACCTCTGAGAAATAAAAATCCTAATACTGACCAGCATCAGTGCTGAGAAGTTGTTTTAGTGTTTGGCTTTAAAAACCTCTATAATTTTTTTAAGTTTTGTTTGTCCAAGTCCTAAAAAGTTATTTTACATCCATTAGTTCCAGGACACTAAAATCCCAGGGCTCTCTGCCATTGGAAAGACTACAGTAATCACTTGCAGGTCAAGGGAATGGACACAGTTACCTCTTCACGCTTCCTCTTAGCTGTTACTTTCTTTTTCTTCTCCCTCTTGGCTTTCTGCTTTGACCATGCTTTGTTCTTTACAAATTTCTTTTTTCCTTGATTTTCTTCTCTTTCTTTTCTTTGTTCTTCCAATTTCTTTTGTCTCTGCTTTTCTCTGTTTTTATCCTTAAATGAAATGGAGTCTGTATTGACAGTGACTGGAGTAAAGTCTGGAAAACATTTTCCTCTTAGTTCAGGCATCTTTGGCATTTTTAACAATGCAAAGCCTCTAGCAAGACTGGCAAAATCCAGATCTGTTGAAATAAAGATTATAAAGTCAGTTTCCTGCTGAATAGAAAGTTAATTTAACTGAGAAAGGAAAAAAAAAGTCAACATTTTAATGCACTGTTTGCACTCTATACCTTAATACTAGCAACAATACTAAGTCCCTTTATTTGTGCTTTTATCAGTCAAGCTCCATATTTAAATGTTTTCTCTTGAAACAAAATGCTTGAAAAAAAATAGGAGCTTTGTCAAAATCTGATGGTGAGGGAAGTGAAGCTTTTGGACAACACCACTATGCTTTTGTTATCTGAGAAAAACAGAAAGAGGCAGCAGCCCTGCTGGGAATTACCTTTGATCCGGAAGATCAGATTACATTCGTGTTTGGCATAAGCCTGGACATAAGACACAAAGGCTTTCATTCCTTTCTCAAACACTGCCCTGTCAGCCAGGGCCATGGACTTCAACTTGGGAAGAAGATCCAACACATTTGTCTGTGGTTTCATTTCCTGCATGGGACACTGGGAACCAGAAAATAAACGACAAAACCAAAGGAGAAGTTCAAGCAAATGATGTGAAATGCACTGTGAAACCTCAAACCCACACTTCCTGCCCAGTTAATCCTCAGTCAGCTTTGAGCCCCTCTCCTTTGGTCACTCCAACACTTGAGCTGACCATCAGCCCCACAGCAGCTCCTGGCCCAGCAGAAGAGTTCTCACACTGCAGCTCCACAGAGGCAACACCATTCATCTCTTGCTTTATCAAGCTCAGGTCTCATTAGGAGGTCTCAAGAGAATTCACACAATTAATGCCACAAATGCAGGAGCAGGCATGGGAGATTGTAGGAGTTATAAATAAAGAGCAGAGAGGCTGCAGGGTGTGAGCTGCTGGTGGCAAGGACCCTAAGCCAGCACTGCCTTCCTGCAAATGCTCAATTTACACCCTTAGGAACACAAGGCTTTTCCTTACTCATTGCATCACACATTCCTCTTACAAAACCAGTAGGAAACACTGGAGCAATCATGTTCCAGTTGCATTTGGTGATTAATAAGCAGCTCTTGTCTTTTAATTCTGCACCTCTGCTAAAACACTACCCATGTGTATGACCCCAAGTTCTACAAATTCTGATTTCCAAGCTCCTATCAGTAAATCTATGTCCTTGCTCTTCCCTGCTTTGGGGTAGAATAAAAGCCTACTCACCTTTTGGTTGATTGAGAGAAAGTTAATGTAGGATTCTTCCATGGGAAGCAAAAATACCAGTGCACTGCCCACGTTGCCAATCCGTGCTGTGCGACCACAGCGATGCACAAAGGCACTGAAAGAACCCAGCAGTCAGTTTGATTTGGAATCATTGGGCAGCAAAAGGGCAAATCTTGTGGGATGGAAAATACTAAACTAAACCAACAGCAATTAGCAAGGTAACACAAGAGATGTGTGGCAATCCCACTCAACTGTTAGGCTAAAGCAAGGGGTGTCTGTTTAGGGAATGAAGTTCAAGTTATAAGCAAAATTATGACAGCAAAAGTCAAAATCCATGGAAAAGCTCCTTTCCTGTGAGCTTTCAATGTACCATTCCTTCAGGAGCTCTGTCCCTGCTCTCATCTCTATTCTTCTTCACCCCAGTGTCACCTCTCAGTCTTTCTCTGAAATTCTCACACAAAGCCTTACCCTAGAATCACCTCTGCACACAGATGTGACAATCACCCACCTGACACATACACACCACAAAGTCATTTCAATTCACAGCAGTGACAACAAACACTGCACTGCTTCAGCCTTCCTTGCTCTGCATTGTTTTGTGTGTTCTCTCAGATTAACCTCCAGAAGTGGTTAAACGTGTTTTATGCAGTTTTTTGTTCCTGACACCTGAACAGCACAGTAGCAAGACCACACAGAAAGAAAAAGGATCTCAGGATCTGAAGCTGTACCTGGCACTGCTGGGTGGGTCATACTGCAACACCCAGTTCACTTCTGGAATGTCAATGCCACGGGCCATCACATCTGTGCACACCAAAATGCCCCTAGGAAGAAGAAAATGTGCATTTTCATTCACCTGTCATTTGAGAAGAGCCAGCCTCCTCACAGCTCTGTGTTCTGCATCTTCACTTGAAGAACAAAACATTTTAAAACATTTGGGTTTTTTTAAGAGACAAAATATAAGGTAAATGCAGCTTTCACCCATTAAAATTCTACATAACATTATGAATATTATTGTGCTTTATATTACATTTCTAAAACAAATCAATTGCCTATTAAAAATTTAAATTTTAAACCAGCACTGCATCCACCACAGCTGAATGTACTGTAATAAATGTTTAAATAAAAGACTTAAGACTTGAGTGACAATTTTAGCAAAACTGCCATGTTGGTTTTTTCAACAGCTGTTCTTACAATCTGCTGGTAATTATTTTTCTCATAATATAAAAAACTAAAACTCAGGTCCCATGTAGTAAGATAAATGACAGTTGATGAGGCAAGAATTTCTTAACAGCATCCTGCAAAGCTACCAAAGAACATTTCCCTGTGGGTAGGTTATGGCACTGTGTTGCTATGCTCTTGTTCACACACTAATAAAGTAATATCCTGGGTTTTCACTCTGGTTGCTAATCAGGAAAAGTTTCTTTTTGCTACCAGCTTGTTTACACATCAGGGCTAATGTGTGACTGTAGCAGGTGACAATGCAGTGTGCTCACCTCCTGTGCTGCCACATGGATTATCTAAAGTAGGGTGGAGATGCTCATCACATTTTCCCTTTTTTTGTGGTCATACTCTGGGTACCTCAGCACAATGTGTGATATTATCAGCACACTCAGAACCAGCCTGGGGCATCCTTCACCTGAGCCATCCTTCCACACTAAGTAGCAGAAGAACAGCCAGACAAAACCACCTCCCTCTCACCATTTTGCCTTCTGGCTGGTTTAGCCCATTCCCACCTTCTTACCCTGGGAGCTTCCGGAACTCTGTGAAAATCTTGTTACGTTTGTGCTTCATTTTCCCATGGATGCTCATTATTTTCACCTGTTTAATTAAGGATTCCAGAGCCTTCCCATAGTATTCCACACAGGCACACGTGCTGTGGTGATAAAGACAGGAATCAAAGCAAAAGGTTATGCTGCATTTTTAATCAGGTTTAGTCAGTCAAGCTAGAGTCTTTCAAGTTCTTTCAAAAATATACATTATTTTTTTCTTAAAACATGCACATAATTTTTATAATTAACATATAATCATCTATAATGTCTTACTTTAAAAATGCATAAAATTTATGTTTTGCTTAATAACACAATCCTGACATGAAGCAATGCTTAATCTCTTTTTAAGCACCATATTCTAAAAGACAGCTCTCAAAATTAATCACTTTTAAAATAGTCGTGTCCTTTGCAACAAAGGTCACAGTTTTGGAATTAAAGTAATTAAACACCAATCTGTTCTCACAATGAAACACAAACAGAATTACCTGAAAAAGACCAGATGCTTTTCCTGTTTGTGCTGCCTAAGAAAATGCACCAACTGGTTAAATTTTTCATCTGCCTTGCAGATCTAAAAAAGGCAAAAGAAAAATATAAGAAAATGGAATTTGGCTCCTCTGTTAATGTGATCCTAAGTGGCCAAGACTTAAAAGCTTATTGATAGAAGCAGGAAAAAAGGAGAGGAAACAGGAGGCTCTGTCAGAGCCCAGGTTCACACCATGTAATAGTTCTCCAGGCGTGTGGGGGTTTTCTGGGTGTTGCTGGCTGCCATTCCCTTCTCCTTGACCGAGATGCGGACGGGGTTCCGCAGACCTGCTCTCACCAGGTTCTCCACCTCCTGGGTCTGGGTAGCTGAGAAAAGACCAGTCCTTCTCTGCTTGGGCAAAAAGTCCAGAATGGCATTTAAGCTGCAAGTAAGCACATGGGAAATGTAACTGGCTCAAGGCTTTCCTCAGGAAGAGGTTTAATCGTTGGAAGTAGGTGTCTACAAGTAAAATAGGTTTTGTAATCACATGTCAAACTTCTATTGAAATCATTATCTCAGCTCTGAGAAAAAGAAAAAAGAGAGATCAAATCTTATTGGTTAAAGTGTTCTAAGCCATTCTGGTGTGTAAACAATGATATTTAACCAAGCATTGCTAGAGACATGCTAACATACATCTCAACAAAGTAAACTCCATATTCACTGAGGCTCCACATTTCCTGACCCTTCTCCCCCTTAGCAATTGCTCTGTGTAGATACAGAGCAAAGATGAGAGAACAACAGAGAACAAATCTAACTTTGAAGGCCATTGCAGGCCACACCCATCGCACATTAACTCATTTAAAACTGCAGAACAAGCACCAGGATTTATTATCTCAATACCTTGCTTCAAAGCCCATATCTAGAAGTCTGTCTGCTTCATCCAACACCAGCACATCCAGAGCCTTCACACAGCTTGCAAGGTCCAGCCCATCTGCTTTTCTCCTGAACAGATCCTCCAGGCGGCCCGGGGTGGCCACGATGATGTTCCCACTGTTGGTGCACACACACAGAGCAATTCCCCAGCTACAGGGTGAGCAATCTGGGAGAACTCCTAATATTGCTGTCACAGCATAGCCCTGCTCTGCACTCTTCAATAAAACGATTTCATTTTGTCATTGTTAATTGCATCTGTTTCAGTGCCTGTCAGATGCCATGGAAAATGCCCAGGTTGAAAGCACATCCCCTGTGGCAATAACAGTTTAAAATATAAACAGCCAAGTATGGAAAGCAACTATCAGCTACAGGAAATATTTGGTACCTCCATGCAAAAGCCAGTGGCAAATAGGACTCCTTCAAAACTCCACCATCAATATCAGCACCAAACAATTTCAGGAAATTCATGAGCAGGGAGAAGTGAAATATTCACTGAGGCACTTTTCAGCTCTGTTCTTCACACAAACAGCAGATAAATGGCGCTGATGTCACATAAGAGCCTCTCCTCACGCTGTTCCTCACTCCAGGAACAGACCCCCACAATTTCCCAGCTCACCCCAAAAGACTCTGGCAGCACCATCCCATTCCAGCACCAGCAGGACCACAGCTCTGGGCTGAAAATCCTGACAAGGAGAAAACCACAGCTCTGAGACACTGACAAACAACTCACCCATGCTCCCTAAACTTTTCAACATCTTCCATGGGGTTCCTTCCACCAATTAGAAGAATCTGACTAAAACAATAAAACAGAAAGATCTGGGTCATCTTTAAGTTTTGCTGGTTCACGAGTGGCAGAAGGAACTGTGGTCATGGAAATGATGAAATTCACCCACCTGAACATGGGGAAGTGTTTTGTGAAATGTGACAGCACCTCATCAATTTGAATAGCCAATTCCCTCGTTGGTGTGATAATTATAGCTCCAACCTGCATGTGAAAAACAGGAATTTGTGGGGAGAAAAAAAAAAAGATTTGGGCAGAATCCTCCCTTTCAAGCTAAGTGAATATAAGCCACGATTTTGAGCCTGGTTTCAGACAAAACACTTCCACAGAAATACAATAAAGCATAAAAAACATCCAAAAATGAGCACACACTCTGTGTGTAGACAACTTTCCTCATGAATACTTTTCCTGAAATTCTCAAATCTTATTGGCACATCATAAAAATAAACTCAGTACTGAGTATTTTAATCTCACCTGCATTTTCTTTAATTTTTCTTCCCGTCTGAGAAGAATTTCCAGTATGGGAATCACAAACGCCAAGGTTTTCCCACTGCCTGTGACCTGTGAGAGTGAAAACAGCGTCAGCCTTCCCTCAGCTCCAGAGACAAGCCTGGAAAACAACGAGCTAGACGAAGGAAAAGCACTCACCGCTTCTGCAGCCACATCTTTGTTGCTCATGAAGAGCGGGATGGTCGCAGACTGAAAAAAGAGAAGCATCACATGAGCAGGTGAAGAGCTGGTAAATCTCACACAGGTGAAACTCCTCCGAAACATCAGAGCTCGCTGTGAACATCGCCCAAGCACAGCCGGTAGGAAAGTCACGGATGCGGCTCCTCTCACTGCTCCAAGACCCGACGACTGCTGCGGCCGCGGGGCTGCGACCTCCACCGGCCCTGGACCAGGCGCTCCTGACGCCGCCCGCGCCCTCCTTCCTCAGCCCGGCCTCCCCTTCCCTGAGAGCGCCGCGAGGCCCCGCACCTGCACCGGGGTCATTTGGTGGAAGCGGAGCTCCCGCAGCGCCCGCAGCACACCCGGGCTCAGCGGCACCGGCAGCGAGCTCCAGCTGCCCTCAGTCACAGCCTCCATCTTGGCCCACCGGTGTCACCGCCCCGCCGCTCCCCACCCCCGGGGCCGCCGCGGCAGCGCTCTGCGGAAACACACACCGCGGCACCTTCCGTTCCGCTGCACATCAGTTCCCCCTCCCGGGCTTCGCCTCCGCGGCAAAAAACAAACTCGGGATTTAGCAAAAAATTCCTCTTTTCATGGCGAGCTGCCTATCGCAGTACTTCTGCGGGTCTCACAGCAGCGCTGTGCCAGCTGAGTACCCAGAACCTAAGATGTAGGTTTAGAGTTACCTGGTGTTTATTCTACCTGCAGGATGCACTCTGGATAAATGCCTGATATTCCAAGAAAGCAGGGAATCACAGAATTGTTAGAATTGTATGAAAACTCTGGAGTCATCCAGTCTGAGCCCCCTGCCCAGGCAGGGTCACCTGGAGCAGGTGACACAGGAACACGTCCAGGTGGGTTTGGAATGCCTCCACAGAGGGAGAATCCAAGACCTCCCTGGGCAGTTCCAGTGCTCTGCCAGCCTTAATGGAGAGTTCTTCTTGATATGGAATTCCTTGTGGTTTAGTTTATGGCTATTACTAAACAAATAATTTATAAAAAACGTTTGTGTTAATCCGTACTTCCTTAAGGTATCAAAGGAAAAAAATTACAAAGCTGCTTGGGTTTTTTTTTTAAAGAATTTGTTTATTTATCGAACCTGGGTCATATTTAGATTCACGAGCAATTTTTAAATGTACATCTTAGAATTCAATTTTCAGTGTTTTACACAAAAATATTGGCACACAACAGTTGCAATAAGGTGTAACAGCCACCTCTCTGAAGAACTGCTGCAAGTGTTTGCCCGAGGTTGAAAAAACTTTACCTGGAACATGAAAACCTGTAACAAATTTTAAATTAATTGTACAAAACTGTTGTGTGTTACTTGTAGAGGCTCCCCCCTGGAAAAGACCCCAGCCCACCCCCAAAAATGATTACAACTAATATACATCAGTCACAACATAATCCTGGCTCAGCACCCACATCAGACGCTTCTTTAATTTTCAAACCAATCATCAGATAACTGAGGAAAGTAACTTTATACAAAAACAAATCTACATGTGCCTGAAAAAAGAAAACACACCAGTATTTAGCATTATGCTAATTCTGATCAGATCATGGCAGAATTTGCCACTGCACTTAAATACAAGGGCTGCATAGCGTGGATTAAACCCCCAGAATCCAGAACCCTTTGGCCTCAGGAATCCAGATTTCCTGAACACTTCTGCCCTGGGCACTGGGCAAACAGTCTTGAGCTTTGGACCTGCAAAAGCCAAAGGGTTCACTAGTGTTTGCCAAGACACTGCACACAATTGGCTTCCAAAAAAAATCTTTGAGAGACTAAAAACCGTGTAAGGAACATTTGGTGATGAGCAGAAGAAAAAAAATGTATTTTCCTATCAACTACTTAATTAAAAAGAACTTTGGGAAGAAATTGGTATCATTAAGACAGTTGCTGATGACTATAGCAACTAGGTATGAATTTTAACCTTTTCCTTGGCAGTTTCTGTGAGTGGAGAAGGGATTATTTCAATTTCATAACACCTACTGCAGGGTTAAGGATGCAAAATGCAAACAGTCACTAGGGCCTTGTACCGTTTTCCTGGACAGAACTGCAAGTGCTTATGGAAACAGGGAAAAAAGTTAGAAAAGACAGAACAGCTTGTCACTAGAGTGAGATGCAGAGTTTGCAGCTTGCCTGGACCTTGCTTAGCACACAGACTGGGCAGATCTCAGTGGAAAAAAATGATGCCAATAAAGTGACAAGATTTCAGCACAGCTTTTGCTACAGAAGATATATAAAAACAATTCTTTTTTTTTTTTCTTAACTAGGAAGGAACATAAGCAGTTAAGTTTTACAGTTCAGTAAAGAGGGTTCAGAAACTAAATGACTTTTTTTTTTTTTGTGACCAGGATGTTTGGTAGAGAGTGAACTGAAATCCAGGACCACAGAAGGATCTTAGACCACCCTTCGGACTTCAAAAAACCTCTTCAGGTAGTAGATTTGTCCCAGTGTCATGGCAACTAGTACAAGGGCTTCAAAGAATGACCAAAGAACCACTCTGCTGTTTGTGTTGTCATTAACTGTGGGAAAAAGAAAAAAGTAATAAGTAACAAAGCATTTAAACTGAAAACATTCTGCCATGAAACTGGAACACTGCACATAAAGCACTGGGTTTGTGTCAGATCATCACAGGTGTCCCAGCAGGGCCCTGAAGCCTCAGAGATGAGTTCTGAGGGCTGGATTTTTCTGAACAGTTTGATTTTAAACCCACTTTGGGCATACACTGCAGCATTTTTTTCTATTCTGCCCACCCTTCTGGCATCTGAGCTGCCAAACAAAGCCTCCTGCTTTTTCAGTCTCAGAGACAAGCAGGGAACTCCTGAAGGGTTTGGTTCTAAACGTTCAGATTTTTCTTATATCAGACCATTAGTAACAAATGTCACAAAACTGGAGCTATTCAAAGCTTCAAATAATTGAGGAGACAGTGCTTTTATATAATGTTGTGTTTTCACATGAAAAATACTTGCCCTTGAGCCTCACCCATGAAAGTAACAGTAGTTCTGCTCTATTCCAACAAAATATCTAAAAAAGAGACTTTGGCTCAATTTTTAAACCACATCCACTTCAAGGGTGAAGTAACAGTTCAATCAAAGTCTGGGAACCAATTCATGGAATAGTTTGGATTGGAAGTGACCTTGAAACTCACCCAGTCCCACCCCTTGCCATGGGCAGGGACACCTTCCTTGGGCACCTCCAGGGACTGGCCAGCCACGCTGTGCCAGGGCTGTACCACACTCACAGGGAGGAATTTTTCCCCAATATCTGATCTAAACCTCCTCTCTTTCAGTTTAAAACCATCCCCACCTTGTCCTGTCTCTACACATCCTTGTACATGGATGAAATAATATCACCACTGGTACCTCCATGAATACACCATTCAAACAACTGCAGAATTTACATCACTTAAGCAAATGCTAGTTTCTACTACATTACACGAGGGGAAGCCAATTTAAAGATGACTGCAAGCAACACCTACATTCTTTACTCTATGGGCAGGCCCATCAGGTTTTAAATGATTATTTTTTAAGTCACTTGGAATAGCTTTCATGGACTCATATTTCAATGACCATTTACAAGTTCACTGGAGAGGGGAGAAGCATTGATTGGAGGCAGACACCTACTTGCTCTATGTATCCTTTCACGGACTTCCATGTACTCCTGTTCGTGCTTTACAGCTGTCATAGCCACTGCTAACTCATTAATCATCTCTTCTAGCTTGTTCTGATGAGCTGCAGAATAATTTCAGAAGCATCAGAAAGTCTGTTAGTGACTGGAAAAAAACTATTTCAATAAATTTATCAACAGTTAAAGGCCATTTCCTGCTGCAGAAGGTCTGACAGTACAGCTGAACACTTTCTGTCCTTACAGCCCAGTTACCGTAGCACCACTTTCCCTAAGGTGTCTCCATGGTATTTAACAAGTGGGAGAACATTTCTCCACATTCAAATAAGAGGAGACACAATTCAGGCTCAGCACAGACCCCACATTTCCAGTGTGCACATACTTTTCCAGGAGAACAGAATGGAAGAATGCACAAGATCAATATCACACACTAATATCTATTTTGCCAATATCATCCAATATATTCCAAGCAAATTATCTTAACATGACAGCTTTTCCTAGTTGTTAAGCTTGCAAAAATAGAATGACTGAGAATTTAGCTCAAGATCATGATGCTGGCAAATCATGAGATCACTTTCTGAAGCAAAAAAATCACATCCTGTGATCTTCCAGTTCAGCTGAAACCCAGCACTCAAGGGGCATAATGCCCAGGGGGCCTGGCACAGGCTTCACTTGTGGAGTGTTGTGAAAGCAGGAGAGGAGTTAAATACCAAACCAGTAGCACAAAACCAGCTTGAGACAGTTCAGCAAAGGGAAGGCTCAGAGATCTAAGATTTAGTGGTTTGACTGTCAATCACAGGATCTTTTTAATACATCCACGCTCAAAAAACTGTCCGCTCACAAATTTATAAATTAGGCAAGTCATTTGCAAAGTTTTCTAGCATCAGGTTGAGGCATCATTCCACAGACAAGCCCTAGGCAATCAGATCTCTTTAACAAAAGTCACAAAACCCAACATATTTTCCTTTCAAGGGACATAGTTGGCTTGGAAGCTACCTTGCTACAGTTTTATTGGTAAATTAAGGGTTTCAGATCACAGTCTGAAAATAGAGCTATCCAAAACACACACCTTGTGGGGAACAGTCAAAAGAGAGGACCAGAGAATAACACTCATACAAGTTACAGTTAATATCTAAATACTTGTGCAAACCACACTCACTTCCCTAATATCTCAAATCCCTTATTTTCATGGCCAATTGGTCATTGCAGTAAGTCCAGTTTATTAGTAAGAGGAAACTACAGTTGCAGGGATAGTTTAAAAACACTCAAAAAATTCACTTCAGGAAATTGTCTTATTGCACTAACACTTTACAACAGATATATGCAGACTCCATTTTAAGTGAGTCTTTAAAAAAACATTCTAAAGTTAGGAATGTGCTACTTTTTAAGCGACATCAAGCACTCAATGTCCAAGTTATTTACTTGCTAAAAAGGAAAACAAGAATTTGTTGCCTTTCTAGCTACAGTCAGTGATTTCTAAGCAAACTTTATAACTTGCTATGCAATACATTCATTTGTTTTTTTACAGCAAATTACAAGTTTGAGTTTTTCCCCGATACATCAGTGATAATACATAACCTATGAGCAGCTTATTGCTTCCAAAAGCCTGTGATTACTCAACAACCCCTCTAGCAACAGAAAGCAAACACTGCCAAAAACATCCAACATTCTTGGATGTTCAGTGTTTTAGTTCAATTTCACCTAAACTGATTAAATCTTCTGTCAGCCATATAAAAACACCTGAAGACAAACTGCCACGGCCAGTTCAAGGACCTGATCCCAAGAGCTGCTCAAGGCATAAACCTGCCAATGGGAGCCTGCAGGTGCTCAGCATTGCTCAGAATCAGACCTTTTGGGTAGTTTATTAAATAAGACATTCTCATGCTCCAAACCAATGTTACAGAGAAAAAGCCAAGTTAGCTGTTAGTGAATGAACATGTGCCAGAGACAAGATGCTAAGGAGCTTTCAAAAAGCAGTCCACATACCATCCCAGGTATCTCCACCACCTAGAGGAAAGTGTAAGAGATGAACACAGGTACAGGACAAAAGGCTGTAGATAAAACAGTCATTTACATGGGAAAAGTTTCATATTAGCACATTTATCAACTTAAGGCATGGAGAAAGCTACACACTGCTGAGCCTACTAGGAACCAGAGGATGGCACTGGTGAAGGGCTAAAGGATGGAAGCATTAGTGTCTGCAGATGGCCGAGGGATTCTCTGGTCATTTTACCTCAAACTGTGTAACCAGATCTAAAAACATCCACTTTAGCTGTGCAAGAGAACAGCTAATTACACCTGAAGGAACGGGAATCCTGAGAGCCCTACTCAAGTTCACAAGTCATGCAAGGAGGGAAATGCTCCCGAGCTGGAGCTGATTCCCTTCCAGGACTCTTCCTCACCTTCTGTCTCCATGTCTTGCCCCTTGGGAGCTTCCCCGATATCAATAGTGAACATCACTATCTTGGGAGTCATGGTGGACATCCTGTTGCTAAAGCAAAACTTGTAAGTTCCATCCATGTGGGCAGCAAAGGTGTATTTTCCACTGGACTCTCGATCGCCTTTATAAATCCCTTTATTATCAGGCCCTGTGATCTGCGTGGGGAAAACAAGAGGATCACACATTTTTATTTCAAACACAGAGGTTTCAAATGCACCATCACAGCACTGCCAGCAAGCTCTGCAGTCAGCCAGTCACAGGCACCAACACCATCTGGAATCTGGCTGGCTTGGCACACTTCAATCTTTCCCTTCCACGATTCACTGGTGAAGTTCCCTGCACAGAAATCTCTTTTTAAAAAAACTTCACAAACTTCTTGGTAAAGAGAGTCATACAAAAGCCTCTCTCCCTGGCCTCCTGTGGTCGAGATAAGCAGTGGAGAAAAAGCAAAACACAAACCCTGGCTGTTTGTCAAATTAACAACTGCAGGGGAAACCTTATCTCTGATGTCTGAAGGAAAACAAAAAGGAAAAAAAGGCATTCTCCAATCGACTTTAGACACACAGTCAGGCATTGTTGCAGTCACCATTTCAAATGGACTGAAGACCTGAGTTCTGAGCTCTCAGGGTCATCCTAAACTCCCATCCCAGCAGCCATATTGCTGCTGAGCTTCCACTAGGAACACGTGAAGGGGATCTCGGCTTCCAGACCCCGTCCTGTGTCACAGCCATGTGTCATTTTCAACTGTTACAGACTCTCAGCAACAATTCTCACGTCTGTAGTATCCCAAACAAAAAACTCTCTGCTCCATAAACAATTCATACCCAATATTGTCCTGATTTGACTCCTCTTTGAAGATAAGTATTCGCTCAAAACTTTCCCGACGCCAACCATCCGGATTAAAATCAACACCTTTGGATTCAAAAGGAAGCACACTGCTCCTCAACTGGCAGCACCCGATCCCAGAGAGCAACGCCGGTCTTTCCTCCCGCCAAATAATTCATCGTGACGAGGCCGCACCGAGCGGAATGAGGCTGAAAACCCCAGGGGAAGGGAAGGCGATGGAGCAGCACAGCCTCGTGCAGCAGCGGCAAGGGTGACACCCGCACAAGCACTTGGGCCTACCCGAGGCCGCCCACGCCAGGCCCTGAGCGCTCCCGCCCCACGGAGCCTCGGCAGCTCGGCGGATCCGCCCCAAGCCCCGGCGGGCGGCTCCGGCCCTCCTCCGTCCCCGCTCCGGCCCGTCCCGAACCCCCGCGGGCAGGCCTGATGCCGCTCCTGCCGCTGCCGCCGCTCGCTCCCGAAGGGCCCCTGACACAGCGGGGCCGAAGCGCGCGGGGCCCAGCCCTGGGACGGCCCCGCTCCNCGGCCACCAGCGCCAGCACCGCCCGCACCGGCGACATGGCGGAGCGACCGGCGGCGGCACCGAGCGGCGCTTCCGGCCCGCGCCGCGCCTCTTCCGGCGCACGGGGCCGCCGCTCATTGGCCACCGCCGCCCCGCTGCCACGTACGGGCTGCGCTACGGCGGCCGCCGGGAGACAAAGGACAACGGGACCGCCAAAGCGCCGAGGCAGCGCCCGCGAGGCGCGGGAGGCGGGACCCACACGCCGCAGCAGCCAATGAGCGGAGAGAAAAGGCGAGGCGGTGGTGGTTAGAGCCAATCGGAGCGAAGCGCGCGGAGCAGTAATGAGGGGGCGTTGCCCGGCGAGGGGGCGGAGCGAGCGCGGGAGGCGGGAAACGGAGGCTGAGGGGCTGAGGTGGTGGCTCCTGAGGGATCCAGGAGGTTCCGTCGGGAATGGGGGCAGGCGGGAGGGAGCCAAGGCAGTGGTCGCCACAACTGTCATCACGGCCGAGGCTCCTGCTGCTGCTAAAACTGGAAAACTAGAACTTGCTGCAGCTAGACAGAGGTTTGGGGAGTAGCCAACGTTTAAGACGTTAATAGGAAAGCCTATCTTGTGGGCTATTCACGCTTAAGGAAATACAGTCGTGGCACGTCCAGTTCCTGCTTCGCCCGCGAGTAATTGTTTAAAAACCCATTCCTTGCATGACCATGCAAAAATGCCAATTTCCGATTAAACCTTCCAAACAGAAATACCGAAGTTCATGCTTGAGCTCAAGGCAGCCTGGTTCATGACTAGCTGTTTTAATGATGTGGGGAAAACTTAAAGACCAAGACACAGTCTGGCTTTCCAGTGAAATATTTAAGTGTTGGTTTTGCCAATAATGGCCGATTATTGTACTGCTGGTGACACTCAGACACGCTTATCTTGACAAATGCCAGATTTACATCAGTACATTCTGCTCTCTCCCTCCAGCTCCAGGTGTGAGCCAGCAGAGCTGCTGTGTCAGTGCAGGTGCAGGGTGAGGACAAGTGTGGACAAAATTCTGCAAGACAAGCTGAGCCTGAGGAGCTGCAGGTCACATACGTGGCTGGATAAGAGACTTTTCCTGCCAAATCATTTTCCATGAGTTTGGATTGGGACAACATCGAAACTACTGCTTCCCATACCACAAGCTGTGCTGTTTTTTCACCTTTTTCCACTGTAGTTTTAGTCTTTCCACACGTGTTCCCTACATTGTTATATTTTTCCTCTACCTGCAGTTGAACAAAACAATGGGAACTTGTGAAATAGCAAATTCTTGGGGTAAAAACTCTTTCCCTCATCTCTAACTTGGGCAAAACAATGATTTCACAGCATAGCTGCTCCCCTGAGGTACTGCAGAGTGTTCTCCAAACATTCTGCCCAGGCTGCTTCTCTTCCTTGTAGCACCTTTGCCAGGAAAGGATGACTACACCATTATTCACCCTCCTGCTCTCCCTGGAACTTTGTGCAATATCCTGTGGTGTTCAGCTTTGGGAACAAGTTTCATGAAAAATATATAGATATATTTCACTGGATTATTGCTCTAACTTAGGCAATTGATTGTCAAGGTATTTGGGGTCTGATTGTTCCCTTCTGGGCTGCCGTGGTACCTACTGACAGCACATGAGGAAAATCAGTATTTTGTGCCTTGCGGCGGAACGAGGTTGTGACAGAATTGCAGAAAAAAGCTGGCCTGTGTGTCACAGTGTTGCACTTCTGAGTGTTACAGTTTACATTTCTCATCATTCATCCCTACCATTCACGGGCACTGGTGTTTTGCATCTGCCAAATGTAGATAATCAATGCTGTATTCACAACATGAAGCACGTGTCAAGTCATACCAGGCTTGGCTTTTGCAGCCCCACTGCTATTTCTCCTGACTAGTTCCAGTGTTGGATATTATTCATATCTTATCCAAAACAAAATGCATTCTTCCTACTCTGCATACAGGAAATGGCAGGACTGGGACTTAAAATTATTTCCAGGCACATTTAACTTATCTGTAGAGACTCATCTGGAGCATCTCTTCCTAAACCCTATGGAAATAAGAACCGCCAAACTTTCACAGGCGCCCCTGAAAGCAAAAATACTGAAAAACTTGACCAGAAAAATACATTTTGGTTTCATTTGAATTCCTCTGTAAGTGGATCCTTGCCAGCAAGCTGCTTGCATGTGTAAAATCTGCACTGATCCTCTGAACATGTGCTCAGTAAAGACTCTTTCTGTGCTCTTGTAGAGAAGAACCTGAACCCCCTAATGCCGATGTGCAGCTGCTGTGTGCGAGCTCCTTGCTGTGCTGCAGAACGGCTGGTTCACCCCATCCCGCGTGCCTGCAGCCACCCGTCAGCCTCCGTCCTCTTCGGGAGCAGGGGAACATCACCCCCCTTCCATCCTGATCCGGACGAGTCAGCTCTGGACACTGCGCTCGCTGTTGGGTACCACGGACACACCTGCGCGCCCCTGCCCCCGCTGCGAACCCGCAGCAGCGCTGAGCACCGTCTGCGTGGGACCCGAACCCCGAACAGGGCGAGTTCCAGCTCTACCCCCGCAAACTCGCGGCTCTCCTTCCCGGACGATGCCGCAGGAGAGGTCGGTACCGAGAGCCCTCCCGCTGATGCTCGGCACGAGCACCGAGCGAAGAGCTCTTGGCGATGCTCCTCGCCCCACCGCCAGCAAAGCCCCGCGGAGCAGCGACTTCCACCGCGACTCCAGCCGGTAGGAACGGCCCCGGGAACCGGGAGCCGCGGGGACCGCGGGCATGCGCGGGGCCGCCCCCGGCCCGCCCTGCGCCGGGCATTGGCCGCGGGCCTCGGG
>VWYI01046394.1:241343-264424 GCA_013399455.1 Anthoscopus minutus | reverse complement strand
CGCGGCGGGGCAGGGCTGCCCCCGCTTGCCGCAGCCGCGCCGGGGGAAGCCGGGCTCCGGCCCCCCCGCCGCCCTTCTCCCCCCGGCGCCGCCGGGAAAACAAAGAGCGGCGGCAGGGTGCGGGCCGGGATGCCGCGGAGCCGCGGGAGCGGGCGGGGCACACGGCGGTACAGCCCGGGCGGGCTCACGGGCTCTGCGCGGATGCTGCCTTAGCGTCGCTGAGGCTTTGGGCGTGTTGTTGTTTTTTGTTTCCTTCCCTCCTGGAAGTTTCCTCCTTCCTTCCCTTTCTCCACCCCTTCCCCAGACACTGCATTTCCTTCCCCTGTGTCTCTCCGATTAGGACGCCTGCTCCATCCCCTCTCCCGACGAGAGGGTAGTGCTGCTTCCTGCTAGGCCAGGAAAGGTCACTGACAAGAATACACTTTCCTCTCCGGAGCCGGGAATGATTTAGCAGTCTAGTTTTCCTGGCACAGACTTCGGGTTAGGCAAGTCATAGGAGAGAGACGGAGAACCGAGTGATTGTAGAGCTGAGTTAGAGCTGAAGAGTCGGGAAAGAGCAGATTGTGACAGATTGCTGCTCCATCCTCTGATAGCAACATGTCCCTTGCCTTGTTCTGGGGTTCTCATAGCGTTGCCTGACCCCACTCCCATTAAAGCCGAAGGCAGAGAGGTTTCCCGTGCCCTGTTAGCCCCTTATGGCAGGACAGTATGCTCCAGTTACTGCAGCGAAAGTGGCAGATTCACTCTTCAAACCATCCAGATAAGTGACATAAGAAATGTTTCTTCTGGTAAATGACTGTGCTAAATCATCACTGCTGCCTCATGCCATTCCTGATTCCACACACAGAATCAGGATAAGCAGGACACAGGGGATTTCTGAAAGAGACACCTCAAAAGGAAAGATTTGGTTTAACTGGATAAATCATAAATCCCAGTTTTATATTTTAAAAAGAGTCAGCTAAAGGACTTTCACCTAGCATATGGAAAATCCAGGATTAACGCTGCAACATTTTGCAAAGGAAGTCTCAAGGCAATGTCTCTGAAAAGGAAGGTAAAAGACCTTTAATGTACAAAGCCTTGATAAGTCTCAAGAGTATGAAAAAAGAAGGTCTAGAGAATAGATACAAATGTGCTGGATATTTACCAAAGGCTGCCTGAAGTGGATACTGAACCGACCCAGTGTCATTGTACAAGTTGTTCTGCATAGATGATTCTGAAGTTCTTATAAGTGTTAAAAAGTTTCCTAAATGTGTCAGCTGATCTCCCTGCCAGTCAAGGAGCTCTGCTCTGCTCTGTCAGCTTCCCTGAGGGTCATGAAGTGGCTCAGGGAGTGTTTAAACAATCTACTTCAGTCTAAACAGATTTTTAACTGGAAAATAAACTGTGTGATGCATACCTTTTTTTTTTTCTTTTAATCGAGCTGGCTCCCAGTGCACCAGGTTCCTATAGAATTATGCTCTCACATCTTCTCTGTTCCAGTGTGAGGGTTTGAAAACTCTTTCACAGGACAGGTGCGGACAAGCAGAAAAAAATCAGATACTGAGAAATAGTTTTTCACCTCAAAGCCTCCAAAAAACACCCAGAAAAGCTTTTAGTGATCCCTGCAAGCATCAGTTTATGAGATTTCAGCACTTGAATTTAATGTGGGAATCTGTTTTGCCTGTAAACCTGGCTCAGCACCCACTGCCTGGGGCTTCCTGAGCTGGCTGGCACTGCCTGGCCCGTGGATGTGCCTCCCCTGTCTGGTAATTCCATTAATGAGGATTCAGAAGTTAATTTCTGCTCCAATTCATTGGGCTCTTCAATAGCAATAAATGACAAAGTTTGCCTAGGCAAACCTTAGGATAGCTGTGTGTTTACAGTGTGGCCAGATAGAAGTGATAGAAGTTTAGATTGTTTGGGGGTTTGTGTGCATTCTATTTTGGTTTTATCAATATGCTTGTAAGTGATGAATGTGCTGGTTTGTTGCTAAAATAGGTCACTGCGTTATTTTAGCTACAGAGTTGTAACAGGCAGCATCACTGTAAATAGTCCAGGTTTTTGCAAATATCAATTTCATTACAGGTTTACTTTTCTCTCAGGATAGAGTTTCAAGTAAAATAGGTGATTAATGACATTTTCTTTCCATTTTAATAATTAGGTCTGCGTAGCTTACCACACCTTTGCTATTTATTATTCTTTGCCACACAATGTTTTCTGCAACACTTTTAGCAGCAATACAGTAATAAATGCTTGAATAAAATGGCATTTGGACCTAAAAGTCACCAGGAATATGACCTGCCATTATCAGAGCATTCATTCAAAGCAGAGAGCTATCCTTTAATCTCTTAGCAGAGCTTATTTTAGCCTCGAGCTGTGCTTGGCTGGGTTGTTGTCTGAATGTGTTTTGTTGTTAGGTAGGAAAGGGGCATGTGGATGGATGTGAAAGTCAGCAGTGACTCAGCCTGGCTCCAGGGATTTGCATGCAGCTTTTTGTTTGAAGAACATAAGTGAAAAATGGAGCAGGGAATGCCCCCCACTGCAGAAGTGAGATGCACAGAGAAGCTTTTGGAACAAGCAAGGCTCTAAATACAACTGTTTTCCTTGAGGACTTTTTACTTTTTGTCCTGACTTGACCTTCATGAGGGTTGGTGACAGCTGCTCTTGACACAGAATGTCCTGACAAATGGGAACTGTTTTGACTGGCCTGGCTGCTGATAGCACAGACACCACCCAGGACATTCCAAGAGAACAATTTACATAGGAAGCAGCACGGTTTGGGCTTGTGTTCACCATGTGCACCAGGAGCTCTGGCTTTGCTGCACTGCATCACACACTCATCAATTTACACTTGTGTTTCATTACAGGAGATTAGACCAGGCTGTTCTGTGAGAATGAGCCCTGAGTTCCTGGCCCTGGCTGTGGGATGGTTTGGGGCTTTCTGACAGCTTTGCAGCTGCTTCCTGGGCTGCAGCAGGGAGTTGGTGCTGGTGTTTGGTTGTTTTTCTAACACAGCAGCTTCCTTAATCTGGTCCTCCCATCAAAGCAAGGCATAAGGAGCCATCCTCTGGGTAACTCAAAAATGTTTGCATCAGGAATGATCCCCTCAGGTATTCACATTCAGCATATAGCAAAGGGTACAGTGGTGGCTGATTTCCTGGTGGTGGCATTAGAAAAGCAGATGTCTTCTAAGAAACTCAAAGTACTCTCATTTAATTGTTTTCCATAAGAATCAGTAGGATCCTTACCTGTTTGATCTGTAAATGGTCCAGTCAAAGACTCTTAACATGTTTAAAAATATAAATGTGTTGTCCTGATCTACCCTATAGGAATTAGAACTGGTGGAGGATGTCTGGAGAGGGGAAGCACAGGATCTTCTTACCCAAATTGCACAGCTGCAGGAGGAGAATAAACAACTGATGACAAACTTGTCTCACAAAGACATTAATTTCACAGAAGAGGAATTTCAGAAGCACGAAGGCAAGTTTGCTACTTCAATTTCAGTCCTTGCTTTGTTACAAAAAGAAACACTTTATCAAAATACTGTGACTGGATATTCTGGTGTGGTTTTTCCCTGCAGATTAATTCAGATCTGGGTTTTGAAAACTTGTTTGTTTATTTATTTTTACTTTTTGTTTGGCTGAGAAGCATCTCTGGAAGTAAAGTGTAGATAAACCTTTTGGTCTGTTGCTTGTTTGGGTTCTCATTTTGCAAAAAATATTCTTAAGGCCTCCTTATGTTTTTTAGTACAAACAGAATAATCCATTCAAGTGTTTATTTCACACATTATGCACAAAACCAAGGGCAGCTCTTGATCTGTTCAGGACAACTGTTTGTAAAGTAGCACATCAAGATTTCTTTGCCAAAATTGTATCAGTCCCCCATGTGGAGATATTGTAGAAGAATATCGTGATATTCTCCTAGAAGAGGAGATACTGGTTTTACTTGATTTACCTGCCTTGTTTTGGAGACTCATAGTCAATTTAGAATAAGTCAGGAGAATTATAATCCAGGGAGGGGGTGAATATCCTAAAGAGTTGAAACAACCCATTTGTGGGCATTCATGAGGCAGAATGAAGTTCGAGACATACCTGCAAGTACAGATTGATCTCACTGCAGCACCTGAAACAATTGGCAGCCTCAGCTCTGACCCACAGCTCAGGTACAGATCTTTCCCAGGAGCAGAGGAATAGATGCCCCTTTGCTCCACCATTCCCAGCACAGAATTCGAGGTTGTGAGATTCCAAATCCATTTCCTGATGCCCTGAGTGGAGCGTGCAGGGTGACAGAGCAGTCTGAAAGCAGAGCACACAGCTGAGCCAGCACAGTGAGGATTAGGAATGAAGGGATATCCTTTTCCAGGCTCTGGAGGCTGGGATTAAATGGAGTTGCTGGAGGTTGATGAAGCTCTGTCTAACCCTGAAGTTGCACTCACTCTCTCCCAGAGGCTTAGTGCTGCTCACTTGCTCTGGGGAAGAGTATAATGAAACCTTCAAAAAGTAAAAATTGTTAAACCTCTTCAGATACTTTTTAAAACAAATGCAATGCTTTCAATTCAGTAGTCAATTAGTGGCAAAGAAGTAGCTCAACATCAGGCTGACAAACTCCATGCAAAATTCAGAATGGCAACGATGAGTCATGAGGACTGACATTGTGTTATAAAGAACCAGCTTCCTCTTTCTTTTCTTTTTTTTTTCTCCCCTTCTTTTTTCCTTTCCAGTGGCTATCTAGCTCACTGCAGCTCATGTGCTTGCATTTAAATATAGCCATACTCCTCACATCCAGCCACCCAAGCAAATGCCAGACGTGCTTTTCTTGTTATTTTTACTGGGTCTACCCATGTATGACAACACAAACAAAACCCATAAGCCCATTGCAGAGCTTAGATTCTGAGACAATTGGCATTCTTTGGCCAAAATATTCAGCTTAAGTGAAATCTTTAATTTATATCAACCCCATTTAATTATTGGGATCTGTTG
The DNA here is from genome assembly GCA_013399455.1 of Anthoscopus minutus. Classification (NCBI taxonomy): domain Eukaryota; kingdom Metazoa; phylum Chordata; class Aves; order Passeriformes; family Paridae; genus Anthoscopus; species Anthoscopus minutus. Next base: position 259,466 of record VWYI01046394.1, on the reverse strand, counting down.
TATCAAACCCAACTGTTTTTCTTTTAGGACATATTTTCATTAATGAGCAGGGACAGATTTGTCTCAAATGACTTGTTTGGATAGTGTCAGAAAGCAGTTCTGCTGCTCTTTTTCAGTCTCTGCCCTTTGGTCTGATGTAGAGTCCAGAGAGGCAAGATTTCAAGCTCAGTCCTGTGTTAGCTGGACTAATTTTGAGCAGCCTCCAGTGCTCCTATCTGAGCAAGGTTTAGCACTGTGATCATGTCCCCCCTCAGTGCTGGCCTTGGGGACCAGCAGCTCACTGCTTACTCACCAGACAGGGAGAGGAGTTATTTTACACAGGCAACAGAGGCCAATGATTTGAGTGTGCAAGACCTTGAGAGTCAATCCTGCCAATTAATTCTCAGAGCCTCACTTGGGCACGATGAAGTGTTGGTAGGGGAGGCAGAGGCAGTCCTGTGCAAGCAGGAGTGTTCTGTGCAGTCTGAGCAGAGCAGGGTTCCTGTGGAAGGACCCGTGGCAGAACACAAAACACAAGGGAGGGGTTAAAGATGAGCCTGTAACACCCATTAAAGCCACTCCTCCCAAACCCAAACGGTGCTGACTGATTGGAATATCCTAGGAAAATGCCACATGCAAACTTGACCCAAGTGTGTCAAACAGGACCAGCAGGCTGCTGTGCCACTCAGGGGAGCTGCTGTCTCAGCCTGGCTGTGGTAAGGGACAGCCAGCAGGATGGCAGCACTTGTGTGACCCTCCTGAGCTGCAGGACCTAACAATTCCCTTCAAAAGGGGTGTTGAACTTGTTCTGAGTATTTAGGTAATGGTGCAGTGCCACAGGCTCTGCCTGGCACTTGGCCTGTAGTGATAAATGTTGTATGGACACAGCACTGAATAGATCACTAAACATAAAGAATGTTCTTTTTTTTCCCCCCAGTTTCTTTACTTTCTTTTTTTGGTGTCCTCTCCTCCAGCTGCTTTCCTTTCTCCTGCTGGAACAACACCAGGATCACAGCAACCCACAGGAAGCTGCTCATAGGATGTGCCTGGGGAAGCTGGCTGGGTGTGCCATTTAAGATCTTGCAGTTATTAGAGTTTGAACAATTTAGAGATAATTATTTTACATTTAGGGCACTTAGTGATTTCCCTCTCCTCTTTCCCAGTGCCTGAGGAAATGGAAGGAGATTTGACTGTTTCACAAAATTCCCCACCTTTCCTCTCCCTCCACTTCCTGAAATAAAAATTGTAGTGGTCTGTGCACAAAATTGAAGCCTTTTAGGTTCACCTATTGTTAGCAAGAAAAAAGAGCACAGTGGGAAGAAAAGTAGTCAGCACTGAATGGTACTTTAAATAGCACCTGCTATCTAGAGATCTCAAAGCATCTCACAAGTACCAATGGATACAGCTGCATTCACTGGTGCTACCTCTTCACCAGCCTAAAGTTTCACTGCAGTCCCTCTACTCCAAGGCAAAGTTTTGGATTCTTTTGGTTTTAAATACAGCTGATGTTTCCCAGCCCTAAGACTGGCTGCAGTGAGTGGATCCAGGAACCTGCAGAGCTTTGTGGGGGCAGAGAAGTACCAGACCTGTGCTGTGATAGAGGAATGTGGGTATTTTAGAACAGTTAAGCAGCAGTTTGTGTTTGTGATACTTGTTCTCCCTGTTGGGTATGAGCTGGTAGCACAGCAAAGAATTAAAATTATCCTGTGAAGAACTAGAACCCAGAGCAGCATAGAGCTGATGAAAACCAGGATCCAGAAATAGAGCAGGCAAATGTACCACAGAATTAAAAGGGATGAGAACCTAACACTAGAATGTGAACACCGTATCACTGACAGTTCTTTTCTGGGGCTTGTCAGGAACACGTCCTGTGAACCAAATTCCTGGTCAGCCATGACCACCAGTCCTTTTCCCAGCAGAGCATTTCCCTGTTCTCTGCAGTACCACAGCACTGGTCCTTTAGCACTGAGGACTGGAGCTGCTGTTCCTCCTGTTTGCTCTGCTCCCTCCCTGTGTGGGAGTCCACAGCTACTGCAGGAGTGCTCATCCACCAGTTACTCCCTTTCCTTCTCTGAGGTTTGTCCTGCTCTGCTCTATTATCCATCAGTTCATTCTGTAGCTGACCTGTGAGCTGGAGTTCCTAGAGACATGCAGCTAAATTCTCTTGTGGGAACAACTCTGGATTTCTCTGATGAGGGAAGAACAAAACCAGAAAATCTGAGCTGATGTTGGAAAGTAGAGCCTTTCCTGGCTGGATGCATTTGATGCATACAGATACATATTTCTGATATTGGAGCTGCTTTAATATATTTAAAAGGAAGCAGCTGTCCAGCCACCCCAGAACGGGGAGTGAATTAACACCACTTGCAGTTCCTCAATGGAAGAAGCTGAAGACCCACATAACAAAGTACTTTGCCAAAATTAGTGGAGTTAGCATCAGAGCCTGGATTTGAGCTCCTGCTTGGGCTGGATTTTGGCCAGGGGAGGCACACACTGCCCTGGTCACAGGGTTTTCATCTTCAAGGATGTTGTGCAAGGTGATTTCATGTAATAGTTGAGGACATCTCTGTGCTGTTCTCAGGGAAAGTCAGGGCAGGAGGTTCATCATCATCTCACTGAGTTAAAACCTCTGCTCTGTCTGCTCTCAAGAGCCCATCACTGCAGTGCCAGACCCAAGTTATCTCTGTAATGGCAAACAGAAGAATGCTTCCTGTTTTGTGGTTTATGATATCTCCTAATGATTCATTGGTCAGATTTAAGGTGAATCTAACCCTTTCTTTATTTTCAGACAGGATCAGTGCTGGATTCTTGGCAATGTTCCAAACTCCTATCACCAGTGAAGTGCTATGAAGTATTTTTCTCTCAAGTACACTTACTCTAAATACGAATTACCACATAATAGAATGGGAAAAGGGTGGCAAAACATGAGGAGAAAATATGTGACCATAATTCAGACTAAATTTTGGTGCTGCATTTCGGGTGAGGGTACTGTCTGAAAGTCCTATTTCATCTAGTTTTCACCAAATACAAAACTGGATTTCAACTAAAAATCAGTCTAGTTCAGTGCTCCTCAGCTGGTTTGGATTCAGATGCAATCCACAACAGTGATATGTTGCTTGCATCTTACTGAAGATCCAGACCATCTTTTTTACAATTTTCACAAGGCCTTGGCCAGTTGATTTCAGAAACAATCACACAGATAACCAAGCTCCCTGGGGCATAGTGTGAACATTGATGCAAAACTACTAAGGCAGCAAGATGCACCAGTGTCACTCACTGTTATAAATGTTTCTGAGGACTGTCAGAAGGAGTCTCTGTGCAGTGGATTTATGGAGTGGATTCTGTCATCTGTGTTCTCTGTTACCCTTGAAGTAACCTCTACAGCATCTCTGTAATTCTACCAGCAGGCAACTTCCAGAGTCTGCTTAAATATTTCTCACTGTTATTGTTCTCAGCCTCAGCAGCTCCTGACTGTCCTCAGTTTGTGTTCTGTGTTTGTTTTTTTTTAACCAGGGATGTCAGAGAGAGAGCGGCAAGTCATGAAGAAGCTGAAGGAAGTGGTAGATAAACAGAGGGATGAAATCAGGGCAAAGGACCGGGAACTCGGACTTAAAAATGAGGATGTAGAGGCTGTAAGTGGCTCTTGGCCTTCCTATTTCTCTTTGTTCTCACCCACACTTCCATAGCCTGCTTTTGAGTTCGAAGTTAATATAGAAAGTGCTGGATTAATAGTGCTGCAGCTGAAGTGTCCAGCAGAGCTGTGGGGTGTCCAGAATGGTCAGGCTTCAGTGCAGTCCCACACCAGGGATGCAGTGTGCATCACCTCTGCATGAGCAGGGCACTGCTCAGCCCAGGCCAGCCCTGCCAGCAGTGACACGTTCAGGGCTTTGCCTCTGATGAGTCACAGACTCCACTGTGACTCCAGGCATGACATGAAATTGGGCACTTTCAGTGGAATGACCTGCTTACCCATATTTTGCTTCCCATTCCTCCCACTGCCTCATGTCCTTAGGCCATGGGACTTCCCTGGTGCTAGTAAGGCCTGGCCTAGGTGATCTCTGCTCTGCCCAAGTGCCTCTGGCAGGTGCTGCAGCCTTTTGAGGTGGGGCTGTGCACAAACACTCAGCAGGTCACATCCTGCCTTAGGAGAGATCTTGGAGCTCAAAGCAAAGTACTTATAAACTGAACACTGAGAATTCCTCTGTCTTGTCCTTCTTCTCCCCTGGGTTAAGATTTGACTCAGAACCTCATAAGACACCCTATTCTTGAACTAATATCAGAAATGATGGATTTGCTTTTATCTGAAAAACTCCCTGTCCTAGGGGAATTTACTCCAGAAATCAATTAAATTTGGGTGACTGAAACTGTAGTAGATAATTAGATATTAGAAAAACTAATCTGGGGGTGAGGGAAGGGAGGGAGGAATTTTTCAGATCAAATGCAACAGGAACTCACTACTTTAAGATGATGTTTGAGACTAGGCCATTATGGCTCATGGCTGAATGGACACTGAGCTCTTGCATGGGTGTTCTGCAGCTTCAGCAGCAGCAGAACAGGTTAATGAAAATAAACCACGACCTGCGGCACCGGATCACGGTGGTTGAGGCCCAGGGGAAGGCGCTGATCGAGCAGAAGGTGGAGTTGGAGGCGTATCTGCAAACCAAGGAGCAGGAGATGGGCAGCCTGAGAGCAGAGCTGGGGAAGCTCAGAGAAAAGCTGCAGGGTGAGGACAGCCAGGCCAGCCAAAATGGGGAGGAAGTAAAGGTAAGAGGCAATTTGAATAACTTTTTAAACAGCCTTTTAAAAAGCTTTGGGCTTCATACTGAGTACCTCTTTGCCCTTTTGGCAGGGCTGTGGTTGCATGCTTATTTAATTTTCTTTGTACACACCTACCCCTTCCCCTAAAGGAAAACAAACCAGTTCCTTGGAGAGACTGTAGTACAGTCTGTACAGCCAACAGTAGCTTCAGCTTTGTCAGATCTGTAAATATTGAAGGCCAGATGGGTCACAGGGGTGCACAGGGGTGATGGTGGCAGATGAACCACAGTGGAACAGAAACTGTGCCAAAAGCAGACCCAGAGTCAGGGCAGAGCTCTGCTCACCTGGTCCCTGCAGTGCTTATGGCACTTTGGATGAGTCAGGACTAAGCTGGTTAACTGCTACCAAATCAACATCTAAATATTTCAAGGCCCTTTTTAGAGCAACCAACACTGGCCTTATTTCTGCTTTTGCTTCCTACTAGAATTTGTGCAGTGAAGTGTTGTGAGCACAGATGTTTGTGAAAAGCAAACGCTTCTGCTGGCAGAGCCAGGTTCTTGCAGAACAGGCAAAGTGACAGTCTGCAAATGGAGCTGGGCTGAGATCAGAGCAGCAGGGCTGCAGACTTGAGGGGAGCTTCCTGTGAAAAAGATGCAATGATCTGTGGATCCCTTAGTCTTCTTTATGGTTCTTAGTATTTTCCTTTGTGCCTATGACATTGCTTTTTTATTCCTAAAGTAAATGTACTGGATTTCCCTCTCCCAGTGATGCTCTTAGCAGAGTAGGAAATGCAATAAGGGGTGTCACAGTATTTAAGAACTGAGAGGAGCTCTATCACACAGAGCTGTTCAGTTTGATGCACTGGTAAGAGCTCCACGGTGTAAATGCCTGACAGACTGCAGCAGAGAGTGAAACATCCACTGAAACATCCATTTCACTGGCAACAGGCCGGAATACACATCAAAAAGCAGAGACAAGTGCTGATGGGGCACCTTGGTCCCCTGGGAATGTGACAGCCAGTGTTGTGTTAACATGTCACTGCTGAATGGGCAAGCACTGTATTAATAATGAAAAGGATTATTTCATTGCTGTTAATTCAGCCAGGACACCCAGCTTTGTAAATGGGATTGGGGAGCTCAGGCCTGGAGCCAGCAAGAGTGAAAGTGTCCTCAGTGTCTGCAGAGAAAGGATTCATTCTTCACCTCTCTCCAACTCATCAGTTCCATGGCAATGGCGCCTCTTCTAATTAGAGCCGTCCCTGCTCCCCCTGGCAGGGCACTGCTTACACAGGAACTGCAGTGGCAAGCAGAAAACTGGAATAGCTGCATGTTCCAGAATGGACATTGCTTGTTGGCCTCAGCCAAGGACATTTGCATCGGGTACAGGCTGCTCAGTCTTTGCTGATTTGAGCCAAATCTAGCAAAAATAGCTTACTTGGGCAGAGATGTGGAGCAAATATACAACCAAAAGAAGAGAAGCCAGGTCAGACCTGTACCTAGGGGGTGAAGAGGAGAAAAAGTGTTTGGGTGATTTTCTTTGAACCTCTTGTTAGGTTGCATCAATCTTCACTCCACGTAGCTTGTGCAAAGGAATGTGTTTGGGTGAAAAGGGTGATCAAACAGTGCCCAAGTGAGCATCACTCCTCTGCCTCATCCCTGCAGGACAGGCACTGAAATTCACCTTGCACCAGCCTTAGCCAAGTTCAGCCTGAAATCACAGATCAGTGTATTGCAAAACCATTTCACAAACACAGGAGCTTAGAAGAGGGTAGGGTCAGGATCACAAAAAATGGATTGTGTAGGAACTCCTGAAATTTCCAGCTTGTATCCCAGCAAGCTGTCACTGCCACACAGGAGCTCTAAGACTCTGATCTCTGCATCCTCCCAGGAGGGCGAGTAGCTGACCTGGCTGCTGGCAGCTCTGATTTCATGTCCTGGCCTCTGTCAATCCTTGCAAAAAGCATCACATTTCAAATGGACTTTGCTACATTTCAAATGTATTTTCCTGGAACAGGGTGTCCTGCGTTTATTTGTTATTGTTATAAATCCTGCAGACCTCTTAAGGTTTGGAGCTGCTTTTCTGAATCTCAGTTCCAAGTACCCTTCCAAGAACCTTGTGGTTTTTCATCACCTCTGTGCAGCCACTGAGTGGAACAACAGCACAGGACCTGAGCAGTGCTCTCCTGTGTGCAGTGCTTACACAGACCATGTTTTCACAAGCAGTTTGTGCCACAGAGTTCTGAGCAAGTGCTAGAGGAGGCAGGAAGCAGCCCCACAGGCCTGGGAATCAAAACTACTACCTAGAGAGCAAATTCTGGCTTGTTGGGAGCCACAGAAACTGGGTGGTGTGAGATAAAATTCCGGCAAGCTGCCAGTGAACTCTTAGAGGGAAAGAAGAGGCAAAGGTAGGGGTGATAAACACCTCATCTGCAGCCTCCTGCCACTTTGTAGCCAGGTCTGATGCTAACACCCCTCCTGGTTTTTAATGAAAGCATAAGGGGGACAGAAACTTAAATCTCTGCTTTGTATGTTTACATTATAAGAAGACACCTCTTGGTGGGAAGAGCTGGAAGGAACTGCACGACTTTTTCAGTGTTTATATAAAAAACTGATGTTTGATTTACGCCATTTGTTGGAAATATGGATTCCTAAAACTGAATTAACCAAAAACTGGACATTTGAATTGGATGGTGAATTTAAAGCCCACATTTCCCTCCCTAGGCAGAATCAAACAATGATGATTGTCTCTCTGAGTCAGAAAAGATGGCAATGGACTTAAAAGATCCCAATCGCCCGAGATTCACCCTGCAGGAGCTCCGGGATGTCCTTCACGAGAGGAATGAACTGAAATCTAGAGTGTTTCTGCTTCAAGAGGAGCTTTTGTATTACAAAAGGTGGGTTACATCTCCTCTCCTGTTGGATGGTATGCTCAGGGGAGCCACAGGGCAGGTGTAGAAACAATAAATGTTTCCAAATTTGTGTTTCTGCAAAGGCTCGTGCAGACTGCAAGAATACAGCCTTGGTTTGAACCCAGTACCTCAAACTTGTCCTTCCTAACTCCCAGGTCTGCCCTGAATCCTAGAGAGATTACAAACATTTAATACATTTGAACTTCAAAAATGAGGATAGGAGTGGGTCTAAAATAAAAATTCTAGACCTTTTATTCAATCCATTCCTCTTCTCCCCCTCCTTGTCACAATGGGAAGAAAATATTGAATGGAGACCCAGTTCTAGGTGCTGATCCTTGGTTGATAAAAAAAATCTTCAATTGATTTGAATGGATTTTGAACAGATCTTCTTGCATTCCTCCATCAACAGTGCTACCTCAGGCTGAACTGTAGATCTCAAAGTGCTTCCATGGCTTGGGAGAACATTAATTACCTTTTCTTTCTTTCAAGTGAGGAAATGGAAGAAGAAACCAGATCTCCACAGCCTACACCCATAATTCAGCCAAAACCCTCAACTCAGCCTGAATCTGGAATCAAACGACTGTAAGTTGCATATTTACTAAGCATACTGGGTATGGTCTGTAAATACCAAATGTTTCTTATGCACAGGACAATTTTAAAGACTTTAAAAATTCAGATAACCACATTCTACTGTATATGAGAGAGACACTGAATGAGCACTTGGCAGATGTGAAACAACAGCTGGTTTTGGCCAAAACTTTTGCCTAGATCTGGGACAACTTTCAGTGTTGAATTATCATTTTCCCATGACCTCACTGTGCTCATTTCCCTGTTGACTGAAGCCTTTAGACCCTGACTTGCACTACGTGGGCAGCACAAAAACCTTCTGTTTGCTGAGCAAATTTGCTGCTGAGAGGATGGGCACCTTTTTCTGAAGTATTAATGCTGCTGTTGGAATCAAAGCTTATTGCCAGAGATGTGCTGTTACTAGAGTATCACTTAATCATAAAATCACTGTGTTGGCCAGTCCTTTTCTCTGTTGAAACTCCCTCCTGTACATTTATTTATTCCAAATTAAGTCTTCTAATCTCATAGCAACTCTGGATTTTTGTGATACTGGAAGCTTAACATTTTTAAATGCACAGATGATTTTGGAACAGTTGTTTCCATATAAAGAGCTCTTCTATCCTGTTCCTTCAGTCCTTGTTCAGCAACAGCAGCAGCCCTGTGAGAGTAAATTCCATAGGAAGATCTGGACTGACCCAAAACACCATGAAGTCAGGTGTTGATTATTTGCAGTAGACTGCAGCTTTCTGCCTGTGCTGAGAGAAACCTTCCCCTCACATGAGTAGAAAATACACTTTGAGTTTGGACTTCAATTTTCATTCTGCAGCTGTGATGATGATGATGATAATACTGTCACACAAGATCTTCACTGTAAAGTATCTCTTTTACATTTCTTTTAGAGCTTTTTCTAAGCAAATTCTATTGTAGGGAATGGCTGGTTTCAGCTCACACAGTTTGTGTTGTGCAGCTTCCATGTTTGATTTGAAATGCTGCCTTTGATGAAGCAAAGGCAGCATAAAAATGTAAATAGAGGATGTAAGGCAGAGCACGTGTTGGTGAGGTATTAGCTTTGACTCTGCCTAAGCTGAAATTATCTCTCTTAGATCTCATGCTCTGTCCCCAGGTTTCACTCTGCTCTCTCTCCACTTAGCTGTCATATTAAATAAGGGAATATAAAACTACCTGAGTAATCTGAAGGATGGTAACAGTTTTCAGGTTTGTCTCATTCTTGCAGCCTGTCTGGATAGGATTTCTCTGGCAGGGTTTTATTTTCCTTCCCTGCTCCCCTCTCTGTGTGTTGTCAACACTGGATTTGTAGTTGGGCTTTAAGAGGTCAGGAAATGTCGCTGCTGGGCAAACCAAAGAAGCCAAGTGTAGCTTCTATCCTGTCCCAACACCCTCCTGTCCCAGCTGCAGTCCCTGCCTGCTGCAAGGTGTCTCCAGAGCTGCCTTCTCCCTCTCCAGGGTCCCTCTGGCTGCCTGGGGAACACTCTGGCACATGAACTCTGTACCCATTGATGTGATGAAAACTTGCAGTGCTGCTCTCTGCATGCAGAGTGCCTTCACAGAGGAAAGTTGGGTTGCTTTTCCCCCTCTGTCAGAGTTTTCCTCCTGATTAAACAAAAAGCTGGAGTACAAGAATAGGAGCCCTCTCAAGGGAAGTTTTGTGCTTGCCTGGGCAATGTGCTCTTCTTCCCTTCACCACAGAGTCTGAGGGAATGAGCCATATGGATGTGTAGCCTGTGCCATCCAAGATGTGCTCAGGTGATTCAGTTCTGCAAGTCCATAAAGAAAGGAAAAGAGAAGCTACAGAAATCAGCATTTTTTCTAGGTTGGCACGTTTGGGGCAACCTGAATTCTGATCTCTGACTTACTGACTGGTATATTTGTCTCTCCCACATCACATGACAGAGTTTTAATGAAATAATGTAACCAGGAGGCTTTCCACTGAGGAGGAAAAGTCCAAGGATTAAAAATGCTCTCTCTGTTTGGAGCAGAAAACACTCTTTTGTTTTCTCCTTAAGACTACGTGCTTGTTTGTCACTGATGTCATGCTTCAAACAGCCAGGAGTTTTCTTCCTATTCTTGCAGCCTACAAAGCTGGTGTGTCTGTTAGTTCTGCAGCTCAGGACATGCCACGTTGCATAAAAATAGAAATCCTGGCTGCTGCTAATGATCCAACAGTGTTTGCCCATTTGTTTTCAATTTTAATCTCAGAGCAGCAGTTAGTGAGTTGGGGAGAGCTGCATTTGGTCACAAATGAAATGTCTCTGGTGATTTCAACTTAATCTTTAATTGACATCAGTCCACAGTTCAAAAAAATATTTGGCACAAGGGAGAACCTCTGAGGAGAATCCTTAGACAAACAGAGGGTGTTCCAGGTACGGATGGAGGTGTGCTGGCAGGTGTGTGTGGGGCTGGCTGGGCACAGAGCACTCAGCTCTCAGCCTCTGTGCTGCATGGATTGTCTAATGCTCAGTGGAAGTGCTGACCCCTCACAAAGAACCCGTCTTGCTGCGAGCCAGCTCCAAAGGGCTCCTGCCAGAGCAGCTGCAAGGTTTCCCAAAAGCATTCAGCTGCCTGCAGTTGGCATCTTCCTGCATGAGAAGTAACACAGGTTCTTTTGGAACAGACACACAGGCCCTTTAACCACGGAGTTTCTTAGGAAGTTATTTCAAGAGTTTGCCTGCAATACTGGCTTTTAACTTGAAAGTATAAACTGTAACCCTTGTGAAATCTTTAACTGTGATGCTGGTCCTCTCTAACCCTGTGCCAATATCCAGGAGCCACAGCAGAGTCGTTTTGTAGTTCTTAACATACACCTTCATCCTTCATTTCATTTTGTCTGTGCCTGTTTGTCTCTTGGAACAAAAACGTGCACTCTGCTCTGCATTGCTAGAGGTGGTCACGCCTTGATGAAATCCAACCCAGGTTGCAGGCTGCCTCACAACAGGAAAGTGGTATCTTTCAGAAACCCAAAAGCAACTGAAACTGCTACAATAACTGGTGGTTTTTTCTAAACAAGAGTTTTTCACTGAGGAGAGCTGTCTTGGGTGATGCAGATCCCCCTCTCCCTGTAACGTGTCCTGTGTTGTAATTCAAAGTAACCCTGTGTATGATGTTTGTCTCTTTTCTTTTTAATGGAATGCTTTTTCTTTCCCTTGCTCCAGTCTTATCTCTTCTGTGTCTGTGCTTTCCTGACCAGGATCTTTACAGCCATAATGCCCATGGTAGCAGCTGGATTGATTCCAGACGATCCCACATTGCAGCCAATAAGAAGACTTGTGTCCCTTGTAGGAATTTTTTTAAAATGTTTGGTACTGTGGTTTCCTCTTGCATGACCCTGTGTTAACAAGCACTGCTGGTTGCATTCTCCTGGCTGCCAGTGGGATCCCAGAGGATCAAAGTGCCAATCAGAATGACCAGTCAGTGCCACTACTCATCCCAATCCTCCATACTCATCCTCAAACTGACATTCTATCACCTTTTGCCTTAATGTTGCTAAACCAATCACTACTCCTTGGAAAATCGGTGCAATATGCAGTTTTAACCAGCACCTGTTAATTCTGCTTCCTAAGCAAGGCTATTCACAGTTCTCACCAGTGCTTTTTGAAGAACTCGTTTCTAACAATTTGTTACAATCATTAGTTAAGAGTTACAGAATGGAGTGGCTGATTTCCACATTAATTTCCACTGTTAATTACAGGCTGCTGCTTTCATGTCTTTGTATCTATGCCCTGTATATTTTGTCTCTAATTATGTATTTTGGAATAGAGTGTAAACTCTTCATAATCAATTCTGTCATCCAATTCTTGGCTCTCCCTGGAAGACATACTGATAATTGTTAATGGAAAGTCTCTTTGCATTAGAACTGCTGCTTTAGTGATCTTTATGTTTATAGCAATGACACAGTTTCCTCTGCACACAGACAGGCTTTTTCCAAACATCCTCCATGAGAATTTTCTAGGCATAATAACAATTTTCATTGTTTCAGAAGGAATTTAAAAAGCTGAACCCTTTAGAGATTTACAAACTTATTTTGCTCTTGCTTAATTTCCCGATAAAGTGAACAATTACTGAGCTTTGACATTTAAAACTGACTGTATAAACACAGCAGTCCTTTGTGTGGTATTCCAGACAGTAACCCTGAGCAGCAAGACCAAATGTGCTCTGTAGAAAGGCTCAGTCCCTGAACACTTCCTTTATCAGCTGGAGCTGGCTCTGGCCCTGAAAACACACAGCACATGTATGTGAACTCATGAGCCCCTGTAGAAAAACAGGAGGCTAATTAAATGCAAAAGACTTATTTCATTATTAAGGCTGCACATTTGAAGCCAGGAAATGCAAAAGTTCAGGTCCTGCTGGCACTGTTATTTATGTGCATTTGACTTGTGTAGTGGTTTATTTCCCTTTCCAATCCACAAGTAATTATTCTTAATATTCTCAGTGATTATCATCCAGCCCCCTGCGTATCGAGGGACATGGAAGGTCAGAGTCCCTGGGCTGCACAGGGCAGCTGGGAGGGTTGGGACCGTGGTGCTGAGGGGGATGAAGGGAGACTGGGAGGAGGGGGAATGCTGAGGAAGGTGAGCATGGACTCAGGGTCAGGTTTATGCCCTGGCCAATATTCCACCACCTGACAAAGCTGAGGCTGTATTGGCACAGCCCCTTACTGTGGATGCATTTAGCAGCTCCTGTCTTGGATGACAGTTGTGTGACACCTGGTACAGGGCAGGCAAAACAACCTTCACCTCCTGAAGCCCACCCAGCACTGAGACCAAAGGGATCCACAGCCAGCTCAGTCCTTTTGTAGCTGGAACCACAACCTCTGCACTTCTCAGCAGGCCTCAACACTGCTCTAACACCTCTGGTACTGAACCCACAACGAATACTGAATTTGCCTAATCCAGTAACTTCATCCCATGCAAATAAAACAATACTAAGGATTTTTCCAGCTGTAGTTTTTAGCTGTATTAAATGGCTGTTGGTTCATGTACGTCATTATCTTACAGCACCCAAGCTGTGTGACAGGAAATGATGTGCACACTCGTGTGCATTTGTTTAGAGCCTTCATCCTGCAAACTTTCGTGCACATAGGTGCATTTATTCATTCCTTTTTGCAGGAATCAGGTCTATGTATTGAAAACTGCACTGGGAAAAAACGTGGAGACTTATTTTTTTATCTTGTGAACATCCCTGCTGACAACCTTAAAAAAAAAAATATTTCTGCTTTGTGGTAAAATATACAGATTTAATGCCAAAGATACCACTTTACTTATGCCAATAAACTAACCTGGATCGAGTGGCTTTGTTACCAAGGGCTGGGGAAAGGGGAACCTACATCCAAATGATACCTGCACCTTGTAGAGTCAACAGCATTTAGAGCTTATCCAAAGCTTCTGTAGCCAAACCGCTTGAGATTGCAATGACTCCATCCCTAACAACCTTCTGACATGCACTCCCATCAGGCTGCTCTGCCTTGATTTTCTGCAGATGCAAACTGAGTTTTTTGCTCGGTGTTTTGTTGTGCTTGTTGTGTATTGGGGTGGGTGTTTGAAGTGCTTTCAGGATGGTTAACACTCTTCCTTCTTTTCCCTCCCTCCTTCCCGGAAGGTTTAGTTTCTTCTCTCGTGATAAGAAACGTATGCAGGCGTCACAGAGAAATGTCCACTTCCAGGGAACTTTTGGAGAATGGTCACATTCAAACAGAGATGACTCCTACATGGAACAAGGACAAGAAGCCCTGCAACACCTGTGACTAAACCCCTGAGGTGTTTGGTTTGCTGCAGTAGATCTTGAAGGCTCGTAACAAGAAGCTTCTGTAAAGCATCGCGGCAGCTCGTCACTTTTACTCGCCCTGCACACCTCGGGGGTTATTTCAGACTCCCCAGAAGGGATCCCTCACTGTTCACTTGGTGACTGTTTGCTGCAAACAGGAACCCAAGCTGTGTAGTAGCAGTTGCTGACACCCTGGGACATGGAAGCTTCTAGATGACTTGTTTTGTGCTGAGTAACAAGTCTGTGATCTTGTTCATGCGTTAACTACAGTAACACAAGCTTCTTTAAACCAAAAGAGGACCTGTGCCATTATTAGAAGTTTGTTTGCAGTGTATATCTAGGTACAGGGCAAAGACTCTCTTACCCTGTTTGTTAACACTATTGGTTGTTTGCTTTTTATTTCTGTAAGAATTCTTTCAAGAGGGATACGACAGCTGGACGCCCTTGGTGGCAGCCCACAGCTCTGCTGTGTCCTGTCAGTGCCGCTGGCATCGGCATCTTGCAGTCACCCCTTGGAAATCCACCTGACACAGAGACAACTGGAGTAGCCTTGAGAGGGACAGTGAGTGTACATTTCCCTTGTGCTTACAGTGCCTAAAGCATGAAGAGTCGATGTATGAGGTGAGCGTGCCTTGTGTTCTGCAGTATTAATGGAAAACAAATTGCTTACAGGGAGGAATCCTAACTCTGGAGATTTTTCCCTTATAACCAGGGACTTCCTGGCAGTGTAGCAGGCAGCTGCTGTGAAGGGGTTAGATCTTTACCATAGACAGGTATTTAATTAAGTTACACTTCAGTTTCTTGTCAAGGTAAGACTGCCTAACTTCAGAGGCAAACACACATCCTCAGCTGGCTGATGTGAACTATTTCACTGACCGAGACATGACCCCAACCTTTTCTCTTGACTAAACACTATGTGGGCAGAGCAGATGAATTTTCTGTGTGAGGCTGCTCCTCTGGTGGTGGCAGATGTCTGGGTAGCCCTTGTTACAGGGCTGAACTTGCCAGCAACAGCCCAGCAGCCAACACCTGGTGCTGGGGCTGGATTTGCTTTGCAGCTGAGCTGGTGAGACCCTGGGCCTGACCAAGGTTGTCTTTCCAACACTAAAACCCTACTGTGGACAGCCAGTGCCAGTGCATTCCCCACCTGTGCTCCACAGACTCCAGGAGGAAGCTGACCAGGAGGGAAAGGGTGTGTGCATTCACAGCTTTGGGCAGAGGTGTCTCTGGGCTGGGAAGGTCCATGCTGGAGACCACTGCTCATGGGGAGGATCTCGTGCCAGCAGGGCCATGGGCAGCTCCTGCACGTGCAGCTCAGGGCCAGGGGCTGGCACCACACCCCCAGCTGCTCCACCTGCTCTGTAGAGCCTCTTCTCAGGAGTGGCACCAAGGACAGGAATACAGCTCAGGCTGGAGCAAAGCTCCAAGTACTCCAGGTACTGAGTGCAGGAGGAACTCTCAAAGGACTCCAGAGGGCATAGTGCAGGCCAGTTGTTTTTCTTACAGGGTGATCCAAGAGTGGATTTTTAATGTGTGTGAGCAGCAAATGGTTCTTAGCCCATCTGTATTAAAACCCTGGCAGTAAACCTCCCCTTGCAGTGGTGGGCTGTGTGCTGCCCTGCTCCTGGCTGCAACTGCTTCATTCCAACATGGACCTTCTGCGTGTTCGAGGTAGGGAAAGTGTTTACGGTGCCCCCCTGGTGTCACTGCAGCTCGGGGCAGGGGGGATGTGGCCTTACATGAGACACAGTGACCAACGTGGGTATTGGGTAGATGCGTTTTTGCCTGGTTGTGTTTCGGTAACATCCTTAGAACATTTCCCCCTTCCTGTGAAAAGCAACTCTTAAATGGGGGGAGTGTCTTAATTTGGCAAGATCTGGCTTCGCTTCCATATGAGAAAACAAAAAGTGCAGTACAGTCACATCAGGCAGTTAAACTGTGGATGACCCGAGCACAGTTCAGTCGTGTGGCTCATTCAGGAGGGAAGCAGTGAGCACAAACAATGCCAGAAAGTGGGCCTGAGTAAGCAGATCCCTTTGGAAATCAGCTGAGAGCAACGAGCTGGGATAATGGAACTGCACAGACCCAAGCTAAGCTGGTGCAGCACACAGGAAATCTCCAGGCCTGGTGCATGAACAGCAGAGCCCAGGCCAGCTCTGCAGCCAAACCACTGCATGGGGCAGCACAGCCTTCCCCACACTCTGCAGCCCATTCTTACCTCAACCCCTCCCCAGCTCCTCCTGACCTGCTGGCATTAACCACTCGCTCTCATGTGTGCAATGCTGCATCCACACACCCCAAGTGCCATGGGGAAGGACGGCGCGGAGGGAAGCATTTGTAAAGATCTGAGGAACTGTCATGTATTGTTTGTCAATATTCAAGGAAAATCTGCTTTTAGAAAAGGGGCCAGGATGCTGGCAGGTAAGGGGTGTAACAATCCTGCCTGCCAAGTGCAGGATCACTGACATTTTTTGGGTTGGTTTATTTTTTGGTTTTGGTTGGGCAGTAAATCATTTTAACAGTTTAATAAATATTTCTGAAAAACACCTATTTCTGCAGGGTTTGTGTCCTTTTTTCTCCTGGAAAGTAATACCATCCATTCTTGGGGATGCAGCCTATGGATCTGTCTGTGTACAACTCTTGATGGAAATAGAGCCTCAAACCAGACAAGGTTTAGGACAGAGCCATTCCAAGACTGATAAAATTTAAAATACATTATATAATTAGGAATGGCTTATGATGACAAAGAACATGACAGAGCCTTTTGTGTGCTGAGCTCAGTGGGATGCCTGTACACACAGAGCATTTCTTACAGCACCCACCACTTCAAAAACAATACAAAAGTTTATTTTCTCTAAAGAACAATTCAACACACATCTGAACTGCATTAGGAATCAAACTGTGGAGAGCTGCTGGCAGCAGAGTCCCAGGCACAAGGTGGTAACACCACAGCTTGTTCTGGGAATGCTGTCACAGCCCCGAGCTGCTGAAAGGGTAGGTCACATGCTCCAAGGACAAGGCAGGGTCACCTATCGGTGCTTATCATCATCTCTTTGCTTCCTGGTATCTCTGTCCCTGCTCCGGTCTCTATCCCTGTCCCTCCTGTCTCTGTCCTTCCTTTCCCTCCCCCTGCTCCTCTCCTCTTTGGAGTCCCTCTCTCTCTCACTGTCACCCCAAGCCCTTGACCTCTCCCTTTCTGGCCAGCGTTTGTCCCTGCTCCTCTCGTGGTCCCTGTCCCTTGTTCTCCAGTCCCTCATTCCCTCACGAGACCAGTTCCTTTTCTCTGATGATCCTTCTCCATAGAAATCATTTTTCATGTTTGGCAAATTGATAGGTTTTCGGAAAGGTCTGTCCCGTCCTCCAAACCGCAGCTGCCCAGATTCTTTTTTGCCTCCAAACCCACCCCCAAGCCTCCGGGGAATCCATCCTTTGAGAGTTCTTTCCAGTTCAAAGTCTACAAAGATCTCATGCTGGTCGACGACCAGTCTGTTGGCATCTCTGTGGGCCTTCAGGAGCGCACGCTCCTCTTTGTACTCAATAAATGCGTAACCCTTGGAAAATCCTGTGACCAGGTCTCGAACCAGACGGATCTTTCTGATGTCTCCATAGCGGGAAAAAACCTCCTTTAACTTCTCTTCTGTGGTCTGAAGATTGAGCCTTGCCACAAAGAGGGTGAGGTGAGGATCTCCCGTGACGCCCTTGTTGGGTACGTACCGTGCCAGCATCGCCCGCCATATGGCCCGGTCATGGGGCTCCTCGTCCGTGCCATCGATGCTGCCAGCCTTGAGGGGGTCATACTCCTTCGCTATGGGGGCCCAGTCAGCCATAGTCTGGTGGGGAGAACACACAGGGCACGGGCTCACGGCTGTGTCAGGAACAGCCTGTGCGAGACGCGCTTCCAGCACCGCCGCACTGTGTGTTCATCCAAAAATCCCACGAAGTGTGACACGAAAAGAAACCAGCCGTGTCGCTGTTGTTTGAGTCCACATGGCGGGACAGAGCCGTGTCGGAAAGCCGGATCCTCCCCTGGCCTACCCCGGCCTGAGGGGCTCCGGCCTCCCCCGCGGGCCCGGCCCGGCCCGAGGAGGCCCCTGAGCCCCGCTCCCGCCGCCGCCTGTCCCCTCACCCGCCCG
>VWYI01046394.1:222775-240974 GCA_013399455.1 Anthoscopus minutus | reverse complement strand
GAGGAGGAGCTGGAGGAGGAGGAGGAGGATGAGGAGGAGGATGGCGGCCCGGAGAGCGCTCTGGAGAAGAGCCCGTTCCAGCTGACGGCCGCGGATGTCTACGACATCTCCTCCGTGGTGGGCCGGGACCTGCTGCAGCTCCGCGCCGGGCCGCAGCTGCCCGCCGCCCGCGCCCGGCTGCAGTTCAGGATCGTCAGGGTGCTGGAGATGCTGGAGGCGCTGGTGAGCGAGAGCAGCGTGGCCGAGGAGCAGCTGCGGCGGGAGCGGGACAGCCTCCGGCGGGAGCTGGAGCAGCTGCGGGCGGTGGCCCGCGGGAGCGCCCCGCAGGTGGGTGCGGGACAGGCCCGGGCACACGGGACAGAGCCGGGCACACGGGACACGGCCAGGGCACACGGGACAGAGCCGGGCACACGGGACAGAGCCGGGCACACGGGACACGGCCAGGGCGCACGGGGCGCGGCCAGGGCACACGGGACACGGCCAGGGCACACGGGACAGAGCCGGGCACACGGGACAGGCCCGGGCACACGGGACAGAGCCGGGCACACGGGACAGAGCCGGGCACACGGGACAGGCCCGGGCACACGGGACATGGGCCCCTTCCCCAGCACAGGCACACCACGCGCAGGGCGTGGAGCACACCCAGAACCACACCAGACGGGCCGGCCGGTATCTCTGGCCTCTTTTGAGTCTCACAAAGACACTTCCCGTCTTTGGCCAAGAAAGCCTTGAAGTTCATTCCTTCGGGGTGGTTACGGTTCGCAGTGCTGTGGATTCTTCGCTCCAGTTTCAGGGAGTGACTGACCCAGCAAAGTTGTGCAGACACGCACAGAATTCAGAGTACGAACCCACCGCGTTCAGCTCTTCCACAGCACCGGCCCCATAGAGACAGTTGTATGCAAACACTGCGGCTTTGTTACCCCCGTGTGAGAGAAATGGATGTCTTGATTACTACAAAGGTTTTAAATTAAAAAAGGTGAGTTCAGTTCTCACCTTTCTTTGACACAGAATTTTGGTGTGGCATTAGATGGCTTAGCCTCTCTCATCATCTGAGAACAATCTGATAAAAGCACCTTCTTGCCAATTAAATTGCAAACTCTCTGGGGCAGAGACTTAGCTTTTAACTGTGGTCAGAGCCTGTCACAGTTGTGGCCAGTTGGCTGGGAAACACAATCACTAAGGGAATACAAAAATATGAAGAACTATAATTAACTGCTTGGAAAAAAAAAATCAGGATTGTGATGGATTCATACTAGTTCTAAAAATAGAATATTTCTAAAATCCAGATATTTTACCCTCCAAATGCTGAGTTTTTTGAGAGGTTACAAGATCCACTGCTGTTTATTTTACAGCCCAGCCCTGGACCAGATCAAATGGTGATAGACCTCACAGACCCCAACCGGCCCCGGTTCACGTTACAAGAGCTCCGAGATGTATTACAGGAGAGGAATCAGCTGAAAGCTCAGCTTCTGGTGGTGCAAGAGGAGCTACAGTGCTATAAGAGGTAAAGACTGTAGTCAGCAGAGAACTAATGCTACTACTAACAAGTACTTCATGTCTGAGAAGCTTATCAGGTGAGAGTCTTGCAGGTTTGGGCCCCTAGGTCAGGATAGGCACTGTCGTGGTGTGTAAGTGACCCCTGTGCTCCTCAGAGCGTACAAGTGAGGAAAGAAAACTGGGGAACAATGAAGTCTCTTATGCAACATGATTTAAAAACCAAACTCCCTTTTCCTCTGCACAGTTTTTAGCCTGTTCCCATAATTGTCCCACTCTCAGCCCACGCAGTTACTCCCACTCCACATCCAGGCTGGGTTCTTGTGCACAGAAATTCATCTGTGCAGTCACAGCAGTTGCACACACACTCAGTCTAAAGCCACACTACATACCAAAGTGCATGGGGGTTTCCAGCTCAGCTTTAGTCAAAGTTTCCTTCCTCCTGCAGCACGATGCTGGTTGATCTCTGATCCTGCACTCCCATGGGGGTATGGCAATGGTCTAGAAACAAAATATTGAGCTCTTTCATCATTTAATGATAAGCTTGGGGTTTTTAAAACTGCCAACAGAGGCCCTTGAACTGTGCAAAGCAAGTGATTTCAGAGAAGGTGAACTGTGCAAAGCAGGTGATTTCAGAAGAAGAGATTTGGTGTTTCTTGAAGGGAGAGTCAGTGTGAGTCAAAGGGTGGGATGTGGGAAGGGTCTTGATTTTGGTGCTACAAATTCATTCACCCCAAAGGCTCTCCTTCCCAACCTCTGCCCCCTCTCATGAGGATGGATTATAAACTCTTTGGGTCAAGAAATTACTTCTTAATCTAGACACAAAACGTCTGAGCAAATTAGATTTCAGTTGAGGTATCTCAGCAGCACCCTCCTGGATACAGCGAGCCTTGCCTTTGCCTTGTCTGTAACAAGCAGGTTAAGCCAAGTTACACTTTAATCCAAGAATTTACAAACTGCCTGACAGCACTTCCCCAGCTCAGCTGGATGCTTTGCTCTGTAGCACCAGAATGGCTTCTTGCTTTGATTTCCCAGCTGTTACACAGTTTAGTACAGGCCAAGTTAAAAATGTAACAGTGGGAATGTTTTCAGGTTTTTAATGATATGAGTCACAGTGCTGTGCACCAAGAGCAGGGCAGGGCTGCTTTTCAGGTTGAGTAATTTGTGAGGTTATCTCCTCACAAAAACCAATTTTCCCTCTAAACAGTCACATAAAATCCTAATTGTAAGTGTAGTAAAGAATAATTGTGCAGAAGAGGATAAATACATATTTTAAAATGCCTTGTACACATTGAAAATAAGCTCTGTATAACAAAAGGTAACAAACATCTCAGAGACTGGCTCAAAGTGACTGGTAGTGTTTGGGGACTACATTTTTCATCATGAGGCATCTACCATGCAGATGTTAGAGCTCTGCAGTGTCACCCAACAGCTCATTATCTCATTTATCCAAGAGGAGAGCCTGCCTCAGAATTACCCCGTGATGCTGTCACACCAGTTTTTAAGTGCTCTGTGTTTTTATTTCCGAATCCAGTTGAGTGTTGCTTGGCTACTCTTTGCCTGCAGCTACTGCAGTCACAGGCTTTGATCCACTAAACTCTCCAAGTGACTGAGGTCAGCTCAGGACACACTGTGAAAACACTCAGTGTGTAGGCTGGGAAAATCTAACCCCGTTCCAGGCAAGGAAAACATCCTTTGGTCAAACTGGAACTGCTGCCTGGAGTAGGCAGTTACAACTTCTGGAGTGTAAAAACACTGAAGTGGGATGGCAAAACCCAGAGCTGAGGCAAAGCCTTTCTTCTCTCCTCTGTAGGGTGGAAAGAGGAACAGGCACCTGGCCTTGCAGGGGAGCTGGGAATCTCCCATCTGTTCCCAGGCCTGGTGTGAGCCTGGTTGGCTGTGCTGCAGGTACCACACGCTCACTCCTGCAGAAATTCACCATTTGTGTCTGCACCCTCCTCTTATCCTTGGACTTCTGCACAGTTCCAGGGGTGATCACACATCCCTTTCACCTCCATTATGATTTGCCATTTCCCTTGGAGAAGTCAGCTTGTTACTTTAGTGTTTTCATTAAAGCATAACCCTGGCACCATTACACTGCTGTCTTTAGGGATAATAATTCATTATTTTCAGTTCACTACAAGGAAGAGGCTGGGCTGCCATGCCTGTCCTGTGAACATTCATTCATCCATGTCCTAGCTGCCCAGTGAGAGGTCTAACTCATGCACTGTCATATCAAACCCACAAAAAACAAACAAAACCATTTCCTTTCCCAGTGGGATCATCTCACAGAAAAGGGACCAAACTGAAGAACTGAAAAAAGCAGCCAGTGGCAGCAGTGCTGGCACCAGCAAGGACAGTGAAGAGAAGACAATCATCAAACGGCTGTAAGTTTGTCTGCAGATGTTGGGGAAGAATTTGTGAGAACATGGCCCACTCCTTACACAGTGAATCCAGGGGTGGATGCTAAACTATAGCCTAGTTGGCTGGCTATTGTTTTCTGCTCTCCATGTAAAGTTAAAATCCTGATAAAGTAATCTCTTCCTGGGCAAAAAGCACTGCACAGGAAAGCAACCTCCACCCAGGCAAGCAGGGAGTCACTTTTGGTTTTTTTAAAGAAAAAAAAAAAGCATTCCTGAGCAAAATGATTCAATACTTGAATCCCCTGCCAGCCCCTCAGGGCTGTGCTGTGGGAGCACCCCAGCTGGCCCCAGGCTTTGTTCACATTGTACACAAAACCCATGAGCTCAGGGTCTGTCCCCAAAATAGCACATAGGGCCAGCCCTGTGCCTGTTCCTTGTTTTCCAGTTGTACATTATTGTTTCCTTTCTGCTATTGATTTTTTCTTTTTTAGGTTTTCTTTTAAACATGGAAAATGAGCATCCTCAAGGACTTAACTGCTGCTGGTGAGAATGGCACTGATGAGCCTCAGAAGCATTGGGAAAGACAATGATTGGAAGCACCAGCATCACTCCTACTGTAGAGAATGAGCAATCTCATTGAAATTATGTTGTATAATATTCTTTCAGAATAGATTTTACTCTGCTTTTTCAGAAACTGTTTCAGAAAGACACTTTTTGTATTTCCTATTGTCAGACATTACCCACACGTAGAAAATAAAACATTTATACAAAGTTGGGGTTTATTCTTATGAAAAGAACCTGTACTACAGCATACTTACCCTGTCCAGCTATCAAAACATTGGGCCCAAATGACTTTGCAGGATGAAATTAAGTTAAGAGAGATATGCCATTCACAAGTGGTTGTTTGGGGGGTGAGAGGAACAGTGGAGAAAAGCACAGCAAAGGAAGGAAAGCAATTGGGCTCTGCCCACATGAAGGACTGAGGTGCAGGCAGTGCTCAGACTGGAACAGATGCACCAAACATTTCATTTCTGACAGCTGAAGGTCTCCTGTGGTAGTCAGTTGTGTTTTGCATAAGCTCTGTCCTTTCAGTCACCTGCCACAAGCTGTGTATTGGCCCCAGTAATGAGATTTAGCACCAGTGGAAGCATATAGGGCAAACAGAGGAGTGGGAAAAGAAGCTTGAAAGCCACCAATTAGGTTCCCCATTTAGAAAGGTAGAATATCCAGAGCAGAAACATCTGAAGAGACATAAAAGAAGCAGTGACAGGTATCAAACTGTGATCTTACTCTCTTCAGAAATAAAAGCAGGCTCTGAAGTTTTTTGATTCCTTCTCCTACACTGGCAGCATGAAAAATATAGGACACTTCACACATCTGCTCAGCTGCACAAGGTGAATGTGGCTCAGCAGAAGGCAGAGCTGCAGCCTCCCTTCCCAGGTCAGGAACAACTGTCTGTCAGCAAGGCCACACCACAGATGGCTGCCCTGAGCCAGCTGCTTCAGCCAGGGCACAGAACCACTGAAGTCCTTTTGCCATCTTCAAAATATCAATAAGCCTTGGCCATGCCCTCATTGTGTATTTTCTAAAGCATGGCAGCAGGAAAGGCAGTTACTGCATTGCCTGAACAGAGGTTTTGTGCAGAAAAAAATTAAACAAAGAAGCAATCAGCAACAGTCAGGACACACCTCTGAGCTGGAGAGATGCATACATGTAATCTGAATTCCATCCTCTTCCGTGGTTTATCCAGGAATGTATTTTCCAATCTCCTTTAAAAAAAGCATTTTAGCTCCCAACCCAATGGTATCTTTCCCTGTAACACCTTGTTAGGAGATGAAGCCTTCCTGTGAGGCACAGAGGAAGAAAAAAACCATCCAAATGACATGTTCCTGTGAGAAGTACATTGAGCTAGATCTATAGATCTCTGTATGTGTTCCTAGAAAAGTAAAGGATACATATGCAGTGCAACATGAGCTTTATTTCCATCCTCCAATGCAGTGCTACTCAATTACCAGTTAAGCTTTCAGAGAAGACATTTTCTTTTTATGTAAAATGGGGAGATCTTTCCCCTTTCTTGTTTACAAAAGTGATGCTGTAGTACAGAAGTTTTAAGTTATTCAACCTGATGGAGAACATGTAATCATTTAAATAAAAGAAACAAAAAAAGAAATTCCAATTTTGACTTAAGGGAAGTGCTCTGGTTTAACAGGACACTGTACACATTGCTGAGGTCTCTGTTACTGAGACCAGAGAACAATCAGTGCCAACTCAGACAAGCTGACTAACGAGGCTTACCTGAAACTCAGTACATGTAATGTAACAGGTCTCCAGTTAATTCTTCAGAAATGGGAAAATACCCAGGCTTGCTCTGACGAGTTTGCCTTGTGTGAAGCAGTAAATAATATAAAGCATTTAACAGCTAATGATTTTCACAGCTTTCTTTCAAAATGCTCATGAACTGCAATGGAGACAGGTAGTATAGCAGCCGTTTCATCAATAATAAATATATTCTTTATTTTACAGAGACATTGTCTTCAAGTTTTTAATTTAAAAAATACATCACTAAGCCACCTCTCTTGCTGCTGGAGCACACAACCAGGATGTTGTTGCTATCTGACCTATCACATAGGCAAGCATAAGATTGTCTAGAGGGCATTCAGCTGGAACAGCAGCAGCCTTCAAGACATGAGGAATAGAAGACATTAACAGAGCCACAGATCCCTTGCTGACATCTTCCAGCAGCAAGCGTGGCTGATGGCTCACAGCCATTTTCATCTACACACATGCCAAGCCTGCCTTGGCTAAAATTCCAACTGGTAAGAATTCATCTTTAACATAAAGGACCTGCATTGTATTGCCTGCTTATATCCCAGATTTGGCTCTCTGACAGAAACGTTCCGAACATCCACGAGATGCCAAGCACTCGACTCCCCTGTGAGACAGTGGGACCAGACTGTGCTGGACAGACCTACAGGACCAGGCAATAAGAAATCTACTTTCTTCACTGCATGAACTCCATCACTACAGTTTGAAGCTGCATATGAAGATGACTCCTATTTTTGGAACCACTATGCTCTACTTCAAGCATTCACAGTAAATAAATAGCTTCTGATGTGGCTAATTAGCATAGGAAGGTAATATAAAAATTTTTGGAGAGAGCTTTTACTTTAAAATCTTCTGGGGGACACCTCCAAGAATCAGCCATTGACTATAAAAAAAGGTACCTTCTCAAAGTTTAGAAAATAAGTAAATGTCAAACATTGATTCTCATTATGAAGTTCTATCTTCACATCAGTATCAACCCAGTCTATCAAGATTCACCCTCAATTGGCTGGGAGTAATTTCTCCAAAGGAAGCAGCCAATCTGACCATCCTCTTCCCTCAGTGCCAGTGCATTTGAAGTTCACTGCCAACAGAATGTATGACACAGGAGAAACTGGATTCCTACCACAAATTATTTGAGAATGACAGTAGCATCCATCTCAGAGAAGCTTGTCAGCACTGGGCTGTGAAAAGCAGTCTGACAGGCAGTCAAGCCACTGAATGACCAAGTCAGTACAGCAGTACTTCTGTCATAAAGCCAAAGTTCTGCACCCCAAAGTGGAGTGTGAGATTTCCTTGCAAAAGCAGAAGCACAACCCCAGTGATTAAGTTTCTGTGCAAGCCTTTCACTGCTCAAGTGGCACTGGTCACTATGCAGAAGCATTCAAATTTTAAGGAGGGTTTTCCTTTTATGATATAAAAGTTTTGGCAATCTAAGATCAATTATTCAAGCCTGCCTGGAAAACTGTAATAGATATTTAAATACTGCAAAGCAAAAAGGCAGTTTTTAAGGAGCTCGGAAGACCATAAGCCATCCACTAAGAAAGCTGAGAGAAGTGAGGGCAGGAAAACAAAATTCACCGACTCTTTGCAGAACACTCAGTCCAAAAATAAAAACCCCAAAACAAGGAAGATGAATTAGTGTTTCAGCCACGGGTGAGCTTCAATGGAAGCTTTGCTTCTGTCTCCATAGTCGTACAACAGTTCTTCACCTGCCTTAATGTCCCTGGAAGCTATGAGGATGAGATGAGGCACACCATCGATGTCGTGGAGCTTGGTCTGACAATTGCCACACTTGCTGTGATTAATGAGCCTTCCCAGACGATTCGTTTCTTTCGTGGCATCGACACTGAAAGAGCAAGAACAGAAGGAGGGGTTGTGCCTAGGACAGGGGCACGTTCGTGGACAGAGCCCAAAGTGCAAATCAGACAAAGGAGGAGGAATCCACATGAGTCTTGAAAAATTAAGGAGAATTAGAAAACTATTGTGTTACATTACAGAACAATCACGATTAAACAGGCAGCCACAATATGGCAAGGCAGGGAAACTGAAACAACTCAGGGAGATTTTTAAGTTAGCACTAATAGCAGAAACTGAAGCCTTTGGACTGTTTGAGCTGCTTGTTTCCAGGAATAGCAGAATCCAGATGTGAAACAAATTATAAAGCTTGGACTGAAGTAGGTGTCAGAGACTGGAGAAACAAGGTCACCCAAAGTTGAAAGAAATGTTTCACTTCCAGGGAGTCTGTCCATCTGCTTTCCAAAACCAATTCCTCTCAACTCAGATAAAGGAGGTCATTTTACACAAGGATAAATTTAGGCAGAAGACCACTGCAGAACTACAAGCCCCATCCAAGCAGATGCAACTCTCCACACAGTTTGTACTGTACTTCAAAGAACAAGGCTTTGAGCCACCTACCATTCCTCATAACCCAGACATACAGGAGGCTCTCAGACCATGGACCAGTGCTCCAAAAGATTTCATAATTCACAGTTCCCATTGAAAACAAAAAATTTGCATGAAAAGAAGAAAATAATTCACAGCAATTCAATGCCTTTATCAATGGAAACTTGAGCTTACCAGTAGGTTTTGCTGAGGTACTGGAAATAGTACATGTAGCAGCCTGTGGATGGGTCTTGAGCATACACAGCCTCTCGTTTCTTGGCATCAGTGATCTCGATGAGATCCCCGTGATATTCAACCACAAATTCTCCTCGATTAAAATGTTTAGTAGCAATTACTCCTCTCCCTTTGCCATCGATATAATCAATCTGTTGAGTTGAAAAGAAAATATTTTCTCATTTCCCAGCTGATTTGCATCATTGCAGATATGCTGATTACTAGGAAATGATCTGTCATTAAAAAAATGCTGCAAAAGGGAATTTGTGTGTACTGCAGACAAAGCTGTAGAAGCACAATGCTTGGTACTGTGTAAGAAATGCAGATGAGTTTGGGACACACTCTGAGTTACTGGGTAGCTAGACACAACCAAAGAACTTAGGAGTAAGTTAGCATTTCTGCAAAGATCTTAAAGCCCCCTCAGTATTTATAATGGAGGCTGCACGTACATATCCTTCAGAGACCAACATTGCTCACTCAAAAGGAAGAACTGGGCATTCCAGTTTTCCTGAATTTTCATCAGAGAACCACAGGGTCCTGAGACTGAGTTCTGCTCCTCTCTGTTTATACAGATTAACACCAAGATACTGTATAATAAAGAGTACATGACTACTTAGGTTGGCACTGCAGTTACCTTCATTCCTTCTTCTTTCCCACTTGTAATCAGCTCATCTATTTTCCTCCTTTCCTCAGTCTGCAGAATAACCAAGAACAAACAAAACCACAATATTGTTGATAGCTTTTGTAGCTTATTCTAGATCTGGAAAGAAATTACCAACCAAAGACACTCATTGTTCCAAACCATCTCATATTTCCAGCAAACTGAATGGCAGAAAGACAGATTTCTGCCCCCCCAAATACATAAGCAGTTAGATTCTGTTCTAAGCTGGACCAGCATTTCCAAATTGTAAGCATGTTCTTAATAATATTTCAAGTGCACAATGTTACTTGCATTTGGAATGGAAACCATTTACAGATATTTACACACTTCCCCATATTTTCAGCTAATCAGACATGTTGTAAGTAATGCCATTTTAACAAGAAGCACTACCTCCAGTTCAGATTTGCTCTTCCTGGAACTTCTTCTAACTGGGTAATAATCTGTCACTTTTCGGTTTGGTGTTCTTCCTTGTGTTCTAAGGAGTAAGAAAAAGAGAACAAACACACATTTCAGACTATTTATTAAGTTACACCTCTAGAGCAAAGGTATGTACAAGAAACTTTTAATTGAGCTCGGTAAGTTGAAAGGTGATTAATTTGAATCAGTGTTTTTTATCAGTATTCTCAGCTTCAAACTACAACTACATCCCCTTTTCTTCCCCACACTATTTCCATTACTCCAGTATTAATTCTTGAACAATAAAAGTGAGATGTTGTTGAAAATCAACTGAAGGTCACATTACAAGTCTGGGGCCCCCTGCGTGCCTTGCCAGAAGGCACTCCAAAATTTAGGTCATGAAAACTGCTTGGCAAGGAATTAATTAATGTTAGGTCACATTACTCTGATACCATGAGAAAGGGTATCATCTCAGCCAGGAAGCCTCCAACTGCTCTGTTTCTGACAAGACACATTCTCATTTGTCCACAGGAAAGTAGGTCTTAATGGCTCATTAATGTCTTTTTTCCATAGGTGACCAGCAAATATTTCACTTGTGATAGAACAATAGAACACACTAACCCTTGCTTTCAAGACCAAGTCCTCTGCAAAGTTGATATTTGGATGCTATTTTAGGGTTTTAAAGCATGATATTCTTGAGAAAACAAAGATCTGTCCTTTCCTAATTCCATGAGTCACTTACTTTTTCCTTGGTCCTCGTTTTGCTTTAACCATCTTCTTCTGAGCTGGCTTTGCATTGGCCTCCTCAGCACAGTCTGCAGGCAGGGGAGTCTTTTGGGTTTCCACAGTTTCTTGGTTTTGATCAGAGGAGGGCACTGAAGGATTGCACCCACCTTCCTTATCCTTCTGGTCTTCTGGTTTCACAGCACCTTCAACTATTTTGCCACCATTCTTTTTTCCTGGTGACAAGGTAATCGAGTAAGGCTCTGAACTTAGGGCCAACTATACCCGAGTGCTTTAAATAAATTCCAGTGCTTTACAGTTCTGCCAAATGAGAGAAAAAGGACAGCAATGACCCTGCACTGCTGGGCTCAGCAGCTGCAGATGTTTGGTACCAAGTGGCCAATGCCACCCAGGCTAAATCCATGGGAGCTAAAGGGCTGGCACTGACAAGAAACCTACACTCCCCACAACCAACATTTACTTGGTTTTTTTTTGCATCCTACCCCAATACAACCACATCCTTCTTCTCAGACAACCAAGTCAGAGGCAGGTGAGTGTGGTTTAAAGCTGAATAACGTTTTTATGTAAACTATCAGGTTTAGCAGTCCCATCTGCTGAGACAGATGTTTTAATCTCACTAGAGAGAAAAAGAAAGCACAGCTGCAAGGCTTCAGTAGGAATAAGCTAAAGCCATCTTCACTTCCTTGTCAAAACTGGGGAGCCAAATTAGGAACTAAAGGCCCCAGGTCTCCAGAAAGCCTGACACTCCCTGTATCAAATGGGACTTAAAATACCCGCTTGCTAAAAGTATTTGCATCAAAGCACTTTGACAAATTACCAAGGCTGTTAAACGCACCTTCAAACACAAGCCAGATGGGTCTTCTTTCCCTTCATAAACTTACTGAACATTCCCATTTCTCACTGAAGCACTACACTGAATCACCTGTGAGATGCACTCAGCATCCACAATTTGGGCTCCTCCTCATTGCTTTTATTTCTTGATGAAAATGTAAGAACTGGGGGCACTGGGAGCATATTCACCAAGATAAGCAATCCAAAGCTCAATCTTACCAGCTCCTTTCCTGTAGGTTTCCTTTAGTGTTTTGCCCTGACATTTCACCTCGTGATACATGGCAGAGTTTTCTTCTTGAAGCGGGGGGCGAGCACCAGGAGCTTTGTTGGGATTCAGGTAGCTGTAGATTTTGGATTGACCAATAAACACATTCTCCTAAAACAGACCCACACAAAAAAATCAGTTCAGCACAGATTCTGGGAACCTCAGGTTGGCATCCACAACAGTCTGCAGCAACCAGGGCTGACAGGTGACTGTGCTGATGCAAATTACACTGTTTGAAGCACCACCTTCACTGAGGTTGCGATTTCTAAGTGAAAACATAACTGCTGAGCACTCTGAGAATCTAAATAATGCAAGCTCTCAGTCTGAGAGAGTTTTCATATAAAATGTGGCAGGATGGGGTAGTCACAGCTAACTCCAGCCTTCACCCTTGTGCTTCACAGCATGAACTTTGGTGCTAAAAAAAAACCACCCAAGCCTGAGCTCCTGGGGAGGAAGGCAGCCTCAAAGAGCATAAGCCAAAAAAAATATGAGTAACACAGCAAAAATTGCCAAAGCCCAGTACAGAGCACTCATAGCCAGAGAGGTATGAGCTACCCAGCTACTCTCAGGTGTCAAATGTTGCTGCAGCAAATTATATGCTCAACTGAGCAGCACAGGAATCAGTTTTACAGCCTGCCTTGAGTGACCTCTCAGCAAAGCATGGGGGATAAACAGTACTATGTTTTATTCCATTATATGATACAAAAATAAAGTGTAAAAGTTGTTTATGGCAAAAAAAGCCCATTAAAGAGTCTGTGCAAAGCCCAGTCAGGAAAATGGCAAAACCCTCTGGCATGGCTAGACACCACAGAGCCTGGGGTTTGCTCGCTGGCTCAGGCTGCAAGATGCCAACAGTGAGCACTGTCAAATTTAGCAAAGATTAGAGGAGTCCTGTCACCTTTGATTTTACAGTCTCCTGCCACCTGGTTATGTTTGCCTGTACAGGGTATGTCAGGCACACAGATTCCAACCGTGAAATCTGTGTCTGGACAAACAGATGCAACTTGGGCAGAATGAGTTTTTCTTGGCTATAGTTTGACTCAACCAAAAGCAAATTTCAGACATTGCAAGCCAGTTAAAACAACCAAAATATGCAGCCATTTTTTAGAGAAGCAAGGAACAAAGGGTCCCAGTAGTTAAAATAGATAGCTCAAATATAGCTGACTAAACAAATACCTCAGTATTTCAGTCACAGTAAAGAGCAAACAAAGTACACAATAGAACAGATAGGATAATTTTAATAATTAACATAGTCATGAATAACAAATTTCCTATGTACATAATTCACACAAAATCAGACCAGTTAAAGGTTCAATTCTTAGTCCACAAATAAACTTCACTAAAGATTGAGATTATGATGGAACAGCCTAAGAAAAAGCAAATCAGATGAACTCTCCCTGACTTCCAATATTTCTGAAAGGCCTATGAAAGGCAAAACTTCCTTATTAAAAAACCGGGGCTTCAAAGCATGAAAGACTATGAAAATACTCCGTTTTAATAATGGCAAGCAAAGAACCCTGAGCTTCAAAGTCCTCAAGATTTGGTAATTAGTTTAAATATGGGTATTTTGGGAGAGAGCCCAAAGCAGTGAACTGCAGTCCACCTGCCAGCTGAGCCTTCAGGCTTTGAATACACCATGAACAGGAAACGAACAACTATTTTTCCATCATAGCTTCCTCCCTTCATTCCCAGCTCCCTGCCTGCTGCGCTCTTGGCGCAGCCGAGACGCCGCTGCCACGTCTTTGTCTGTGCCAGGCTTGAGACCCCAGAGAGTTGAGATTTTCTCAGCACGGCAAAACACTCGAAAAGGCTGCTGAGGGGCTCCCGAATAATGCAATCGTCACAATTATTTCCAATGGGAGTTAAATGCAAGGAGACAAGCAGCCTCCGGCCAGCTGTCTGTGACAGAACTGCAGGACGAGGAAGATGGCACGGAGGGAATACCGAGCCTAGGGCCTGTCTGCGGTAGGGCACAGGGAAACACGGAAAGAGTCCGACTATACTTAAAGTTAACCGATTTCTGAATGATTTGAGGAACCCCCGAAGGCCCGGGCCCCGCGGCTCCCCGGGGCAGCCCGCACGCCGGCTCGGCCGCACCGGGGGGAAGCGGAGGGCACAGCAGACCCCGAGAGCCGCCCGCCCCGCTCCGCCCGCCCAGGCCTGGGCACTGCTTACCCCGCCGGCCCGGGGGCGGCCAGAGCCCTTCCTCTCGGCGCTCTCGGGGCTTGCCTTCTCCACGGCGCCCGCCCTGGTCTTGGGCATGTTCTTCCCTAGGAGCAACGGGGGAAGATCGGCGCCTGAGCCATGTCCGGCGCTGCCGCCCGCGGTCATCGCCCGGCCGCCGTGGCCTGCGCCATGTTTAAAGGGCTGGATGCGGCAGGGCTAGCCGCGGCGGCCCAGCCCCTTCCCGGCGAGCTGCGCACACCGCGCGGGGGAGGAGTNAGAGTCGCCGCCGCCGCCAACCGCTCCGCAGGGCGACGCCGCGTTACCCCTGGCAATCTCATTGGCTTAATCTCCTGCCAATCATCGCATTCGTGCCTCTGATTGGCGCAAGGAGCCATAACCCGCCCTCTCGCTGTCACACTGCGGCGGCTGCAGCTCCCGGGAACAAGGTTTAAATGTGTGTTCGCTGGGCGCTGATTGGCCCGTGCCGAGGGCAGGCAGAGCTCTGATTGGCTGTCCGGCAGGGAACGCTCCTCCCACGGCCGGGCCGCGCCACGTGGGTGGGAGCGCGCGGGAGCGGGACCCTCCGGGCCGCGCGGCCCCGCGGAGCGCAGAGGGGCCCGGGGGTTCCCCCGCCCTGTCCGCTCTGCCGCTGCACCGGCACCTTCCGCCGCTGCTCCGCCAACGCCCCCTCCCTCCTGCAACTCTTCGCAGGGCACACGGCCCCCGCCACCTCGCAGCAGGGACTCGGGGGACCCCTAATCGTGGCGGGATTGTAAAGCTCTGCTCTGAGAAATTATTAAGCTGCTTTACGTAATGTTTAGCTTAGATCACCCCGGCTGAAATTTAAGTGTATTAGTTCCATCTTCCAAGCTTGCCTGGAGAGCAGGTAATACTCGAGCATTGCACTAAAGCATCAAAAACATTGTGTAAATCCCCATTCCATAAGAAGGGCAGCTAAAATATTACAAAGCCAAATGAGCCATCATTATCACCAGGAGAGCTGGAACTGCCTTCAATTTTGATTCCCTGGTCAGAAGCTGCCAACAGGACTAGTACATACACACTGAAATCAGGAATAACAATGAGGCAAGAGTGCACAGGGATCAGGGAATCTGGATGGATGCCGAGTGGATGCCATCATGGAAACCAGGAAATTGCCACACAGGACTTTGGTGTTCCACGATAAGCAGAACACTTACACTGAGCAACAGTGCATGACTCCTGTTTCTTATCTGGGTTTCCCCTCCAGCAGCAAGGCCTACCTGAGTGTGCTCAGGACACAGAGTGGGGGCCCTTGGGCTAATCCAAGTGCTATCCAAGTGCCACAGGAGTGGCTTCCCACCCAAGGCTTATCTGTAGCCACAGACTGCTGCTTGTCTCTTGGGCATTCCCACAGTGACATAAACAGCTGAAAACCATCCTTTCCTTTAAGAACAGGAAAAAAGCCCTTCTCATCTTAAGCAAGAACTCATCCTTTCCAAGCTGTCCCAGAGAAGCTGGGGGGGGCTCACAGGACAGGAATTCAATGTGACTGCAGAGGAGTTTCAGAAGGCAACCCAGCGTTCCAGTCCACCCCCTCCTATTCTTGTGATAGCTCTGCTTTCAGGCACTTTTGGGAGAAGACAGAACAAACCCAGCTCTGCATGGGCACTGTCATTTGTTATATCTGAATTGACACATGAATTTTACAGAGAAGCAATCAAAACGCACTGAATATTTTCCTGTAAACTCAAAGCTGCAGCCAGCTGACATGTCCATGAACATCCATGCCCACGGTGTTCTTCCACCAAGGCAGGTATTCCAAGCTCTCTGCAAAAGCACCAGAGCAGACACTGCTCTGATTTTTCCACCCCAGTTTGCACTGTACTTATTGCACAGCTAGGATGCAAATGGGAAAAAAAAGACCTTCAAAAATTACTAAAATGATTTCCTTCTTGCAGTAATAGGGAACACTCTTCCTAATGTCTTAGGAAAGCTCTGGAAACGCCCTCAACTGTGGTTTTGCTCAGCTGTTTGGGGTTGCATATTTTAAATAATTATTTTATATACGTATATTAAACAAAGCGACCGAGTTGGCATCGAAGCCGCGCGGGCCACCAGTAGAGGGCAAAGGAAGACAAGGAATTCTCTTCCCCAGAGCAACAAAGAAAACAACGTCGTCTCTAACTGGCCGCTGCTCCAGGCGCTGTGGGATCACACCGTGAATTAGCAAAACATGTTGGCTTTACCCCTCAGCTGGCTGCGACCAGAAGCCAGACACGAGGAGAAGTTAAAATGTTGAAGGCTCCTGCCCAAAAGAGTGAGGCTGGAGCCGCCCGTCTCTGTGACTCAGGACACGCCGCAGCACACGGAGGGAGCGCTGCCGACTCCCGTAATCCAGAGGGAGCAGCGCGACTCCCGCTAGAACCAGCGCTAAAACCCAGTGACCTAAATATTCTCCCGTAGTGCCGCATGAGCAGCTCCCGGGAGCACACCACGTTTTACTGCGGAAATGTGAAATTGTTTTGTGGGGGAAGGGAAGGGAGAACGAGCGAAACATTAATTTGCTCAGAAAAGGAAGAAAATCTGCAAGGTATCTTCGGTCTAGACACACTTCATCCAGTTAAAAAATATTTTATCTTTGAATTCACAGTTTTATCTTCTGTCGAATATACCAAGGAGGTGCTTGTTAAATATTTCCACCTGAGAACAAGTTCTCACACAGCACCTGTCATATTTGCAATTTGCAAAATATATGACAGCATTTACACAAATTTCGCATTCACAAGATGAAATCCCTACAATTTGTGCTTCAGCCACTAGAAATCGAGTAAAAACAATCCCTGAGGGTAACTGCTGAGTATTACATTAAGCAACATCATTTTATAAAGTCACTGAGTAAAATGCCAGTACGTCCTAACTGCATTTCATAGATTATAAAATATAATTACATTCAGAATTGTATCTGCCAATGATTTTTTAAAAAAATCTCTGACTAGAAAGTGCAGTGAGATCCGTGAATTACATGCAAAATACTATGGAAACAGAGTCCCGCAGACAAATGTGCATGTGCTAATTCCACGCCAATGGAAAACAGCATTTCCACAGTGGGATTACTCACCTGTTCCAGTCGATGATGGTCACAAACGCTGACAGGTAACTCCCTTCCCAACTCAAGACATCAAAACTCTCCCTTTCTTATCACGATAGTACAGAGCTGCTGAGATTTAAAGTTCGATTCAGCACGTGTGAGCTGTACTTCATCATGCCTTCATTTGAAGTGTGCACAAGGCAATAATCGAGATAAAAGCTGCCATTTAAATTGTCCTTCTGGTCTCTGGCCACACTTCTGTCGTCTTTTTCTCCATCTGAAGCATCATTGATTAATCTGAATTACTCAAGTCAGTTTAATTAACGTTGCTTTGTCTTTAAATAGTTTAGCCTTAATCTGTCTAATCCTTTACTGGTTATATTAATCCCTGTTAAATTTGTCTATTGATAAAATAAGCAAACTTGCACAAGATTGAATGAGTAGTACTGAACAGTTGAAGGAATTTCATGATTGCTCACACTTCATCTATGTCTGGCTCAATTCTGTGTGAAAGTTCTTACAAATTTTTATGTTCTTACACAACTGGGAAAGCATTTTATTGGAAGTTTGTATCTTTTGACAAGTCTTCTCAGTTTGGGGGCCTCTAGCGCTAAAAAGATGTCTCCAATGTGAAACTAGCACGAGTGGTCTCCAGATTTTCACTCACTCTTTGCAGCCACAAGTTTCACATTAGCAGCTTGTAAAGCAGCAAGGGAAAACTCATCTGCCAGCATATCCTCACAGGCAGCATTCCCAGTGTGGGCAGCAGGGATGTCCCCCCGCATTCTCCTGGGGGAGTTCCTGTGCAGGAGCACTGCGGAGCCGTGGCGCTGTGAGGGGGCGGAGGTGGCGGTATCCTCAGGGCAGGGTGGCACCGGCCGCACCGGGGTGCTCGGAGCCGCCAACCGCAGAGGGACGGAACGGGACCAGCGGGCCACCTGAAGTGAGACGCATTTACCAGCGGGAGCACGGGCGGGGATGAGCTGAAATGACACCGTTTCCCCTCTCCCCGGCAGCCCCTGGTGCCCGACACCGCGCCCGGCCAGGCCCCGCCGCTCCGCGGCCGCTCCCGCCAACGCCGCCTCAGGCGGGGGCGCGCGCACGGCACCTCCCCCCGCCCCATGATGCAGCGAGAAACGCGAGATCTCGCGAGATCTTCACCGCGCTGCCGCGTTCTCGCCGGCAGCCGCCATCTTGCGGGAGCCTCGGTCACGTGACCGCTCGCAGCCGTTCGCCTCCGCCTTCCCCTCCCCCCACCCCACCGGGAA
>VWYI01046394.1:186262-222110 GCA_013399455.1 Anthoscopus minutus | reverse complement strand
GGAGAAGTGCTTCTCTAACGGGGGCGGGCGCGGCGGTGGTTTGGCCGCCCCCCCGCCGCATCCCTGCGCGGGCAGAGCCCCCCGGCCCGGCCCGCGCCTTTGTGCGCTCTTTCCGCGGCTGCTGATTGTTGAGGTTTGAATTGGAGAAACGAGGCGGGGGGGATGGGGGTGTTTGATTTATGATGCCGGAGCGGCTCCGAAAGCCGCCGTGAGACGGAGCCCTCCCGCCCTTCCCCGGGATCGCGGTGCTGTTGAAGGGATCTTTAAAGAGGTGAAGGTCTGGAAACAAAAAGTCGCTCATGGGACAGGATTACGCAGCCGATTCTGGCCCAACCCGGAAGTTTATGTCGGGAACACGTGTTGGTGGGAAGGTGGCAGGGCAGGAGCCGCCGACCCTCTCGTCTCTCCGGTAGCCTCCCCCGGGGGCTTCCCTGCCCGGCCGAGCCCTCCGGGGCCCCGCTGCTCCCGAGGAGCTGAACCGCGGCGAGACGCGGCCTCAAAGTCCAGGGACTCTTTAACGAGCGCACCTCAAACAGAGGTTGCTAGGGTGAGTAATAGTTTAACGTAGAAATGCCCCTGCAGTCCCTGCAGATGGGGAAGAGAGAGGCCTTTTGGGTTTTCCTTCTGGTTTTTTTTTTACGTTGTTTCTTTATTATTTTTAGCTGACCAGGTTCCAAACTGCATTTTAGAGAATAAATTAGAATTCTTTCACTTACTTTCAGGCTGGTTTTATGTGTTTGATACCTGCTAAAGATGAGGTAAATTTTGTAAAAGCTTAAAAAAAAGCTAAAGCTTGAATTGATCTTTTAGGTAACTCCAGAGTAAGTAAAAAATTTGGTGTGATCAAACGACAGTGTGTAGAGTTAGGAATTAACTTAGTAGTAGATTTTTTGGCTTTAGACTACCAAGGTTATGTCTGGATTAAAATTATTTTAAAACAGACATTAATGTTTTGTAAGCTGCCCTCCCCCAAAACTGCAAATCTGTAGTTGATGTTGTAAAGCAAGAACTGAAATTGTGTAACAGCGTGACATTTGAATTGGTATTCTGTATCTGCCTCACAGCCATGAGATGTTATATTTGTATGCAATCTTAATATTTAGAAATAAAATGTGGGCAGTTTGTCTTTTTGTCCAAACTGTTTCTTTGGTTTCAAAACTGGGTGAGAACTACTCTAAAAGCCATTGAAGCAGGTCATGGATATAGGTAATGGTGCTTTCAGACACACTTGGCTCTCAAGCTAAAACTAAGGGTCTTGCTGCTCTTATTTCTTTCATTTTTTTACATCTTAAAAACTTTCACTTCTGGCCAAATTGCCAGCTCCAGCCTTTTAGTCTGAATGCTGATTTCATGCCAAATTATTGCATTGTTGAGTTTTTTAATATTTTCAAAACTTCTGAATTTTACATTTGCAGACTCTGTAATGTGACAGTTGTAAATTTTGTAGAACAGTCATTAAAAAGCATTGAGACAGAGTTGAACCCTACAGTGCCCTGAAATGTCCCTTGTGTCCTTGAGAGCTTTGATATTTGAGTGGTAACCAGCCTTGGAAAAATGGGAATGATTTTTCCAGGACTGGAGTTACGATTTTTGTTAGAACACCTTTGTACATGTAAATGCAGAATTAACTGCTAGTCTTGAGGTTAAGGCATGGAAGGATGAGTGAGTTCATTAATTAGGGTCTTGCTGTTTGATTGGATGGTGACTTGGAGAGGACCAGAAGGGGTTGGGTTGGTTGAGTTTTTTTTACTGTTACCCAGGTTGCTTTCTGGAGGCAAAAGCTGTGAAATGAGCAGAACCCACGTGGATATCCAGAGAATCCTGTTGGGTGGGATGGGGCTCAGCAGCCCTTCCACCTCTGCTGTGAGAGGCTGCAAAGGGAAATGTGAAATTTTCAGGTCAATAATAACTCCTGGTTTAGACAGGCAGAGAATTTTCAGGGCAAAGCTGTTTTGTCTCTACAACTCCTGTATTTGTGTGATATTATAAATGGCTTCCAGTACAGTTCAGGTGACAGGTATTCCTCCAGAAGGCAGTGGGATAAACCTTTCCAGTAAAAGAGCAGAAGCTGCTGAATGCTGTTTGTGTCCCAGGCAAGCATTAACACCCAGGTCTGCAGCTGGGTGCCCCACAGAGCCCAGGTGTCTGAAGGGCTTGGGAATAGCAGTGCCTGGCTGATTGTGATGTTTGGTTTGGGCTAGCTTATGATACTGTAATTGATTATGGTTTTTAAATGAGCACCTTAGGCATGCAGTGTTACAATGTGTAACTCACCTAAAAATCAAAAGGCTTTTCATTGTTTGGGATTCTACCATTATCTTTCTCAGGGGAAACAGAGCAGGTTGCTTGACATGTGTTTTAGAATCTTTTTTCTTCTTTTTTTTGTTTTGTTTCTTTGTACCAAAGCTAAAATGGAAGGAGAGAGAGAGCCAGGTTGGCATGGATACATGACATGATATGAAACATGGCATTCTGGTTTTGTATCTTTAAATCAGGAATTATTTACATAATGTGCAGTGATCACAAAACCATCTCTTTATCAAAGTTTTACGCTATATTCTTCAGGAGACCACCTTACAGAAATGTTTGGTGTGATTTGGTAGCCCTTCTTGAAATAGCAGCAGTTTGTTTTTTCTAAATACAAAGTAATTAAGATATTACTACTGCTGAAATTTTATAAATACATTTTTTTCAGTTTTATTTAATAGGCTGATTCTTGCTTAGTGACACTGGACTACCTCACTAAACATAGACAATCTTATCTGCAAGATTCTACATCCTCAAAACAGTTCTTCGAGTGATGAAATGCTCAGAGAACAGCTTGTAATATTCACAACTTTTAATAAGTATTTTCTTTCAGAGAGTTTAAAGATGTGGCAAACAGGTCCTTATATAGTATTGCCAAGGCTGAGCTGCAGAGCTTGATAAAGTCACTTGTGTTAACTGAGGAGCCTCCTACCTTGCAAGATTATGGAGCTGGTTCAGCCTGATAATGTTTTAAGCTTAACCAGCATGTGCTACAGAAAATAAACTAAATTATCACAATGCAGCTTTTCCTATAATTTTTTTCTTCCTCATTTTATTTCCTTGCTAAATTAAAATGGGGAGGGGTAGGCAGCATTGGTACTTGGAAGTTGCACAAAGCCTAAAATTGGTGCTAAGTATTCAGTGACTTCTAATGTAAAAATTCTAGAAGTTCAGAATTCCTTTTGTTCCAAACAATGCTGCTTTGTTCCTGCTGTACAGAAACAAAATAAGTGAAACTAGTCAAACTTTTAATTGTCCAAACTGACAAACAATTGCTGTTTTTTTGCTGAGCTTTTTGCTGGCTTGTGAACAACCATGTATTTTTAAGACTTAAAATTTGGGGTATCAGAAGAGAGGTGCAGTTGGGGAATTTCTTACATGAAAACAGCCCCACTAGAAAGGGATGCTTCTAAACTGGAGATCTTATTCTGAAATTGTAGGGATTGCTTTGCTATTAGCAGTCATCTACTGAAAACTTTGAAATAAGTAACTAAAGCATTACTGCTATGAATTGTTTGGGGTTTTTTCCTTAACTCTGCAACTTTAAAGATACCAGCCATCAATGTTTTTAAAGGTTAGACATGTAGAGGTCAGTGACATCATGGATATGTTAAACTGGACTTGAAGCAGATGTGGTGGGTTGTGACACCATTGTGGGGAGGCTGGGGAAGAGGTGTTTTGTGGTGGTGATGTGGGTTTTTCTTCTAGCTTTGGTCTTGCTTTGACTCTTAACTTCATAGAAAGGCCTTCCTATAGTGTGAAAGCAGGCTAGGAGTTCTTGAGTCTTTCCATTTTCTTAGTTCTCTTAAGTGAAAAGCCCCAAGATTCTGCCTTTTTGTGCCTCTGTTCAGTCCAGTAACTCTCAACCAAGTTTTAGTCATATCTTTGTTTTGTGGTGAGGTGATCACAACTCCATGCAGACTAAAGAATGACTTAACTGATGTTTTTTTCCATTGTGCATTTAGACATTTTAGTTGATTTGTCCTTTGAGCAAAGGTGTTGCCCTGTTTGGAAGGGTGCTTGTGCCTCTTTCCCAAATGGATACTGTGAAATAATGATTTTAAAGTGTTTTGGAGCTGTTTTGATGGGGTGACCTGCATTAATTCCCCTTCTATAGAGAAATTCTTCTTCAATAGCTGCTCTCAAATTCTGAACACCAAAAGTACTGATAAGGCAAAAATTTCATCTGCAGACTTAAACCTTCCTCCCCTCATCTGTTTCTAGTTAGTAAACAATGCTGCAAGCTTCTAAACTTAGATGTGATGGTCACTCTTAATATTTTAGTCTGATGAAAATTAAGGATTTATCCTACCTAATTAATGTGTATATATAGTCCCCTTTTTTGAGAGGGGAAGCACACTCTTTCTGGAATGAAAGATGAAACTAAAAGTCAGTTCTTACCACTTTTATTTACACATTCAGGGTTCTGGGAGACAGGCTAGTGGGTGGTGACATCTTTTAATGGTGCTGCCATATCAATTAAATGTATTAGATAACTTAATACTTCTTAATATTTTCTGTACCTCATAGCAACAAACCAGGCCATTCTGCCAATTGATTTGGTCACCTCAAATGCCTTTAAGAAAGAAAACTCTGGTTCTGAGAAGCCTGTGGTGTTTGATGGGGCTGTGTGTGCTCAGCAGCAGTCCCACCAATTGTTTGTTGCTTTGAAGTTGTTTGGAACATCTCTGAGTCTTTGATTCCTTAAAATGTATCTTGCCCTTGTAGTTGTGGTGCCATCATCTCGGTATGAATCCACAACCAAAAGGTTTCTCCCTTGCTCTTGCACAGACTAAAACTGGGAAGAGTAAGAACTAAGTGCCTGAGGCTTAGCTTATTACAAGAATTACCTGTTCTGCTAAATGTGCTGAGGAATATGTGTGACCAGCCAGCTGGAGGTGGCTTAGCTGTGCGTGTAGAAGGGATAGGCAAGGGAATGCTGTTTTGGAGTCTTGTGAATGAACATCTGAAATGCCAACAAATAATTTTGTCCTCTTACCTGCTTTAGAGTAGGTGTTTGGCTTCATTGGGTTTCAGTGTTTTGTTCGAAGTGGTTGTTAAGGGGTGTGGAGGATAAATGAAATTAAGGTCTGCTTGAGGTGTGTTTTAGACTGTATAAGCAACAGCTCAAGTTTGGTGAAATAATTTAATTTTTATCTTAATACTAGGGCAGATGGGTTTCCTTCTTAAGCAAGTGAAACGTGTTATCTTCTCTCTTCATCTTTAAATATGGAGTCTTTGGCTTTTTAATAAGTTTTTATGCAGTCTAGAATAGCTTTTTGAAATTAGTTTTGCTTGTCCTACACATAAAGGAGTCTGTGACCTGATGTTAGTGTCCTATTTAATAAGCAGTTACATACTATAATAGCGGCACATTTGTTCTTTCCATATGCAAAACAAAATTTCTCCAGTGAATGAATGTAACCTAGTGTAAGGGCAAGCAAGAAATTAAAGCTTTCCTTATAAGCTCTTTATCACTAACTTGTTACAAGATAAAGTAAATGAGTTTTAATTGTGCTTTCCTCGTGCAGTTGCTTCACCGACAAAGATGGATCATTAGCATAACATGGTCTCACTATTTCTGCTCTTGGTATTTCTTGTAATGCTTGAAAATGTAGTGCCTCAAAGACTAGAAAAGGTGTCTTGAGTTTATGTGTGTGATAGCATTTTGTGTAGTAAACTGTTTAATTCTCCCAGCTTTTAAATGTGGTGGGTATGTTGAAAAGTCTACAAATAAACAAAAGAACCACAGCAAATCTAAAAAGTGAAACAGTGTGTACATGAGGCTGTACCGTGAATGCCCTTAAATCCAGGAAATGGAGTTGTGTGGGGGCAAAAAGTAAACCAGAATTAAATGTACTTGTATTTACAGTTTAATTTATTTTTTTTTTTAGAGATGGTGGAGCCAGGA
Source organism: Anthoscopus minutus (assembly GCA_013399455.1). Taxonomy (NCBI): domain Eukaryota; kingdom Metazoa; phylum Chordata; class Aves; order Passeriformes; family Paridae; genus Anthoscopus; species Anthoscopus minutus. Next base: position 216,172 of record VWYI01046394.1, on the reverse strand, counting down.
CAAGATCTGTTGCTTGCTGCTTTGAGTGAGAGTGGAATCAGTCCAAATGATCTCTTTGATATTGATTCTCCAGATGTGGTTCTTGCAAATCCAGCACCAACTCCAGCTGTTCAGCAGGTTAAAACAAGAACATAGGGGTTTGTTAGAGAGAGATTGGGTTTGCCATGATGGAGGGTTCAAAGGGGTGATGTCCATTGCAAATGGCTGAAGCATGTGGAGTTTTCTGAAGTTTCTTGTTTCATAATACTGATATTGGAAAATAACTTGTGGATTTATTTTAAACTTCTATACAAAAAAGCAATCTGAAACACTCGAGGTCAGAACAAACAGAAATATGCTTAATTCTGGATGTGACATGGGCACATAATGTCAGGTATCCATGGAGAGCTCTCATGTCATTGGGGCCTAGCTGCTCTACAGTAAAATGCATAGGAAGTGTAATGAAATACCATGTTTAAGCTCCACAATGGCCTTCACTCTGCCAGAGTGTAGCCACTTCAAGCCCAGACTGGGAACAAAAGCCTTAAGGTTTTATTCCTGCTGACTTGTTTGCTTTCTTCCCTGTGCAGTCAGTACCGCTCAGTGCGTTAGAACTGGGCCTGGAGACTGAGGCTGCAGCTGCTGTGAAACAAGAACCAGAGACTGTGTCTACTCCAGCCTTATTAAATGTGCGGGTAAGAACTGGTGCTCCAGGATTTGGATGGGGAGGGGGCTTAACTTGGGCTGGGCACCAGGTGCCCACTAAGCTGCTTTATCTCTCTTCCACCTCAGTTGCACAAAGGCTAAAAAATGATGGTGAAAGGCTCTTGGGTTGAGATAAGGACAGGGAAAGATCAGTGATTTGTCATGGGCAAACCAGACTCAACTCAAGGAAATTAATTGATTGCCAGTTAACAATGGAGAAGGAAAATGAGAAATAAGAACAAATCTAAAAATACCTTCTCCCCACTCCTTCCTTTGTCCTGGGTTCAACTTCACTCCTGGCATCCATGGTCCTCCAAGGGCTGCAGGGGAGTCTCTGCTCCAGCACCTGGGGCACCTCCTTCTGTTCTTTCACTGCCCTTGGTGTCTGCAGCATTTTCTCACATATTCTCACTCCTCCATCCAGCAGCTGCTTGTGTAACAGTTTTTGCCTGTTGTTAAGCAAATACCTCCTCACAGGCACTGCCATTGACACTGACTGCCTGAGCCTTGGCCAGCAGTGGGTCTGCCTTGCAGTGGGTTGGACTGGCTTTATCAGATATGGGGGAAACTGTAGTGGTTGTATCTAGTACCTGGGTGATGAATATTTTATTTCCTTTTCCTTACCTTAAAATAAAATCTAAAAATAGCCTTCTGAAATATGTACAATGTATTGAGAGATATTTTTTGCTCAGATTGTTGCAGTACAAGATAATTACTCTGGCATGTTCAGCATGTTACTTGAAGACATTTCTTACTACAAGTGTCTTCTAAAAATTGGTGTATCCCGTGTGCTACAATGAAGCCTAATATAAAGCTCCCTCTTTCTTTTTGATTATTTTCTGAAAATTTCCCTGCTTATTTGCTCCCAGCAACCACCATCCACCACAACCTTTGTGCTGAATCAAATAAATCAGCTTCCAACTCTGGGGACAACAATAGTGGTGACAAAAACAACGCCTGTCACGACCTCGCGGCAGACGATCACTGTAGCAAAAATCATCCAGACCAGCACAACCACTCGACCCTCAGTGGCAGCACCAGCAGTTCGCAATGCCTTGACCACTGCACCTTCCAAGGACCAGATTCAGCTGAAAGATCTGCTCAAGAACAATAGTCTTAATGAACTCATGAAATTGAAGCCACCTCCTAATATCGCCCAACCAGTAGCCACAGCAGCGAGTGAGTTTTTTTTTTTCTTTGTAATTACAGTATTTTAGACAAATAGTGAAATAACCAAGATCTTTGTGCATCATAGATTTTCATTGATTAGTATGATATCCTGGTAAAATGAAGTGGTTTGGGAAACCTGATGAATTTCATTTTAACTGTAGTAGTGTTAGAACTCAGGGTGAAGTAGTAGAAAATAGCAGAGTTTAAAAAAATTAAACTCTTGGTTTACTGCATGGAATGAGGAAAATGACAGATTACAGCTGGAAAGTTGTTAAAATTAATTTGTGAACATTACTGAAGTCTATTAGCTATGTTACTTGAATCTCCACCAGCTCCTTGTTGCAGTGTGTGCTTGGAACTACAACAAACTCGTACTTTTTTCTATTTAGTATCTTCCAAACTGGATTTTTAGCACATAAGGTTGTTTGTGTGAAGTGTCTCCTGCAAAAAGAAAATCAGTCCCTTTGTTTCATTAGAGCTATTGGATCCATTATTTAAGAATTTAAGTCCTAAAAACTTGCTGTTTATTTTCATGTTACTTCTGAAATGTTGCAGTAAGTGCCAGAAGTAATTTATCACACTCCAAATCTTCATTTTGTCATTCCTTCCATAATATTTCCTTGTATGTTTTTTCTAACATGTAGTCAGCTTATATAAGGAAAAAGCTGCGTGTGTGTGAAACTTGAACTCTTTCAAGTTGTTCTGATTTTAGCATGAGGTTAAGATCAGACTAACTCAGTTTGAAAATACCTTTATTACTGCTTTCTTCTGAAAGATATGTAAGCATTTTCTGGATTTCTGTTGTTTTCATTGTCTCTGAAACAAGCTTTGCTGATTTTATAGGTGTGGTTGGCATAACCTATTTTTCTGTATGCAGAGAGAGAATGCAGTGCAGGAGCTGTCTGTTAGAACTGAAACAAAAAGCAGAATGTCCCTCCTTGTGTCATTGCTTTCTCTTTGGGAGTGGTTGCCAAAACCCAAGTTGGGACATGAACTGAAGTTGGGGCAGGGAGTAAAGGAAGTGAAGAACAGGAGGGGAGAAAGCAGAAGGGGATAAGTCAGTCCTGTTAAACCAAGTGAAAACACAGAGAAGCACAGAGTAGGTGACACCAACACAGAGTAACTGTTAGGGTGGCACAGCTGCAGAAGAAACCAGTTGAATCTGAAGTTTCTGTATAAAGTGAAAAGGAGACCTGCAACTTACAGAACTGCATTCCTAATTTTATTTGTGTTCTTGTGTCTCTGGATCTTTCCTTGTGTTTATTAAAAAAAATGACAAATACTTGTAGAAGAGAGAAGCTCTTGAATGGAAAATAGTCTTTTCATATAATTCAGACAGCAGGAGTTAGATGGGAAAATATTAAGAACTTAAATTATGCTATGTCTTTGAGGAAAACATTTATTTCTGCAAGTACCCTAATTGTTTTTAGGGGCAATTATGCTAAGTTTATTGCATGCATTGATATGATGGAAGCTTGACAGCTGCTTTCAATATTTTGCACCCATCCTTATGCAAATTATTTCAGTTGTGTACTGAGCCCTATTCCTTGCTCCTTGCAAATGTGACTGAAGACAGGAAGGTTAATCAATGGTCTTAAAGGATCAAATTTGTTCTTGAAGCATCATTATGTTCCTGGATACTTTAAACTTCTCTTCCAGCTCATTAATACAGCAGTGTGTTAATCTGAGTTGATGTTTGGAGGGAATTCTGTAAACCACAGCTTTTCTTTTGCAGCTGACCTAAGCAATGGTGCAGTGAAGAAGGAGGCTTCCACAAAAGAGGTAGCAAGAATATGGATAAATGACATTAAAATGAGAAGTTTTTCACCTACTGTGGTAAGTGGCACAAATGATTCGTTTGCCAAACCAGTGTATTGCTGGCCATAAACAGCTGTGACCACTTTCAGGAGTTACTCATACTTGTCTTGTGTGTGGTGGAACTGTCAAGTGCATCTGTTTGTTCAAAAGGTCAGTTGTTCCACTGGATGAAACTTGGTTAGATGAGTGAAGTTAACAGCTGTGCAGAGAAGACTTAGATAGTAAATGACAATTTCAAGAATTACTGTCCTTAGCAGAAGCTGGTTGTAGCTCTGATTAAAGGTGATAAGCATAGCATTTCCTCTGGGTTAAAACATTTTCTTCTAAAATCACTAGCAATGAAGAAACTGAAAGACTTCCCCCTAGCATGGCTGTCCTTCTGGGCAGTTGAATTGAAGAGGTAAATTGAGTATCATTCCATTTTCTAAATGTAATGAAATTACATTCTGATGCTATAAACACTTGAGTTTTGGCATCTTCACTGATAGCTAGACTCAGGCTGGTGTTTGGGAAGAACTGTGCTCCTCAGTGACTGCCATACAGAAGGGTTTTTTCAGATCACTTTTGTATTGAACATTAGTAGTTGTGGAAGATGTTTGATTCTTTCATCTGTTGAGTACTTTACAAATATTTATGTATTTACATTGGTCAGGGTCACAGTAAATGGGCAATGTCAGGTTTCAGAGAATACTGGACAGAACTCTATATTTAGCTATAAAGTTGTGAAATGATGTTATGAATGTGGACCTGCAGGAGACTGCAGGGGAGTACTTGAATATTAGGGCTGTCATGTATTCAAGGCAATTTTCTTTAAGTCATAGTCTGGTTTTAATATGCTGTAAGAAGAATTTCTTTTTAATTCTGCGTGTGTGAGTTTGGAGTACTTGATCTCCTTGCAAAAAAGAGGAAGATCCCTGACTTTGTGTCTTTAGAGGGTTGTTCAGAGTGTAAAAAAATCTACATTTATTTGTAGTTTCCCCAGTGATTCACTTGTTTGTCCCCTACATTTGTTAAAAGTGCAAGTTTGTCCTCATTTCCTTACTCATGTTAATTTCCAGGAGATGGAATATTAACAATGTGCTTTTTGACTAACACAGGTATTTCTCTATTCTAGAAAGTGCCAGCAGTAAAAGAAGAGGAGGAACCTGAGGAAGAAGATGAAGAAGAAATGGGCCACGCAGAGACCTATGCTGAATATATGCCAATAAAATGTATGACTTGATCTTCTGTTACATCAAAAGGCTGAATGCTTTGAGTTAAATTTATTTACTCTTGTGTAATTACTAACACAGCAAATAGATAGTCTGAAGTTAACAGGACTTGAGTATGTTTTGGGTTTTCCTATAAAATTTCTTTTCTGTAGAGATAAGTGGTTTTTTTAAATAGAAGAGGAATTCTTCAGTGTAACATTGAGCAGTATATACTTTGTTTCACAGGATATGAGTGATGAACCAAATCAGGCTTTTTTTTTCCTCTGTTAAGATGCCTTGTGCCTCAGCAGAGGAAATTCTTAGAGGAATTCAGTGCTCACTGCTACACTTAGGAATCTAGTTTGAGTCTTTTGGTGTGAAATCACCCTAAGTACATTCTTCCGGCGTTGTTCTGGCTGACTGCTTAGAACTGGCTCTTGGTTTTTGAGTGAATCTTTTACTGCTGTTAATTGCCATCTCCTCTTTTTTCTATTACTTTGTTGTACCCGTTGACAACAAGCTGTTATCTTGTTTGCTAAATACAGTGACCTGCTGTAAAAGCAAGGCAAAAATTTTGCAGGGAGTTTGTAGCTAAATGGTTAATTTTTATTGTTACTGATGAGATCTGTCAGCAATTAAACCATGTCTGTTCTAAATCTTTTCTCCTCTCATTCTGCTTAAAAATGGCGCTATATAAATAGTGAGAAGAATGTTGCTTTTGTGATTCTGGCATCCTGAGGCTGCTTCTGGCCTTTTTGGGGAGACAAGATTCAGACTGGTTTTTTTCAAACAAGTCAAGTACACAAATACTTTCATTTTCTCTAAAGTAAATTTTATTTAATCTCATAAAAATTGTAGGAAGGTGGTGAGAAGAGAAAGTTAAGATTGTAGTTATAAATCCAGATTAATGTGTTCCTTCATATGCAATGCAGTTTAACACTTGACAGATTGTTGCAGTGAAACCTACTCGTTGTTTATTTCAGCCTTTGCAATCACAATTTTAGGTTGTTTGGGTAAATATAATAACTTGTGCTGCAGCAACAGAACTCTATATTTTGTTTTCATCTTCTGCTTTCCTTCCCCTTCTTTCTCTACCAGTAAAAATTGGTCTACGTCATCCTGACCCAGTAGTGGAAACCAGCTCGTTATCCAGTGTGACTCCTCCTGATGTGTGGTACCAGACATCAATATCAGAGGAAACAATTGACAGTGGCTGGTTGTCAGCTTTGCAGCTTGAAGCAATCACTTATGCAGCCCAGGTATGCCAGACATCAGCACAGCTTAAAAGCTAACAGAGAATTTAAGAAGAAAAACTACAATCTGACAAGTGCAGCTATGTCAGTTTTACTAGGAGATAAAATAATAAGAGCTTAAAGGTTTTGAGTTGCATTAGGAGATGTCAGGTGAGCTTCAGCTCAGATAAATGGGAGTTAATACACCTAGGAAAACTTCCTTTAAACCACTTCCATGATGCTGATCTCTTAACTGTCTTAGAATATGTTAGTCATTTTTATTTCTCTGAAATAATGGCTGCAGTAGCAGCAGGCTGGGAAAGCCAGCCCTGTTTGACATCCTTGGGAAGGGAATAGAGAACAAGACTGGCTGTTATTTTGCTGCTGGGTTAAACTTCAGTATGCCCACTCCAGATGTGTGTGCAGCACTCTGTGTGCTGGAGAAGGGAGGCAGTGGAGGAAGAGGACGTCTAAAATGGTCACAGGAGGGAAAAGTTGCCTTATTCAAATAGTCTGACACAGCTTAGACACCTGGGGCTGAAGAGGAGAGAAAGGAATGGGAGTGAAATCAGAGTTAAGGTAATTGAGGAGTGAGTGATATTACACAGAACCAAGAGCAAAGCAGAACTCTGTGACACTGACAGGAGATTGGTTTAAAATGGGTGGATTCAGAATACTGCATTCCACAGGCTGTGGATGTCTGGGTCTTGCTGCTACAAAAGGCTGTACAGGTGACTGTCAGTGGGTTAGGAAATGGCACAAAATATTGGACAGATGTTTAGAGCAGTTCTGGGTGCTGAGGGAAGAATGGGTCACACAATGCAGTTAGGGTGCTGTGCTCTCCCTAAGTAAAATCCCCTCTTCCTGCTTCCAGGAGTTTGCTTGGACCACTGGTCTCCTCCAATAGGATGTTTCTTATGTTTGCTCTTTTCTGACAATCCTCTGTGATGTGTTCTGGAGAATGAGTACAAGTATTTTGTTCTTTCTCCTACAGCAACATGAAACATTCCTGCCCAATGGAGACAGAGCTGGATTCTTGATAGGTGATGGTGCTGGTGTAGGAAAAGGAAGGACCATAGCTGGAATAATCTATGAAAATTACTTGTTAGGCAGAAAAAGAGCAGTCTGGTAAGTGTGTCAGGATTTGTTAGAGCAGACACTCCAGTGACTCTATGACTTAAATTCAGGGTCATCTGTCTTCTGACAAATGTTCTAGCAACCACCTTTTGACTTGCTGTAACTTACAGAATGTGCTTTGTTTTGTATCTTCAGGTTTAGCGTATCAAATGATCTGAAATATGATGCTGAAAGAGATTTGAGAGATATTGGAGCAAAAAACATATTGGTGCATTCATTAAACAAGGTGTGGAAACTTTTTACTATGTACGGTTGAGGCAAACCTTTAGGTACGCTTGTGTGACGAGTTGTGCATGTTGACTGTTTTAAGAGCAAGAATGTGCTAATTTCAATAAATTTGCTGTCTAGGTCTTGTTTGACAGGCCTCAAACTTACAAGAACCACACAGAGCTTTAAGTTAATCATGTAAATAGGCCCCTTGTAGGATTAAGTCTTAAGCATGTGTGCCTTTTTTAAAAAAAAAATTACACTTCAAGCCACTAGCGACACTACAAGTAGAATTATTTTCTAGAAGTTGAAATATTCTTTACATCTTTAAAGCTTTGTAGCATTTGAATTATTTCCTTTCTATCTCTCAGTGCACATATTATATGTAATGCATTTTATGTGTAATAATTGAATAATAGACTTGCTCAGTGATTTATTAAAGCAGCAGCGGTGTGTGCAGTTATTTTTGGAGACACTGCCTCTTCTCTGGATTAGCTGCTTAAATTGTAAAGTGTAATTACTGGTTGAATTCACTGAACTTGAAAGTTTGGTTTAAGTTGGTATTTTTACTTGGTGAAGTCTTAATTTCTAAAATAAGGTTTTAGAAATCATCATTTATGGTAGCAGCTGTTAATACGCTTGAGGTATTGGCTCTTAGAGGGATACATTGAAACGAGATCTCATTTATATTTAAACTAAGGAAACCATGTAGCCAAAGAACGTGGTTGCTAAGCTTTTGAAGCCTCAGATTTAGTCTTCCTTAAGTCTGTGTTTAAGTAAGGCCCCTTATAACCCACTTAACCACATTGCCATCAGCTGTGCCCTGATCATCATGTGGGGTTCTGGGTGGGTCCAAGTGTTCACACCTTTGAGACCACCAGCCCCCCTTAATCATCTGTTAGGTGGAACTGAGGAGGGGTCTCTCTTGATTAATTTCTGTAATTTCTATTTATTGCAGTTCAAGTATGGGAAGATTTCTTCCAAACATAATGGAAGCGTGAAGAAAGGTGTCATCTTTGCTACCTATTCTTCTCTTATTGGGGAAAGTCAGTCTGGTGGTAAATACAAAACCAGATTAAAGCAGCTTCTTCACTGGTGTGGTGAAGACTTTGATGGAGTTGTATCCTTTTTCTGGAGTTCATTTGATTATAACCAAATTTGCTATTTAAACTTATATCTTTAGAGATTTTTAGATATTCTGTATTTATAATGACAATCAGTTGTGTGCATGCTCTGACATTACACTTGCAGTTTTAGAAACTTTTTGCTGAATGTATTGCCATCAGCTTTTGTTGCCACACAGCTCTGATACAAGAGTGAAGTTTGTGGTTTTTTCTATATCAAAAACTGTAAAGTTAAAACTATTATCCTTGATAAACTTAAGTTTGCACTGCTATTATTTTACAGACTTATTTAAATATATATTTGGAGTATCATCAGCATTTTCAAGAACTCAAGTGTTGGCAATTTTGTTCTTAAATACTATCTATTTTCTCAAGGTTTTTAGTTAAACTAACTAGTGTCTTGAGTTTACAATTTCCACCTGCCCCCTATTGTAGGTAGCAGATTTTCTTGCCTTCTGTTCTGGCTCCTCATTCTATAAATTAATGGGACAGAGCTTTTCCTTAATTAGGATTCAGATCGTATTTGACGAGTGTCACAAAGCAAAGAATCTGTGTCCTGTTGGTTCATCAAAACCAACAAAAACAGGTCTGGCAGTATTGGAACTTCAAAATAAACTTCCAAAAGCCAGGGTTGTTTATGCCAGTGCCACAGGTATGTACTGCTGGGTTTGTATTAAATGTCTCTGGTTGGTTTTGCTGGCACTGGTACAGATTTATGTTTCTCTTTCTAGGTGCATCTGAGCCAAGAAACATGGCATATATGAACCGTCTTGGAATATGGGGTGAAGGAACTCCATTTAGGGAATTCAGTGATTTTATTCAGGCTGTTGAAAGAAGGTAACATTTCAAAGACCTACAGCAAGAATGCACGGGGTTGTGGCTGACTGTCCTTCCCAGATCCTTGTCTTCACTCTCTAGTCCTTTGCAAACATGTCCTGTCACACTAAGAACTCTGGCTTCTAAATCTAGCAAAAATGTAATCTATCATAAGTGGTGAAAAATAAGATGTTTCCTTTGTTCACAGAAAATTTTGAGAGCTTTAAAAGCTTTCTGGGAAAGGAGGCCTCTCAAAATTGTGGGTGTTAGGAAAGCAAAATACTTTGCTGCTCCCCATGAAAACACCCTGTATTATAGTGAGTATGCTCATTGTAGTTAATGGCTCACTATTTGTAGAAGGCCTGTAATGTTTATGCATTCATCTTAGGCAATTTAACAGGAGGAAATCTTGTTCTTACTGGCATAAGAACCCAGTTCAGGGAAATTCTTTGTGCTGTTACAAGGTACTTGGTGTTTCAGAACATACTAATAATACTAAAGGTCAGTAGAAAACGCCGCTGCCGCATTCTGTGGTGGGTGAGCATCCTGCTTTGCCTACTCAGAAATAATTTGGAACGCTTCAGAATGCCACAGTAGGGCTTAGGATGCATCTTGTTTACCATCTATACGATGTGTGGTTTTTCTGGACTCTGCAAGTGTAGCCTCACTTCAGAACTGAGTGCATATCAAATAAGCAATAATGAGTTAGAGCCCCAAGCCTGTGAGTAGCAGTCAGCTGTTCTGCAGGTGACTTCTGTGCTCTCCAGGTGTGTTGCTGTTGAAGAGAACTAAAGTTACTTACTAATTAAATCATTTTCATATCAGCATAAATCTGAATAAATTTAAATGGTTTGTATTTTTTTAAATCTTCAGCAGTTTATAAAATTTAAAAAAAGAATGCATGAATTTGCTAATATTTGCACCAACTTTATTATCCAGTTACAATTTATAAGTTACTGTCTCCTAATCCATCCTAGGTCATTTGGGAAAAAAGGATCTGAGTTTTACATCTTGGAATACACCTTAATATTTACAAGGCAGGGATACAGTTTTATGTAAAGACTAAATTTCACATTATTTTGAAAACATATTCCTTCACATTTGTAAGCTGTTTTTTTCTAAAGTACTTGGGGTGGTGTTTTGAGGCATTTTTAAACAAATCCTTGGTCTTGAAAATTCTAATATGGACTTAAATTGTTCCTTTATTTTAGAGGTGTTGGTGCCATGGAAATAGTTGCTATGGATATGAAGCTGAGAGGAATGTACATAGCCAGACAGTTGAGTTTTTCAGGTGTAACTTTCAAAATCGATGAAGTTCTGCTGTCACAGGAATATGTTAAAATGTACAATAAATCTGTGAAGCTGGTAAGAACCCTTTTTTAAATGAGCTTTCTCTGTTGAGTTCTGAGAGGTTGAAGTTGGTTGAAATTTGAATGCTCCTTTTCTTGTTTAGTGGGTCAGTGCTCGAGAGAGGTTTCAGCAAGCGGCCGATCTCATCGATGCAGAGCAGCGCATGAAAAAGTCCATGTGGGGTCAGTTCTGGTCAGCTCACCAGAGGTTTTTCAAGTACCTTTGCATAGCCTCAAAGGTGAAGAGGGTGGTGCAGCTGGCTCGGGAAGAAATCAAGAATGGCAAGGTAAGATGATCAAGACTTACTTTTAACCATTTGTCTTAAGTGTGTAGCTATTAGATTAATTTTTTTTAATATATAGTAGAAATATTTTTAGTCACAGTAGGAGCATGCTTTTTGTGCTTCAAGGTATCTAATGAGCAGAAATTCAGGCAAAATAAACTTAGAGCTCAGTCATAGTGACCATGTCTGATATTCATTTGTCCTTTAGTGCGTTGTTATTGGCCTACAGTCGACAGGAGAAGCAAGAACGTTGGAAGCTTTGGAGGAAGGTGGTGGGGAACTGAATGACTTTGTGTCTACAGCAAAGTAAGACTGAATTTTAAAACTCTTCTCTATGAAACAAACCTTCATCCAGCTTAATGTGTCTGTGTAGTCATTTGTCCTTCTGTGTCTCAAACACTCATTGATGCACAGAAGGTTGGGAATCCTTTAGTACTGATGTTCTTTACTGAAGCTGTCTGTACCTGAAATCTGGCAGCACTGCTCAGGTGAGGCAGTGGTTAGCTCCTGCTTCTTCCTGCCATTCCAAACTGATGTTTTCAGATGTGAACAGCTCATACTGTTCCCCTCAAACTGGGAGGACAGGTGTGCGCTGCATTTATACCAGAGCAAGTTAGAGTCATTCTTCAGAGAAGTCAAACAAGCTGTTAAATGTTACAGGTTTGTACTTTAAATAAATGCAAATTCCACTGAGCACTCTTTTTTTTTTTTCTTAAACAGAGGAGTGTTCCAGTCTCTTATTGAAAAGCACTTTCCAGCTCCTGACAGGAAGAAGCTGTTTAGCTTATTGGGAATTGACCTGACTGCTCAAAGTAACAACAATTCACCCCGAGACAGCCCTTGCAAGGAGAACAAAGTAAAGAAACGAAAAGGTGATGCTTAAAGTTCCTACACTAATGCCACAGTGAAAATGGCAACTTCAGAGCTGCCCAAGACTCAACTTTGTGTGTGGGGGGAAAAGAGAATATCTGTCCAGTCATCCATGAAAGAGAATGTATTGCAGATCTCTTAAGGCTGTTAGAGATTGCCATTAGTAGATGTTACATTGCTGCTGAAGCAATATAACCTTTAAATTCTTGTTAATTTTGCTCAAAATTGGATTGATCTGCTATGGAACTATATCCCAAAATGCCTTACCTGTGTCAGACCACTTCCTGATGTAGTCAGTCAAGTAACTATCTTGAGGCTCAATGAAGGGAAGCCTAATACCACCCCTTTCCCAAACTGATTATCTTAAAAGTAGATGAACAGAAAAAACTTGGGAGAGAGGTTTTGCTTAAAACTTAGAGTCTTTTAAGTACTTCTGTTTTCAAAAATTGAATCTTTTTCTAGTTTGTATGGTAAAACAGACCTCAGCGTGTAGACTACAAGGTTTAGACTAACTTCTTTTTCTTCTGGGATGATGGAATTAGGTGAAGAAGTAAGCAGAGAAGCCAAAAAAGCCCGCAAAACAGGTGGCCTTGCAGGTAGCAGCTCTGATGAGAGTGAAAGTGAGTCTGATGCTTCAGACAATGAAGAAAGTGACAATGAGAGCTCCAAATTTTTGAGTTCTGGAGACGATGATGACTTCAACCCGTTCAGAGATGAATCCAGTGAAGATGATGAAGATGGTAAGGCAGTCCAAGTGTTCAATCAAGCAAGTAGCTGTATTTGCAGAGAGTGAGCAGAAAGTCTTCCCAAGCTTTCAGTGAGCCACAGATAAGTGTTTTTTAAGCATGTAGTTTAGTTTCAGTGAGATTGCAATTAGTAGAATGTGAAACTTCACTTAGATTTTTGTACACTGGAATTCAGACTTTTGTAAGTCAATTTATGCAATGAGAATGTATTTGTTTCAAAGGGATGGATGGCTGCTTAGTGAATGTTTTAAACTTTTATTTAACTTCAGATCCCTGGCTGATTAGAAAAGAGCATAAAAAAAATAAAGAAAAGAAGAAGAAGAAAAGCATAGACCCAGATTCTATTCAAAGTGCCTTACTAGCCTCTGGTCTGGGATCCAAACGACCCAGCTGTTTCACTTCCACTGTTGGAAGCACCACTTCTAGTACCAACACGTCTGGTAAGAACAACTTTCTTTGATGTTGATTCATTTCCTAGCAGTTAGGCAATAAAATTCTAAATCTCAAAGAGTCTTTCTTAACTTTCAGCAAACAGTAACACAAACAGCAGCTTTGTAACGAGTCAGGATGCTGTTGAAAGGGCCCAGCAAATGAAAAAGGAACTGCTGGATAAACTGGAAAAGCTGGCTGAAGATCTTCCACCTAATACACTGGATGAGCTTATAGATGAACTGGGTGGTCCTGAAAATGTTGCAGAGGTAAGCTGGTGTTCACATATAGAAAAAAAAAGTATGTTTTTAAAGAGGTTGTTAATGAGTTTAAGACAATGATCTCAGGAATGAGAGCAGAGGTTACACTGCTGATGCCTCTGAATGAGAGAGAAACTTGAAGATTGTGTTAGAGTACAGGGGGAGCTGTGAATGAGTGAACATGTTATTTCTGAGATGTGATAGTTTCTAGCTGGGTCAATCACACCAGTTTCTCTTCTGCTTTACTGTGATCTGTTTCTCTTACTGGCTGTAGTCAATTTGCTTCTGGTGTGTATTAAACAGACAGGAGCTTTAGTTCATCCTCCCATGCAATGGAGATTAAGAACCTTTACGTGTTAATGAAAATCCTGATTAATTAATCTCTCAGTAACTTCAGAAACATGTCATTCAGCTACCTGTCTCTATCAAGTAGCAGCATCAGTGTGATTTAAAAGACCCTGTTAAAATCAGTGGCAGCCTAAGCTGTCTGTTTAGTTTATTTTCTTAGGGCTGCTGGTAAATCCCTTATGAACAGTAAGGGATAAATACAACATCACTTCTGCATAGATTGGCTCTGTCATGTTCCACGTAGCACATAATAGCATCAGCCCAAAAATAACCCAGGTTCTCTAATGTAGTTTTGCACTTGGGGTAAATTACTGAGCATTTTAATGTGGGTACATGGATAAATAGTATTGCTTGGAGCTTCTGGTGCTGGGATGGTTTTGGTATTGCCACCCTGAGCTTGTGTTCCCTTCCAAAGATGACAGGCCGCAAAGGCAGAGTGGTGAGCAATGATGATGGCAGCATCTCTTACGAGTCAAGGTCTGAACTCGATGTGCCCGTTGAAATCCTGAACATCACAGAAAAGCAGAGGTTCATGGATGGAGATAAGGTAATCCTTGGAGATAAACTGTACACAGATGTGCCAGATGCTACAGTATCTCTAAGCTATTCAGTGCCTTGCAGGTACTGTAAGTACTAGTTCAGAAACACTTTCAGTTCACTGCTGGTTTGTTTTTCAAATTCACTCAGCAGTCCAGTGTGTTTTAAGGTCAGGCTGTAGTTTGGGTGATCTCAGGGGCCTAGGCTTGGTGTGCACCCATGTGCCAAACTGAGAGCTGGCACCTTTAAGCTGGTTTTGTAAAACAGTACGTGTTTAAAAGGCAGATTGGTGATTCATATCTTTGATTTATTGATCTGGGTCACTGTGCACCTCCCCTTCCAAGAGGAAATAATTAAATTGGGAAATGGAGATGACCACTCTATGTTAACTTACAGTGAGGGGTGGAGGAAAAGGTTGGGGCCTGTTAATCTTAACAAGGATTGAGAAGTAACACTGGGAGGAGTGGTGGCTTCTGCCTGTTATGTTGCACTCAGAAAGAAAATCCTGACCTGAATAATGGTAGATAAAAGGAGGAGGGAGAAGCCCTTCCCAGTGGTTCACTTGGACCGTGCTGCCACAAGAGGGCAAATGGACTAAATGTCACTGTGCCTGGAACTTGTGTGGTCCCTTGTGACACTTGAGGGGAAAGACTTGAGTGCCTGTAAGTGACTTGTGCACAGTCCAAACACTTACATTCTTTCAAGGCAAATGCATTCAGGCACTGGAATGGCTGGATCCTCTTCCTTGTACAGCATTAGCAGCAATGTTTTGTCTTTTCTGTGGTTTGCTATTGGAGCAAGTATGTGTCCCTCCCCTTTGCCTTCTGAAGTACAGGCCAGTGTCAGGGAGACCTGCCCTCTGGGATGGCGAGCCTTTGTTTGCACAGGGAGCTGTTGTTGAAAAGTAAAGCAAAACCCTCTCCTTTCTCTCAGAAAAGTTCATTAGCATTTCTAACTCTGATACAGAAAGCCACACCTTTGCTGCCCTTCCTCTGCCTTGTAACAGTGAAACCGTTCCAGACCCGTGTTTGGTAATAGTTGTAAAACGAGATTTTTGTTGTTGTTGTTTTTGGAAACTGAAGCTTGATCTTGGATTTATTGCTAACTAAGGGCTCTTTTCTCAATCAAAGAACATTGCCATCATCTCAGAGGCTGCCAGCTCTGGTATCTCACTGCAAGCAGACCGCAGGGCCAAGAACCAGAGGCGGAGGGTTCACATGACCCTGGAGCTGCCCTGGAGCGCGGACAGAGCAATCCAGCAATTTGGTAAATCACTCCCTGTGTGTCCTTACCCAGCAGACTCGGGAATAACTGAACTTACTGCTAATGTGGAAAATCAGATTGAGCAGGCAACCTCCTAAGGACTCCTCCAGTCTCTTGGACCCATGAATAGGATCAGCTTTTTCTGTGGTTGATCGTCTTGAAAGCTTTGAAAGAAACCTCACAGACGAGCCTAGGCTGCAGCTTTGGAGTTTCTTTCATGTATGAAGTGTCTGTATGGAAGTTGCCACAGCTTTTACAGTATCTCTGTGCTGCCTTTGTTTGCTGTATTACAGCAGAAATTAATTTTAAGCAGGATTTGTACCTTTTTTTCTTGCTCTTCACAGTTCATATCTTATTAGAAATATTCAGTGAAATAGAATTGATCTAATATATATGATTCTTCTTAATTATCCAGGAAGAACTCATAGATCCAACCAAGTGACTGCTCCAGAATATGTGTTCCTCATTTCTGAGCTGGCAGGAGAGCAAAGATTTGCATCTATTGTTGCAAAAAGACTGGAGAGTTTGGTAAGATGTTTCAGGAGATCTGATCCTTCCTTTGAGAAAATGCAACTTAAATTTCTTTTTTTTTAAAGTTGTTTTTAATGACAATATGTGTCTTAACAGGGAGCCCTCACCCATGGGGACAGACGGGCCACGGAAACTCGAGACCTCAGCAGATTCAACTTTGACAACAAGGTAACAATTCTGTTTCTGTTGGAGAACTCCTGCTGTGGTGCTTTATTCCACAAATGACCTGTTGAGGAAGGCTTCTCTCCATCCCTTACCTTTAACTGTATCACTTCCTGATAGGAGGCCTCTTCCTGCAATCCGTAATTCTGTTTGTGAAGCCATGTGGAACATGTGTGTAAATCACTTTTCTGCTCTTGTAAACAATCAAAGTCTTATGTAAGCACTGTGTGTCCTTTAAGCCACAATGAAAGATTAATTTGGCAGTTCTAATTAAAAATTAAGACTGGGCTGGTTTCAGTTATAAACTACACTACATAAAGGTGCTAAACAATTCCCTTCACTGTTGCACAGAAAAGCTTTTCATTGTGTATTATAAATACCTGTTATACCTTATGTGCTTGTGGCTGAGACACAAACACTGGATGGCATTCATAGAGCAACTTTTTTTCTTAAACAGTATGGCAGAAATGCTCTGGAGATAGTTATGAAATCCATTGTGAACTTGGACTCCCCAATGGTCTCACCTCCTCCTGATTTTCCTGGAGACTTCTTCAAAGGTAAGATAATGGCTGCAAGAGCTTTTTATCTTTCTCCAGTATGCAGAAAATCAAAATGCTGTTAGAGCTGTAAAACATTGTTACAATTTAAAATCATCAGCTGAGATAGATGGGAGTAAAGACCCAGTGAGAGTCTGTGCACACTGCTTGAATGTTGAAGTTCACACATGAAACCAGATCTGTGAACTCTCAGTATAAAGAATATTCTGTATATGCTTGGCCAGTGTGTTACAAACAGATTTTTATCTTCATTTTCCCATTACCTGCTGGAACTGTTCTCATGCATGGTGCCATTGGTGCTTTCCTCTGCCTGTGCTTCCTGCAGGGACAGTAGGCAAAGCTGTGTCCTGCTTATTGATGTATTAGGTAGAAACTGCAAGTAATGAAAAGTGAGGGGTGTCAGAGGCTTTGGAATCAGATCCTGTGGCTAAACAAGCTGTGACTTCACTGGGTTATTTTTAGATTGCAAAGAAGCTCTGATTTAACTTCTTTCTCTTTCCTAGATGTTCGTCAGGGATTGATTGGCGTGGGCTTGATAAATGTAGAAGACAGATCTGGAATACTGACACTTGATAAAGGTACTTGGGTGTTCAGTGTATCTGCAGAATGTCCCTGGGAACATCTGATGTCATGACAGTGGATTCCCAGCAGCAGCACTGAACTTGTAACTCTAAAAAAGTGGCCTTTTTTGAAGAACTTAATGTTTTCTGCATTTCTGAAAGAATGTATTTAAATAGTGTTTGTAAGAGTCTTTGAATACTGATTGTGGGCTTGTGGTTATCAAACTTAATCTTTGACCCAATGCATTTATTTCTTACTCTTTTTGAAGATTACAACAATATAGGGAAATTTCTGAATCGAATTCTTGGTATGGAAGTCCATCAGCAGAATGCTTTGTTCCAGTACTTCTCTGACACGTTAAATGCAGTTATTCAGAATGCTAAAAAGAATGGAAGATATGACATGGGCATCTTAGGTGAGTAAATAATTTCACAGTGCTCTTGAACTCCAGTGAGAACAGAGAAACAGAATAAAATTCTGCTTCCCTTCTCAGATTTGGGCTCTGGGGATGAGAAAGTGAGGAAGGCAGATGTAAAGAAGTTTTTAACTCCTGGATATTCTACCTCTGGACATGTAGAGCTGTACACAGTAAGTTAATCCTGTATCATCTCTGTAGGAACTGATAACATTTGCCAGTAAATTTTCACAATGTGTTCAGTTCCCATGTGTGGAACTATTTTAAAGTCTGTTCCCACTCAAATACCCCTGCACTGCTCTCTTGTAGATCAGTGTGGAGAGAGGAATGTCTTGGGATGAAGCAACAAAGATCTGGGCAGAACAGACAGGTCCAGATGATGGATTTTATTTATCACTACAGGTAAGATTCTTCTGTCTCTTGGATTATGTTCAGGGGTTTTGGGGACTAAACTGAAAAACTTACTGGTTCAGTTTTGCAAAATACTGAGTGCTACATTATAAGTAATTTTAGAAGGTTTTTTTAACGCTGAGTATGAAATTCTTCCTTTCACCTTCTCAGGATGTTTTCTGGTAGGAGTATGAGCCCAAATTAATGGATCTTATTTAAACCTGCACCAGGAAATCTTAAGGTTTCACTGTGAGGTTAATGTGGGTTACTATGTTCTAGAGCTGTGTTACTGTCCTTGATTGTACTATTCCACACTTATTTCTCTGTAAAAAGCACAATGTGGAACACTCAAGCAGATACTTTCATCATGTTTTAATTTAGGAAGTTTGAGTTGTCTTTTTTTCCTCTCCAGATAAGAAATAACAAGAAAACAGCAATTCTAGTGAAAGAAGTGAATCCGAAAAAGAAGCTTTTTTTGATATACAGACCAAATACTGGGAAACAACTCAAACTAGAAACATGTGCAGACCTGAAAAAGAAATATAAGAAGGTAACCATTACAATTATGCTTGTTTTTAACTTAGAAAAGTTTAAAAATAATAAGGGCTTTTTTCTTTTTTTTTTTTTTTTTTTTTGGTATTTATGTATAATTTTGACAAGTCAAAAAGTAGATGTCTTTCTCCAGAGCAGAGCTTTTACTTGGGTCTCTTTAAGCAGATCTACATGATTTTGGAATTCTTATATCCATTTCTGAATATAAATCATCTGTAGTGTGGTAATAAAAACTGAGGTTCCTTAGGGTCTATCAAGTGTTGAATTTGCAGGAACTTAAGGGAACTCACATCAGGTGGATTATTGAAAAAGCTCTGAGGTTCTGCTGTGTTTAAGCATTTTGCTCATCCTTTGAGATGGCTGGTTTGAAATGATTGTAATGTAGGCTGCTGTACCTCTGTACAACATCCTGATGTCGGTGCTCCCTCCTTTCTCTTGATAATGACGAATTTGCTTTTATTCTGTGTAAGCTTTGATGTGTTTTACTTTATTCCCATTTGGATGACTCTTCCAGGTACCTTCTGAGGATGCTCTGCCACACTGGCTGGAGCAGTACAACTCCTCTGCAGACACCTGCACCCACGCCTACTGGTCAGTGTTTGTGCTTTAGCTTCTGCTGCTTCATGCTGGACTGCTTTATCCCTGCTTCTCTTCTTCTGTCCCTCCTGTAAAGTCTTGTGTTTCTTGTGTAAGGGAGGCTGCCCCATGATCAGTCAAATGACCCAACTTCTGAGTGAAAGCATCAAGCTTTGCACTTGCCCTGAAGTCTTAATACATGAGATGAATGTTAATGTATAAATTACAGTGAGTAGCTTGTGTTTGTGTTATTGTAGTCTGATAGTTCAAATGTTATTGGGAGGAAGTATTTAGAGATGAGGTGGATGTCAGCAGCTGTTCCTCTGCTGCCTCCTGTGTGTCTGAGCTCAGCTGATGGCTGAATTCCTGAGGAACTGCATAACTGGTAGAAGTTTCAGATTAATAATGGAGCTTCTGAAATGCCCTGATCAGATACCAGTGTCCTGTAACATACTCCAACTCTCAGGTGACCTCAAAGATGTTATCTTTGACTCAAGGCTCTTGTCTGTGCCTTTTGTAGATGGGGGCTTAACTAGGCCAACGCTTCTCAAAGCTTTACCATTACCTGTGCTCAAAACATCCTTCCCTTAGTGCATCTGCAGCCCTGAATGCACCTTAAATAACCCCAAGTCTCATTTTTAATGCAATTGGATACTTTTGTTTGCGGAATGGCTTTGAAAGCTTCTTCTCTCAATTGCAGGAGAGGCAATTGCAAGAAGGCAGGGCTGGGGCTGGTCTGTGAGGTGGGGCTGCGCTGCAGAACCTACTATGTGTTGTGTGGCTCCGTGCTGAGTGTGTGGACAAAGGTGGAAGGAGTCCTGGCCTCCGTCAGCGGCACCAACGTGAAAATGCAAATCGTTCGCCTGAGGACAGAAGATGGGCAGAGGATTGTAGGTGGGTGCATGGGGCTGCTCCTCTGCTGCACCTTGGAGCAGGGGGTGGCTGGAAGTGGTGAGTTGGCTCTGTGTTGGCAGCCACGTGGCTGAGTTTGGATAAACATCTTTAAAAGAACAGGCTTGGCTGCTGTGGAGGGGCAGAAGCGCAGCTGTAGAAATCTTCTGCAGTATATTGAGATAGGTTAATGAAGGCAGGTTTCTCTTTCAGGCAGGCTTTGGAACACTTAATTTCAGTTCTTTGGATTTACTGTAGCAAAGATGTTGTGTACAGCCTGCTCCAGCCAAGGTTCTTTCACATCATAATGGCTCCACTTTTTCCCCCACTTTTGGCAACGAATAGTAGGCCTTTAAAATAATTATTTTCACGGTTTTTGAGCTACTGGAAGTGTTTAGAGTGGCTTCAAGATGATTGTGAAGCCCTTAAAACAAAGGCCTTGGAAACCAAGCTCTCCAAATATTTTCTTGAATGTGGACTTCTGTGGATGTGCCAGTATCACGGCAGCTCCTCTAGTACCAGGTTTCTAGGATGTTGGAAGTAGGTTTTTCTGTGTTTAAACTTGCAGGGTGATCTGTGAGATGAGAAAAGCAAAAATAGCTGACTTCTCCTAGCAGCAGGTAACATGAGACTAAAGTCTGTCAGGCAAAATGAGAACTTCTTTCTGCTGCTTCACAACCTGAAGGATGTGAAGAACTGAGGAGCAAGACAGTCTTGTGGCTGTGCTGATTGGACCAGCACAATCATTATTGAACATTGCATAAATTAAAGGGTGGAATCATCAACCTGAGGTCTTAATGAACACAACTGCCAGCGTTTTTATGAAACCATTGATGTGTTACTGTTGTCAGGTTTGATCATTCCTGCAAATTGTGTGTCACCCCTCGTGAACCTCCTGTCGACGTCTGACCAGTCGCAGCAGCTCGCAGTGCAGCAGCAGCAGATCTGGCAGCAGCACCACCCCCAGAGCATCACCAACCTCAACAACGTGTGAGAGGACAAGCTACAGGTGTTGACTTTGGTGTTTGAGGAAAAGGCTGTAAAAGCATATCACTTGCATAAAAATCAGGGACAGATTCCAAAGAAATATAACTTTTTCAGTTCAGTTGTGTCTCAAATACTTTGGGAATAAAGAGATCTAAAAAGGTTGGTAGAACTGAAAGCCAGCAGTTGTTTATGGTGGTGCATCTGTCTTTCCTTATGCTCTCTGTAGTGCTTCCTGTTTGCTTTTACTTTTGGCCTTTTAAGCTACAAACCACAATTTGTTTGAAAATGCTTGAAAATCCCCAAGCAGGCTTTATTTTTATCTTGTCATACAGTGCTCAGGGTTTAACGCAGTGCATCGATGCCATTGCTGTGGGAGATCTCGAATGCATGTATTGAGTATATATATAGAAAATATATATTGGGTTTTTCTCTTCCATTTGAGTTCATAAAAGCATGAGACCTAGAGGTTGCACATCATGCATTCAGGTTCCTTCCCAGTTTCTGTTTGACAGTGCATGTCTTTGGAAACGGGCATGGACAGCATAAACACACACGAGGCAGGAATTCAGAGAGAAACACAATCTTAGTTGTACAGCATTGGTTATTGCATTTTTATAGTGTTTATACCCAGGTGTTGCATTTTTTCTGGTTCTCTCCTGGGAGTTATATATTTGAGTCTACAACATGTTCTTTTTGTGATAAACATCTTAAATTAAAATTAGTTCATTTTTAATGTATTAATGGTATTCCTAATGTGTACTGCAAAGATGGCTGGATGCCTGTTTTCCTTAAATTGAAGCATTTTCTTAATCTGAGGTGGTTATGGAAACTTAAGTGCAAATTCAGTTCCATCTCGCATACAATCTTATATTTTTTACTTCATTAACGTAATTTAATTTGTCACTTGTAAGATGAAACCTTACTTGAGCTGTAAATTAGAGAATGGGAAACACTTGAGGGTTCCGCTGTATGTGCTGTTTCTGTTAATGTTTAATATGTTGTAAGACATTGTAGAGTTTATCTGGAGCTGTTTAAAAGAAATTGTAATGTACAAATGTGAATAGTCACTTATCTATAATATGGGTAAGTTTTGTTTTGCCTATAATAGTAGATGTTTATAAGAAAGTGAAGGACAATGTTTGTCATTTCTTGCTTGCACAGGTTGCACTATTGAAAAATTGAGATTGTATAAACCTGTCCAAAAAACTACAAGATAATGATCTTGTAGATGTCAAATAAAAGTTATTGTACTAACAAGAAGTGGAGTCTTGTTTAGGCAATCACCATATTCCAAAAAAACTAACAAGTCAGTACAATTGGAATCTGACAGGACTTGGCATGTTCCAGGCTGCTCTAACCAGGCTTCTGTCTTGCAGCCCAAATCTCTCGGCTGAACTCGCTAACGAGGCCAGAACTAAACTCTGTCTAAACCTCCGTGTGTGTTTTAAGGAAGGCTCAGTTCCAGAGCCAGGATGGCTGCAGGTATGGCAATTCTGATGCATTTGGTGAGCCACTCAAGGGTCAGAAAGAGAGGGGCTGAAGGGGATTCCCTTGTGGAATTACTGCTCCTGGGGCTCTGTTACCGCTCCCTGTGCCAGCACTTGCTGTGGTCACTGAGCCCCTGCTTGGCAGGGAGGGAAGTGTGCTCACTTCCCTCAGCCCCAGCCTGAACTGGTCAGGAGGGATGAATCCCCTGCTCTTGCTTGGGATAACTGGAAATGCAGATCTGGAATAAATCCTCTGCTGCACCTCTGTAAATGCCTGCATGCAGGTGCTCGGTGTTGGGCGATCTTCAGGCTCAGGGAAGGGAGCCTGAGCGCTGTCATAGCACTGGGAGCTGAGGATGCCCTGGCAAACTCTGGAGCACAGGGTGTGGGGGAGGCTGTTCCTGTGTTCTGTACCCACCAGGGGATGTCTTTGGCACCCATTCCAGGAGCAGGGCTGGGATTTTGAGGAGTGTGTTGACAGATTACTCCTGCAGCAGACAGCGAACCAAACTGCCAGTAACGGCAGGCTGTGTGTGCACTGCCCTGTCTCTGCTGCTTAATTGTTACTTGCTGTAGAAACTTCTGCCATCTGAGATGGTGATGTAATGTTTTAGGTCTTGATCCTCAATAAAATAGTTCTGGAAGTGGTAGATTCACAATTAGTGATTTTAAATTTTTTTTTTTAATAATGATTTAAGTATACTCAGTTCCTAAGTGCTCTTCTCAGCCTGGTGTGTCACTTTGATTGTTGGGATGAGCCAATCTGATATTCCCTGTGTGCTGATGAGCAAACCACACTATTTTGCTTTAACCTTTTAAACTTCCCATGGACCTTTGTCCCCTGGAGGGGAAAAAAGCTGACAGTATTTCCAAGATCTGTTAAGAACTGTTCCTGTTCCAGAAATCCATTCCTCTACTTGCTCTTCTTTGCCTGCTCCTTTCACCATCACTGCATTGGCTTTGCCATCTACTTACTAACACAGCTGCAGCCATGGCTCTGCACTGTTATAACATCTTGAAAGTTAACAGCAAAAAAAAAAACAGCCTTCAAGCCACAGCAACATTTTCTCTCTTGAAAATTCCTACTTGGTGCTTAGGGTGTGGATTTTGGTATTTGTTCCCTGCATGAGCTGCTAATAAAGCTTGGGGTGGAAGGGAATATAAATTGCCCTGGGATGGGGTAAAAACAGTGAGTGGTGTTCCTTTGCAGCACTGCCTGTGAGACAAACATCCTCCTGGGGAGGAAAACCAGACCAATTATTACATCATAAATTGCCAGGCCAGGCAAGGGTGGTCTCTGTATTTTCCTGTTTGTGGGGTATTGATTTGCTTTGTACAAAATGAAATAGAAAATGCTTTGTACATCTGAAATGGGTATAAAACCTATAAAGGACAGAGGGCTCTGGTAACAGAGGCAATGCCACGTGTAAAATGGCAGCAACTTCTGTACTGTGTGGGTTTTGGAATTGTGCTGCAGAAGAGGGAAGGTATTTGAGTTGATTTGGGAACTGAAAACCCAAATTTTGGGTTCTCTTTTCTAACTGGCCATTGACAGCAACTAGATTATGACTTGTTAAGTAGTTTCATAATTAAGATATGTCTGGCATGATAAATGCAATTACAAGCCTCTCAAAACCTCCTTGCACTGCAGGTATTCCACTTTTTCCAGTGGCTGTGTGGTTCATTGGGAGCACACACCTCTTGTAAGGACTTAAAGTTCCCCAAAGATGCAAGTTCTCTGTTCCATGTGTAGTATTTACTTTGTAAATGGAGAAATCTCTGCAACCTGTAAACGCTTGTTCAAGTGAATTATCAAGGGGTTTTGTATTTTTCTTTTGTGTTTGGAATAACTTCACTCAGCTCCCAGCGCAGTCTGTACATAAATAGAGCCTGTTTGTATATAGAGGTGTTAAAGGCTACTGAATTATTGAATGTAAATAACTCTCGTTTTCTTCTGTGGTTTTTTCCTTCATGACCTTCCCAAGATGTATTCCTATTTTCTCAACCTGCCACATGGGCAGCTTGTGTGTACTTTGAAATATATATAGAGCATATATAAACCTTCCAGGGTGTGTGTGTACATTGTAGATGTTCTGTGTTGTCATCATCTTTTTTTCAAAACTCTGTTGTCTGTCTCCCATGATCATTTTGATGCTCTGAGGGTTTATTCTGTATTTTTAGTGTAAAATGCCTTCCCTTGAGAGAAATTAATCCAATACCTGTCAGTGATGCATGTTCACTTCATAGTACCTCTATCACAGAAACAAATGTTTGAGTTTTCATGCAGATTGTTTCCTTCATTCTTTTCAGCATTTCAGAACTTGAGCTTTAATCCTAGAAACATTTCTGTTTTCTTCCACTTACTGGTATCTCCAGCCGTGCATTCAGTGAGCTCCAAAAATCAGAGTTCTAGAAATAGTTCTAACATATCAAAGCCTATTACTGCTTTTATGTTAAATGTAAACCATCTTAAAAGTGCTCCAGAATGGCAGTGATTGAGAGATGTGATATTGTAGTGTTATTTCCTGGAACAATTTTGATCTTCCTGCCACATCTTAACGTGCAAAATTAACGTCATGAAACTTTCTTACCTTGGGAATAAACAATGCAGATTTTTAATTGCCAGGTAAAAATAATATATTTATATCAAAGTTGGAGATGAGTAAGAAATCCCATTAATTGTTTGTCTCTTACTTAGCCCTTGAGTTTCCAGCAGCTGTCCCGTGGGTTTGGCCCTTCCCCAGCTGCAGGGAGGGACTGTGGCCATGCAGTTGTTCCCTGAATTCAGTGGTTTGCCAGGCCTGCTGACCAGAGCCAGGGTGAGAAGTGTGCAGCTGCAAATAGCAACAGAATACTTGTGGTAGTTTCTGTGGTCACTGTGAGCCTGCAGCAGGAGTGTTGAGAGCTAAGGGGGGTGGTGGTGTCAGGGCTGGTGGCTGCAGCTGCTGGAGAGGGGGCAGCTGGTGGGAGGAACAAAATAACAACCACAACCCCTCGAGAAACCTCAGCTGCACTTCCCTGCCTGCAGCCCCAGGTGCTGCTTCGGTTGTAGAATGAGTTTGAAAAGCAGCAAGTCTCTCCTTTAGGAGAAAACCAGGGAAGAAAAGGCTGTAAGGTGCTGATTCTCAGCCCCACTTAGAGCAGCTGCAGGTAGGTAGCCCCTAAAAGCTTGTGCTGAAGAGAGTGAGATGTAAAAACCTGGAGAGAACTTCCTGGATCTGATGTGCTTTGCCATTTCTTTATTGGCCCAAAATAATTTTTGAGTGAAAGAGGTTTCAGGTACCACTAAGATTCAAGAATAGGAGCTGGACAGAGTTAAGCTGAGGCCAAAACTTGAGAAAGAAATTTTTTGCCTGCTGTGTCCTGAACCAATACCCAGGATTCTGTGAACCTGGCACCCTGTGTGTGTGAAGGATGCTGAGATGTCTGTGTGGAAGCTCAAAGTAAAGCATTTGGTGCACATAAAACAGGGAGCTAAACCAAAATACAGAAGGATATTCAGGTTGAGGTGGTGTCCTGCAGTGTCAATACCTGAACTAACGTGTGTTACATTTCATTTTGGAAGAGTTGACTTTGGTTGGTGTCTCTTAACTTAGCTGTGCTTAGGGCATCACTAGAGTGAGAGGGGCCTCTGTGGAGGAGTAGTTTTCCTACACTTAATTTGTACTGGGAAGGATAAAGAGACATTTCTGCTGCCATTTCTGATGCCATACATATTTATGGCTCTTCTTCCTGGCTTGGAGAAGATAACCAGGAAAATGCCAGCTTCCTTGCAGTCACAGAATCGCATTTTTATTTGCCAAGTAATTTGATTTATTTTTCAGTCATTGACATATTGAGTTTTATTGGAGGTGGGTGTTCACTGCCTTGGCACCTTCCCTGTACCCCAGCCCTGTAAGAACTCACTGGGAATCTGCCTCTGCACAGGGGGCACACTGATTTTTTTTAAGTAGGGCTTTGCCATTAGTACTTGTTCAGTCTCCACCTTTAACAGTCCAAGGTGACAGAATCCCAAAGCCACATAGGATTTCAGCTGAGTTGTGTGGGGTGTTTTTATTGCCTGCTCTCCTGGGAACCTTTGCCAAGCTGAAAGGCTCCATCCTGCAGCCTGGGGTTGTGCTGTGTCCCATGTTCTCTGCACCCACAGCTGACACCGGCGTGTGCCAAATGTCCCCAGAGCTGCAGGACTTGGAGTGCCTGGCAGTAAAACATCAGCAGTGTTTGGAGAGATTTATACCCCCAAAAATGACAAACTGAAACATGATGGACACCGTACTCAGTTTTTTCTTTTTTGGTAAAAAATTGTTAAATGAATTAAACTGATTGCTGCTTTAAGGTATTTTTTTTTGTCTTTCCCCTTTTAATTTTCTGTTCTGGAATTTGCCCACAGAGATGCTGGAACGCCTTTCAGCAGCACATCTACATCCATTAAACACACTCATTGTCACGCCATTTTAGGATCCCTCAGACTACCAGGAGTCATGTTCTAGTGATCCAAACAGCTTTTCTTTCAATCCAGTCGAGTCCTGACACTTAACCTGGTTAATTAAACTGGTTTTATTGGTACTTAAGACCAGACTCACAACATTCTCAAAGTGCTAATTCTGTTTGGCTTAAAAAAGACAAGAGGATTTATAAAAACTGTATCAAGATTGGAAAGTATCAACTTCATATTTTATGCATATTTTATGCAAAGTATGAAAATAGTTTTTCTTGATCCAAAGAGTTGGTCTGGGGTAAACAGACTAATCTTAGTTTTGTACATCATTTGACATTGACTTTTATTCTCATTTTCCCCAAATATGGAAAAGTGATGATGCCAACATCTCAGCAATAAATGAAGATGCCCAAACCTCAGAATTTAATTATTCATTTTCACAAAGCAGTAGACTTTGTTCTGTAAGCAAGGAAGAAATTTCTTAAGAGAGGTTTTGGTTGGCTCCTTTCCAGCATGTAAATAATACACCTTAAAAATGCCAGTGAGGCAGCTCTGGAGCTGACGGCTTTTTCCTTTGGAAGTCCAGATCTGGTTTGTTTGTTCCTTCCACGTCTATAAAGTGGAACCGACTTTGCCTGCTAAATGCACAATGAATTGCAGGGCATGAAGCAGAGCTTTGTATCAGCTTAGCCAGAGCGAGTTAAATCATAAACCAGAGTGCAATTGATTTAATCCCTCCTGGGTGAGGTCTCCCCTGAAGTTACTCGGAGGGAATACAAACGTGGACGGCAGCAATGGAACAGTGACCATCCGAGTTCAGCTGGTCCGCGCAATTCCCAGCCTGACCTCTCCGTGTGGGAAACCCGGGCTTTGGGACAGGGCGGAGCGGGCGCAGGCAGCGCTTGGGATCGGAACCTTCCCGGCGACAGCTCCTGCCGGCTTTGCGAGGGGCCCCCGGCTCTGCTGCCGCCAGCTCAGGCTGCTGAGCCACGCGCATCCCACCGGCCCCTTGCTGTCCCCAGGGTGGGCTTGAGCACAGCGCTGCTTTCCCCCTTCCCCGTACCAGGAGAAAAGCCCATCCCAGGCCTGCGGCTCCCGGGGAGGGGAGGCTCTGGGGAGGGGAGGCTCTGGAGGGGATGCCACGGCCTGGCCTGGCCTCCTGCAGTCCCGTCGGGGCCTCGGGCTCTGCCTCGGGCTCTTGGCTCCGCCGTGGTGTTTGATCGCTGGCAAGGCTCGGCCCCGCACTGCTCTGTTTAAATTCCCGGCCGAGCTATCGCCCGTCGCCAGCGGCTGCCAGGGCTGTAAATCCTTCACATCCGGGATTGTCGCTCCCTTTCTGTGCACACAGAGCGCGGGGGGACAGCGAGGTGGCTGCCAGGCTGCAGCATCTGCCTCGGCTGCGTGGGAAGGACCCACAGCGTGTCCACCCCAAGAGATCTGGAGGGACCCCATGGCCCCTCCTTTTTGCTTTTGTAGAGGGAAGAAGGGGTTTTTTAGGCAGAGTGGCAGGGCAGGCGGCTGCTGTTGTTCCCCAGGTAGATGTTTAGGCAGAGTTTGATCGTTTGGCTCGCTAAAAATACTTCATGTTCAGCATCACCCTGTCCCACCGCCTCCACCGGGAGAGCGAATTGGCACTGCAAGATTCTGCACCCACATTCTCAGGGCTGGGCACAGAGGCTTCACACCAGCGGTCCTCATACACAGACGCCGGCTTGGCAAGAGATTTCAGGGCTCTCCCTTCTGCTCTGAGCAGCGTCCTGGGGCAGGAGCTCAGCAGACGTGTTAGACTCATGCTGGTAAAAGCTGTGTCTGGGCTCTGGGCTGGTGAGGGAAGGAAGTGCTGTGCCTGGCAGTGCCAGCCGAGGGCTGTGTGGCACCGGCAGAGACACCGAGGGGCCGCCCGTGCCACACGCAGCACTCCAGAGACTGCGCTGTCCTGTCACCGTGATTTACCTCCTGCTTGTCCTCCTTCCCCCTTCATCCTGCTCTTCTCACCCCTCGACAACTCTGAGTCGTTACGAAGCTTCACATTCCTTTCCTCAAAGTCATTTCCATTTTTCAGCCCTGGGCTTTGCTTCCACTTTCTCCTCCACTTCCTTTGCTCAAATGGCCAGTAACAAAATTATTAGGGATTGGGATTTAGGGATGCTCCCATCAGGCTGCAGAGCTGGTGTCACAAGGAGGCTTTGAGGGACAGAGGTGTTTGTGCTTCCGACTATTTGTTTCAAGCATATGACACGGGTCAGGTGACGCTTTGCACTCGGGTTTTCTGTGGGGCTTAACCCCAAAGTGTCCCTTCAAACTGTGATTTAAATCTGCAGCCCTCACAGGTGCCACGTGGGTGATTATTTCACACGGACAAGGGGTGTTTGACACCAGCCTGCCTCCAGGAATCGCTCCAGGCGAGCCAAGACTCAGCTTTGCTGCCAAACGCAGAGCAGGTTCAGGAGCTTTCCCAGACAGGGCTGGGATGAAAACAAGTCTGGGAGCCTCCTCTGCCCCAGCCAAAGGGTGGGGTATTCCCTGCCCCGGGCCCACAGCAGCGAGGGGAGGGAGGCAGAGGCAGGGCCGTGCCGCAGCCCGGCAGTGCCAGCTCACTCCTTGGCACGGCCTTCAAGGGCTCAGGAGTGGGAGGGAAGTGGGAGTCCAGCCCACAGGGCAAGAAGGGAGAGTTCTTCCAGGCAAACTGAAGGAACTGGGCAGGGTGGAGCACTCGTTTGTCTGGAAAGATGATGCAGAGAAGCCCTGTAATGTGGGGATAAAGTAATATTCCATCCCTGCAAGCAACAGCAAGGAAGAGCCCTTTGGCCCAAGCCCCACTGTCAGCTCAGCTGCCTGTGCCCAGCGGGGCAGGGAGAGCTCTCCTCTCCTCTCCTCTCCTCTCCTCTCCTCTCCACTC
>VWYI01046394.1:137731-180986 GCA_013399455.1 Anthoscopus minutus | reverse complement strand
GGCCGCTCGCCCCGCGCCTCGCCTCGCCTCACGCCTCCTCCGGCGGCGGGGCCGCCCCGGGCCGCGCTCCGCGGGCCGGAGGGGAGCCTCGGATCTCCGCCGGCCGAGGCTCCGCCAGCGCCTCGGGGCGCGCCTCGGTCAGCGCTGCCCCGGCGGAGTCTCCCCTGCATCCCGAGCGGAGGAGCCCTCTCTGCTGGCTGGAGATTTTTTTGGGGATTGGGGGGGGGGGCACACAGGGATCGCACTATTTCTTAGAAAAAACTCCTGTTTAAAAATCACTCCTCATCTTTGGATTTGCACAGGAATTCTTCCAACTTTCCTCTTTAAAAAAGTTTCCTTGACAGCGTTAACTTTTTGCCTTTTTTTTTTTTTTAAAAAAAACAAACCCCTACGTTCCCCCTTTTTTCTCTTCCCGATTTCCGAAGGCATCAGCCGGCGGGCTTTTGCCGGTGCTGCGGTGCTGCTGTACATCGGGTCTCCGTGTGTGAATCGGTGCAGCCTGAACAAAGCCGCAGCAGCGATTGCTTCGCTGTGGGATATTTGGAGGGGATCTCGCTAATCTGTGCTCGTCGGCTCGGATTAAACAGCATCAAAATGGAGAAGTTGGTTCCGACTTAAAAAAATCGTATTCCAGTCTCCCATTCCCCCAGCCCAGCCTGAAGGATTGGCATCAAACAGCAACAAAATCAGGCTGATTTTCTTTTTTCCCCTGAGAAAAAGTTTTGGAGTTGGGGTTAGGAGGGAGAAAAATGTGCCTGGGTGATTTTTACAGCACCGTTAGTGATTGTAATCCTGGGAGGCTGAGGAGCGAAAGAGATCTCCGGGATGTATCTGTATTCTGGCTACCAGGAGAGCAACAATCATATTTTACTGCAAGGACTCGTCACCAGCTGGTGGATGAGCCGAGGTGGCTGTGCCACCTCGATCCTTCGTGGAGCTGAGCTCGGTGGGGCTGCGAGGGGGCAAAGGCTCGGGGAGCCGGGGTCGTGTGTGGGGAGCACCGTGAGCTCGAGTGCTGCTCTGCGGAGGGGTCAGGGAGCAGGGGATGTACCGAGGATTTCTGACAAAAAGCAGAAGTGTCACCGAAGGGAGATAAAAAAAAAAAGAAAAAAGAGAAACAAAACAAAGCCCAGCAAGGGAAACGGTTCTCCTGCCGGCTCCCACGAGAACCTGTGCCTTGCTCTCCGGAACAGCCGTAAAATTGCAGGGAAAACAAAGGTGGTATTTTGCGATGGTGGGTGAGGGGTGGGGATTAGGTCATGCAGTGGAGGGGATCCGAGTCTGGCTGCTCTGCGAGCAGGGACTGCAAAATCCCGGCTCAGACATGCCGCGCACAATGCGAGCCGAGCGGTGAAGTTTCTGTCTCCAGCCCTCTCGCTGCCGTGTCTCTGCTTCCCAACGCTCCGGCTGCGATCAGGGCTTTGGATTCTTTCACGCAGTTTTATCTTCCCCTTCTCTCCTACCCTCCTTTTCCCCTTGTATCGGCAAGTTAGCAGCAGTTTGCTGTCATGCTGGAACTATTCTTGTCCAAGTTGTCCTCTCTTCTGAGTTCGGATCGTCCTCAACACCCCCAGAATCTTTTCAATGAAAGAACGTCCTCCTCTGAATCCAAAATGGGCTCTCTCTTCCCTCCCTGTCTTCTGCCATTATCCTCACGCACCAGCTCTTCCTCTAGCTAGTGGTATTGCCAGCACCGTGGCCTAAGGCCAAGGGACTTAGACAAAGCAGTCCTTGCAGTTGCACATATCGCATTCAGAGTGATACGACTGCAAATGGCCCCCTCCTTTCTGGAGCTTAATTCTGATTTGGAGGAGATTGCTTCTCTATTGTGCCTAAATTAAATGCCCCCAAGCCAGGAGGATAAATCCTAGGTTTGCTTCCAAACCTGGGGTGAAGGACCCCCCCCACGCCCCCCACCGTCCTGCAGAGGAGAGGAAAACAGGAAATCTGTCCCTTTTGGCCTGAAATCAGCCCTGCAGAAGCCTCTCTGTATGAACGCTGAATATTTTGATCTCGGCCGACGGAGGGCTCTGGGCAGCTGTGGATCTCACAGGGATTTTCCTCTGGGAGGTAATGCTGCTTCCCTGCAGTGCAGGGCTTCTAGTGCAGGAGAATTTGGGAAGGCAGTGTCGACTCAGCTCTTGGAGCCGCGTCCTTGCTGCAGAGGAAACTCCGCTCAAGTTGAGGCTGAGAGTAGCCACTCTGCAAAATGATACTTAAACTGCACATCAGTGAGACGAAGCAGTTGTGGTTGGTGGGTGCCTGGGCTCTGTTCTTGCATGGGAGCATGTCTTGGGAATCCAATCCTGGACTGAAGTCCAGAGGGAGAGGAGCTGTATGTGGAGGAGGAAATACGGGGAGGAAACCTCTGTGGGCTGTTGGCAGATCTAGGGATGACTGCGGGTGAGGAAAATGCAGCTGCTCCACAAGTGACTCAGGATGCTGGAAGCATCTGGGTGCTGACTCCTCTGCCTTACACCAGGCTGAGGGAAGGAGAATGTGTTGTCACAGCAGAATTCAGTGCCTGTTCCTCTTCCCTGTTGCCCAGGTCAGTGCTGACACTTGGTCCAGGGCGGCTGCAATCAGGCTTGCAGTGTTTTGTCTGAATTTTGTCTGAAGTCACCTTCCTGGGGGGCCTGTGCTCAGGGAATTAGGTTCCTGCTTGTAATACCCTAAGCTTTCAATTCCATGCTGCCTGTGCTTTGGGAGCCCCATTTAATCTCCTGCACAAGCACCTTCTCTGCCCAGGTTGAAAAAAGATGCTCCATTAGGGAGCTGCAGTGGCTCTACCTTCCCAGCCTCACCTGACCCTGCAGCGTCCCAGGGGAACCTCTGTTACCTTTTCTAACAACCATGTTTTGATTTGTCTGTCTTCTCGTGCTTATCCTACTGATTCCTGGGAAGTACTGCTTCCTCCTCATCTGTCTTGTGTTTCATATTGTTTGACTATTTCTCCGTAAGGGACCAGCTGCTGAGCCAAGGTGAAGTAGTGCATCTCCATTGACTTAGGATGAACTAGACACTTATATCAGCTGTGAATGGGTCTGTAGTTTGTTTTTCACCTTGTTTCCATGTGTTTTCTGGCTCAGTGGATACTCACCAGCATTCCTATTTTGTTTAGACTAGACACAGGTCAGAGAAAGTGTATTTCAAGATACAGAAGCTAGCAGAAGCAGCTTGGGATTTTCCTTTCATTCTCATTCTTGCAGAAATGTCGAGTTTTGAGACAAAATCCTGTTAATGTAACAAAGCTTAAAAACTATCATCTGTAGTGTCAGGGGACACCAATTCCAGCTGACAGTGACAAAGGAAGGAGCTGTGTCTTGGCTCCACATGAACAAGTGGTGGCCTGTACGATGAGTGCTGCTGTAGCTGAGCACCAAAGGGGCTCTCAGTGCACCTGCCACACCTCACAGCAACCACAAGTTTCTTGTGAAAACTGCAGATTCTCACTGGGAGGTGAAACAAAAGCAATTTCCCTGTCTGGGGCTGTAGCTGGCAACTGGAGAGACCAGTTCCATTCAGTCCTGAGAAACGATACCAGCACACGAGGCTGGCCCTTATGTTCTCAGCACTGCAGTGCAGACTTGCTCGAGCACATGGCTTGCTTGTCGCCCTTTACAGAGACAGCTTCTGTTTGATATTGTTGACCATATTGAGAGGTTGTTTTTGGAGTGGGAGTACTGGAAAGAATACTCTTTGTAGGCAGAACAGAGAGCAAAGTGTTTGTGCCTTAGCAGAGGGGATAATTTCTAGGAAATATGCTTGCCTCTCCAATTCAGACTGAAATTTGCTGGATCCCTGACCTCTTCAAGTTCATGTGAAGTTAAATATAATGTAAAAAGAAGCTTGCTAAACATTCAGAATTAGCAATTTTCAAGTGGACTTGCTTGGACATTTAGAAAATGGGCGTTTTTGGCTTTGCCTACCTGAGTGTTTTGCTTGAGAGCAGCGATGTGGTTTTCACAGTCAGCGAATCTCTGCATGGTCCCTACCCAGCACCTTGGTTTTGCTGCAGAGTGGTTTGGGATCATGCTAGCTGGATTCCTTTTGGATAAAAGTGGTCCAGAAGCTCTGCTGCTCCAGTTGTGCAGCACAGATGCTCCATCCCTTGCAATGGGAACATAAGGATCCAAACCAAAGATGGCAGAGCTTTGAACCATACCCCCCTAATCTGGGGGACCAGACTAAAATCTAACCTTAAGTCATACCCCCTCAGGCCAACTACATGTGGTGTGCACACCAAATGCTTTCATCTCTTGATCTGTTCCTTGTGGTGCCAAATAACTTGCTAGTGTAGGAATAGCTTAAGCAAGAGAAGAAGAATGGTGGGGAGTCAAGAGACTGGCTTTTGTATTTCTGATAAAAAAAGAGACAGGAGGGTAGGAAGAGGAGACATAAGCCATGACCGTTATCCACATGGAAAGATTAAATAGCATGAGAGTAGTAGAGGAAAGGCCCAGAGTGTGACAGATCAAAAGAGCAAGGCCTCTGGCTGTTACAATAAAGAATGTCCTAGTTCTTGAGAACATATTTATGTGTCTGTGCCCTGTGTTTTTTTTAAAGGAAATAGTTTTATTCAAAGAAAGGTCTGTTCCTTCCACAAGGGCTGTTCAGGGGAGAAATAGTGAGTGAAAATAAAGTTTTCACAGCCAGTGCTGTAAGGAATGGTTTGTGCAAATGAGAACAGGGTCCATTATTTTAAATTTTAAAATTTATGGGAAGGTTGTGGGGAATGGGGGCTCTGTTTGAGCTCTGGGTTGGCAACCTCTGTTTGAATTCAGTGTGTGGCTTGGCTGTGTGTGGATCTACTTGTGTAGACATGCATGTGGTGTCCCATGGAAGGCAAGGAGTTCTTTTTGAACTCACACCAAAGTGTGTAGAGGGCTAAGGAATAAAATATTCTTGTAGTCAGCCAAAACACTACAGCTGTGTTCAGCTACTCTGCAGAAATAGCTGTGCTGGGTGAAGCTGTTATTACCTCTCCCCTGGTGCTCGAGCATGCCTCACAGTGAGTGTTGGCAAAGCAGCTTCAGGAGGATTTCTCATGTGTTGCAAAGTTGCCTAGCTTAGGACAGAAAAATTTATATTTTCTCAGTTGAAATGTTCCAGTCTCGTTGTCTGGTACCCTATATGGTCAGGACTCCATGAGGAGGTCCTGCAGGGTGTGGCAGAGGCAGTAACCTCCAGCACTGGGCTCTGGAGAGGTGGTGACCACGAGCCACTGAAATGGCAACAGCCTTGATGTTTCAAGCAGCATCAGCTTGAAGGGTCTCTGAAACAGAGGCACAACTGTTGAGATTCCACAGACTGCACCACATACCTTGGATAAAGTCCAGGCTACAAGTATCTCTTCTTACATCCTCTCCTATTCCTGTGTGGAAAGAGTCTGGACAATGGCAGGAGTTTGCCTTTGTGGTTTTATAGGACCTTACAAAGTACTGGGCAGTAGAGAAACACATATCCACTGAGTTTGGGAAACACATATCCAGTGGGTTTGGGAAACACATATCCAGTGGGACTGGGAAACACATATCCAGTGGGACTGGGAAACACATATCCAGTGGGTTTGGGAAACACATATCCAGTGGGTTTGGGAAACACATATCCAGTGGGTTTGGCCCTTGGCTTGTCTAAGTCAGTCCTACATGAGTAACTCAGTGAGTTGTGTGATTGTTCCTGGTTTTCCTTTGCTGCCTGTGGAACAGGGGGGTTGCTGAGCTGTCCTGGTGCCTTGGCATCTGCCAGAGTGGATCAGGTGAGTGTACCCAAGTGTTCCTGCTCCTGCTGCTTCCTTCAGGGTGCTCAGTGAGTTATTTTTGCCTTCCCAGTTATTTTTCCAGCAAGCAGCAGTAATAGAATTAAGAATTAAAACTTGAAGCAGTAAATTGGTCATGATTGCTCAGGCTTGGAGCTGAAGGGATCCCTACAAACCTATCAGGAATTAATGAGAAGGTTCCTGGTCAGCAGGAGTTTAGGCAAACAAAGATTGGTTTGAGATCCTTTGTCTCTCAGGGTGTTAATTTGGGCTGAGAGAGACTGCGGGAAGGAACAGATTTTGATACCAGAATCTCATTTCTGTTTGCTGTACCTCCCCATAATTAATAAAGATTAATATTAATTAACAAAGGAAATCACTATATTTTTGTGGAGAAAAATGCTTCTGCTTGAATACAGAAGTAAAAGACATTGTTTGCACTAGAATAAGTGGGGATCTAAAAGGTTTTGTGTACATTTAATTGGGAAAGTGAAGGGAGGAATGTTTGTGTATTAATTTAGGTTTTAAACAACAGCAGGCACTAGAGACAATTTGGGATGTGATACAGGGTGCCACTGAAATTCAGTACCAAGCACACTCCTTTCTCCATTCTGTCAGTTCTTAACTGTCTCCATTGTCATTTTAACGTTAGAAAGAGCAAGCCTCAATTTAGATCCCCCCTCCTTTTTTCTCTCTAGTGAATACCTAATCATCACACCGATTTTTGACTGGGTATTGACTGTGAGACTTCCTGGCCTAATTTCTAACTATAATAGCAATATCTGGTGATTTTTTTTTTTAAATCCGAGATACACAGGCTGTTCAGACATGCAGATGAATTTTGGGTTAATTGAGTAATAGTCAAAAAAGACCCAAGGCTTCTCCTTGAGATTAACATACAAAGTGATAGGTCAAAAAGCTCAAGGTTTGTTGCCCTCTGAGATACTAATACCCACCTCCCCTCCCAGATAATTTAATTTTCATGATCCCCTCATTTTAAATTGAGGTGAAACCAAGGATTTTTCTTTTTCTCCCCCCCTCCAGCTGAGTTTGACTGGCACAACTTCTGACATGGATGTATGGAGGCTGGTACCGTGGCCAAGCCAAATCCTTTCCTTTGTTCTCCGGGCCTGCTGCTGCTGCTGATAAAGTGGTCGGCGCATGGCATTATGTCTTATTACATTTTTGATGCAGACTGCAAAGAAACGGGTAAACTCACCATGGTTACCACGCTCTGTCACTTGGCAGGGCCCGGCACTCAGCGATGGCCTCTAGTGTCTGCGGCGCGGCTGTGCCGCACCCGCCTCCGCCAGCGCTGCCTGCTTTGTCCCTCCGTGCCACCCGCTCACCGCTGCGGTCCGGCTCCCCTGCTGGCTCCACACCTGTGAAACTTCCCTTGCATGCAACTCTCTGCTTTGTCCTGGCGCCTCATGTTTTCTTGGAGAGTTTTTCTCTCCTATCCAGACGTGCCCTGCTGTGTTGTCTCCGGCAGGCCAAGCGCGTGTTGTTGGTTAAATTAAGGGAATGTGAAATAATCACTAAATTGTCTGTGCTGTGATATCATTGAGTATGCTGAGTTGGAAGGGAACCATGAGAACCATCGTGTCCAACTCTTAGGATATCCTGAGCCTCACACCATGTGCCTGAGAGCATTATCCAAATGCTTCCTGAACTCAGGCTTAGTGCTGTGACCACTTCCTTGGGGAGCCTGCTCCAATGCCCAGCAGTTCCTGATATCCTTAACCAATATGTTATCATCAACCCATATGGGATCAATAAGTTGCTCTAGGTTTTGCATGGGCTGCAGCTCAGTTTTGCTCTGTGGGTAGAGCAGGATTCTTGAGCCTGGGCATTGGAGTCCTTGCCTTATTCACGCCCAGTTTGGAGCTCCCAGCTCTTGTATGTGACTGCTTGCAACAACAGTTCAGAGACAAGTCTTTGCAGGATGGGCCTTTTGTTTTACTGTACATGAGGAAAAATCACTTAAGCCTTTCTCTGCTTAATTGAGGTAATTAAACCTTCTTACCTTGCAGCACAAGGGGCTCGTTAATGTTTTTGAAGCATTTTGAAGTCCTTGGAAAAGAGATGCGGTTTGCTGTTGTGTCATGTTTAATAATTACTGAAATTCAGTCATCTGGACTTGAAATACTGAGTTTCACATAGAGAAATCTTGCACTTGTGTGTGTATTTTGAGCTGATAATGTGAACAACTAATTGAGAGAGCAGCTGACAACTGGGCTGTTCCTGAAGTGCCCTACTCTATGGGTGTGTTGTTTTTTGGGGGGTGGTATTTACTATGCTTAAGCAAAATTAACTCAATATAAAACCTCAGTGATGAAATTGCAGGTTGTAATGACATAAAATTTAGCAGCTTTGTTAAAGGTAAAGAGAAACCTTGCTTTTTTTAAGGTGACCTAGTGACCAGCCCAATTTGCCTTTTTGGGATTTCACACCTGGTTAACTAGTAAAAATTAAGAACATGCTCTCTTCTCATAATGAGTGATATCCTGTGACAACTCCGATGTGCAAAGAGATTTCCCATCTGAGGACAAGAGTCTCTTCCACAATGTTCAGCAGAGCTTTTTACAGAGTAACTGCTGGCCCTTTCTTTTAGTAGAGAGGGTAAAATGGGAATGAAATAATTTGCAACTTTAAAACAAAGCTAGAGATTTACATAGTTCTGAGCCCCAGTGACTTTTAGCATCAGTTTAATTTAGATTTAAATGAAGGCTGGTAAATGAGATCTGTTCCTCATATGAAAGACAGTTGGGAATTTTCAGCATAGGAGTTTGTAAGGGGGGAGATATTTCCAGACAGCAGGCAGTCTGTGTCTGTGCCTACAGGCAAAGACAGCAGCATCCATGGATGCAAGGGCACTTGAGCTGCAAGAGTGAAGGAGTTGAGTGGTGTGATGCTCCCTTGCTCCCAAGTGCATAACCAGCAGGTTTTTTTAGCACAGTTGTGAAGTGGGCAGTATAATTGAGCCCCTTAAAACAAAACAAAACCAAACCAAAAAACTAACAGTTGTTTCTCAAACCTAAATTCTTACCATTGTGGGGCAAGGGGGAGAAAGTGTTTTGATTGCTCATTTCTGGAGCAGTTTGTCAGTGATGACATTAGGTGCTGTTTCTGGAGCTCGTAACTGACTCAAAACTCATTAGATGTGAATATAATCTTTTATAACTTTAGAAAAAATAACCATAACACAAAGTGATGTTATTTTCCCTTTGATCTGCTTATGCAGCACAATTTGACTGGCTAAAAATGTTTGATATCACACAAAGAAGAATAATGGTAACACTCCTCACCTCCCATGTCACACAATGAGCAGCAGACCTGATGCACCTCAACTGACTGTTCCCTAGGAATAGTTTTGGCATTGGCTGAAAATAGTACTGAGGGTAACTTGCTTTGACCATGTGATGACACTTTGAGTTGCAAAATTACTTTCAGATAACTTGCACTGAAAAAGTAAAAATAGCACAGCACATTAGACTCATCTGTGTGGAATGTATATATGCAAAAATAGGGCTCCTTAATACTTACAGTTTGTCTAGGCAGAACAACCTGTCATGCTACACTCTGCTTCACTTTTAGGCAAATAATTTGCACTGATAAAGCTGCAGGCTGTGCTGTTTCCAAGTGTTCATCAAACATGAGAGAAGCATTAATTCAGCCATTCTTTTCCTAGCAGTGGCGCTCAGAAATGTCATTAGTGATCTTAGACGAAGGTGAGAGGTCACAGATTTGGGAACAAGTGATTAAAATGTGTCCCAATGTAACACACTAATTAATCTTTAGATAATAACAGTTTTGGTGGTGTTTTTTTTTTTATTGTTTTCTCTCTGCAGTTGGGAGTGTTCATTCTCCCTCCACAAGTATGGCAACATCGGCACAATACAGACAGCTCATAAACGACTACGGCCCCCCATCTCTAGGCTATACACAAGGGATGCAGGTACAACTCTGCTTATTTTCCTTTAATCAGATCTCTGACCCTATGTTTGCATAGTAGCAGGGATTGTGGCCTGTAATCTGAGGTGTTCCTCCCTCCCACCAAGGGCTGAAATCAAACCCAAATGGCAGGCTGCTTCCTCGCACATGTCTGGGGATCAAATTAGGCTAAGCTGAGTGCTGAGGGAGGTTGGTTCCTAATTAACTGCTAGTCCCATCCTGTCTGAGACACAGAGAAATGTCTTGAATTATGTTCTGTAAGGGCACTTACATATTTTAAAGTTATTTGTTAAAACCCCAATATTTCTATACGGGTTTATCTTCTCTGTCTCCCTGCCTGGCTAACTTCTCCACAAAATATACACCAAAACATTTTAAAAACAGAAAAAGGATTAAATAATCAGTTCCCAGTGTGCTGGTTTTGCAGAACTTCTGCTTCACCCAAAGTCCAAGGCCTGCAGCTGCATCCTCACAGTTGATCCCAATTTTTGAAGGGCACATAGCATTTTGTCCAACTGTAGCAGCAATTAAAAACAAATCAATTGTGTTTATATAATAGTCCTGAAATTTTGTACTTCTAGTAATTTACAGGCCTACTTCTACTCTTCCATAAATTTCCACTTGCTGTTTCTTGTGATTGTTTTGATTTTACAGTATTTGACTGAGATTAATCTTATTTCAACTACAGGGCACCAGCAGCAGTCAAGTACCACAAAGCAAATATGCAGAACTTCTAGCTATCATAGAAGAATTAGGAAAAGAGATTAGACCTACATATGCTGGGAGTAAAAGTGCGATGGAGAGGCTAAAAAGAGGTAACTTTTAAACTTTTTTTTAAAAAAGTAATCGTTTCCCATCCACTTTCTGCACTGACTGCCTGTATACAGTTTAATGACAATTGTTTCCTTTGAAAAGACACAACTTGAGCTCTTCTTGAAGGTGGAAACATTAACCAGCAACTGAAACCTTGGGGTGCTCTGTCCAAGCAGTATTTGATAGATGAACAGTGACAAAATGTGTCTCATGTGCATACAGAGAGTTTCAGTTAATAATTCAAACCTTATTGTAGAACCTCTCATGGATACATTCTTTCAGGCTCCTGGTGATTTACTTGCCCTTCCAACTCCCTTTTCTTCCCCACTCCCCAAAATCCACAGCCAAGCATTGCTTACATCTCATACACATCTCCCATCTACTTGAGAGAAAGGAATCTTCACTGAAGTGCATTTTGCCTAAAGAAATACAACGTTGTGGTAGTTCTCACTGAGGCTGGTGGAGAAAAGAGCTTTTGGGAGAAAAAAAAGCCCCAAAAAGGTGTTAGGGAAGGCTGTTCAGGCTGTGATGTCAAACGTGAACAGAACTCTGTGGAGAGAGGAGAGTGGGGTTACTTAGGCTCCATTACCTCCTGTCAAGTGCATCTCATTAAAAGTCCACTAGTGAGGGGCAGAGCAGCTTTTAGGGCTGGCTGCTGAGTCTCTCCAGCTTTGCTTTGTCAGCTAAAAGGGGCAATAAATGCCCTTTCCTTGCCTTGTGTAAAAGAAACCCCTGCATGCCCCACTGCTGACATCAGCCTGACATTGTCCTCTGCAGGGAACGTGCAGGGATATTTCTGAAGGAGCAGTGGGACATTCCACTGCTCCAGCTCCTGAAATGACCCTGAAAGGCCACAGACAACAGCTGTTCTGGCAGTGCAGTACAACTCTCCTTCTCTAGCATGACAGGGTTACTTTCTCCTGCCTTCCTGTGCTCCTTGTGCTGAAATTGGCTCATGCATTCAACCCGGAATGGGAATGTTATTGTAACAGACTAACTTCAGCACCTTGCAAATCCCCCTTACACTTACCCCAGACTACAAAGCTTTATTTAAGGCTCAACCATTATGGAAGAGTAATATATCTGCCATGACATGCAATAAAATGACTAGTAGCTGTTCTGGGAAAGGATGCTATAAAGTCTGCTGATGAGTGGTAAGTGGAATCTGGCCCAGCTAAAATCAATGTTGCTGGAGTCTCTCTTTATTGCACTGCCTGAGTCAGAATTAATAGATCATGAATGGCAACAGGCTAATGGGGACAGCTTGAGAGAGACCAAGAGAGATGCAGACATTCTCTGGACTGGATGGTTTAGTTCAGTGAGAAAAAAGTTGCTTTGCTGCCTCTTGTAGCAAGGTAGGTTTAAGATACAACGCTGCCACTGTGACTTGCCAGTGTTGCACAAAATCCTAAATAAATACTTTTTGCTGCCATCTTTTGGTCACAGAGGTGTCTCTCTTTCCATTTTGGGAGCCTGGTGGCTGAAGGAGCATGTGCAAGTGTGAGAGCAGGAGTGACTGAGGGTAACACGTGACTGCTGCCTCCATGGCCATGGAGCTTATCCCTGAATAAAGTCCCTGTCCCCAGCTCCTCCTGAGCACAGAGGCTACTGACCTCTAAAACTGGCCAAATTCCCAGTGTTCTACATTATTCAGAGTAGTTCTGCTGCATGAACTGGGCATCCTGCCACCAGATCCAGGTCTAACACACTGCTTTGAGTTCATGTTTCTGCATCCCACAGCTGCAGCTCTCCTTGTCCGTGGCAGTTTAACCCTCTGCAGTCATTGCTCTTGCACTCAGGTCCTCCCAGGTCAGTAGGCTGCTGCTGTGATCTGGGCTAGCAGCCTTCTAGAAACAGAAACCATTATCTCTAGAGATTAACCCCCATCTCTTGCCTTGCTGCCCTTTCTCCACCTTGTTAAGGAGCATGATGGAGCTGAGAAATCACCTTCTCTCTCACCTAGCCAGCAAAATAAAAACCTTTGTTGTAGAAAAATCTGTCCATCTCTCATTTTAACATCTATCTCAAGCTCTGTTCTTTCAGCAGCTCTGTGAGCATGAATCTACATTTAGTTCCAGGATTATGAACCAAGGTCCAGATTGCTGGAACTCAAGGCAACAGGACTTGTAGTGGAAAATTCCACATTATGTCTATCAGATGAGAGTAGACACGGCAGCATGTAAATTGGTGATGATTTACACTGGGAGCTGAGCCAGTGTTAGGAGGTAACTTTCTCCACACACCATAAAAAAAAAAATCTCTTATTTTTACATGAGAGACACAACTTGTCTTTGAACATTATTATGATGGCTGGAATTCTGATGCATCCTCCCAGAGGAGAACTATCCCAAGGCATTAAGAACTTGCTAAAATGACTCCCCATATAACTTTGTAATTTGTTTCACTCCACTAGCAAAATAACCCACTGGTAGCTAAGATTTTTTTTTCCCTCTTAAATCTCTGATTTTAAGGAGGCCTGCACTGCACATTAAGATCTACCTATCACTGCAGGCTTACAAATCTTACTGTGTTCTGATTCCTGGTTTAGCCCCTTTAAAATTTATAATGCAAGTTTGGGAGGGCAGACTTATTCAGTGGCAGCTGATATTTGGGAAGTGAGGGCTGTCCCCTTTGCTGAGGCCTTCTGTGGTAGCCTTGGCAACTGGGGACAGAAATACATAAACCTTTCTGTGGACTGTCACTGCAAGTGTGGCCTGAATGGGATGATTTAAAACACTTGCAATTCTTTTGCAGGCATTATCCATGCTAGAGGATTAGTTCGGGAATGCCTGGCCGAGACGGAACGAAATGCAAGATCCTAGCCCGCTGCTTCAGCTGCAAGGTTTTCCATCCCCTCATGAAGAAAAAGTAACACTTATCCTTTTTGACTCTTGAAACATTCAGACAAACTCCTTTATTTTGAATGTTTTACCGTTCTTGTCTTGCCCTTGCAAAAATGTACTGTTAAGAATGAAAAAAAAGAACAAACCACCAAGGATTTTTCAACTTACTGAGGGTTTGCATTTTTAAAAGACATTAAAACTCCCTAAAATGTTTCTAAAACATGGAAACTGAAGTGCATGCAGAGGAATGCTCTTTCTCTCCCAGGCTATATTTCAGTTCTCTTCTTATCCAGCCACAGCCTCATTCTGTTTTGGTTTTTTTTTTCTTTGACTATGTTCACTTATCCCCAAAATGTCAATCTTCCAAAGTTTGACATAAGCTCTAAGGATTTTTTTAATAAATGCAGAATAGCATGCTGTACCTAGTAGTCTGCTAAGTCACAATTTGTCATACAGCATAGACCCTGCTTAGAAATAACCTCCCCCTTCTCTTACTTTTCCTTTTTTTGTTCATTTTGCATAAACATTTGCATGACTGTTAGTGCTTTGAAGTCCATTTAAAGTGCATGAGCTATATGGAAAATAGGGAAACCTATTAAATAATAACAAGGTCCTGGAAAGCTAGTTTCTACATTAAGGCTGGAGATTTCAGTTTAAAGTTTGCAAAAAAAAAAAAAAGAAAAAAAAAAGAAAAAAAGAAAAAGGAACATTCTGGATAAATTACTAAAACTGTTATTTGCATCTTTGTATGTATTTATTACTTGACGTAATAAAGCTTATTTTCATTAACAGTTTGTATTAAAACTATGTACAGTCACTTTAATCAGATTCATACTCCAGGAGCAAGAACTGTCAACAGGTAAAAATTCAACCTTCATGCAGGAGTTTAAGAAAGGACAAGGGAAGGGGACTGCAGATTGCTGGAGCATTCCATCCATGTACAGGGTACAGCTGGTCTCTGGGACAAGGAGGTGAAGTTCTAGAAGTCTCTGATGCCTTCAAAATCCATACTCTGGCTTTAGGTCTTTGTTGAAGGCCAAAACACAGTGGCAACTGGTGAGGATGCTGTCCAAAAATGAAAGAGAAGTTCTGGTTAAGCTGCTGGAGTTGTTAACAGGATAAAACAAGAATGTATTTCAGGAGTGGCTTTGGAGTAATGGTGATAAAGGAAAAGCAGCTGCATTTGTTCCTATAAAATGGGAAACTGTCAAAATGAGTGAAGGTACCAACATGGCAGAGCTGCAGCACAGCATAAACATAATAAACAACTCTAATTAATTAATTCACAGCTTGGATGAACTGGACTCTGTTGCCTTGGGAGGCAGCTTCCAACACAGGTAATTTTTTATTTGTAATGGCTCAATTTTAGCCCTGGACTGGAGGGCTGCGAGTGACCATTCCTCACCTGCAGGAGGGCTCTCCCTGTGCCCCAGTGCTCAGCACCACTCCAGGTAAGGTCTGGAAAGCTGCTGGTTAAACTTTCCTCAGAGCTGAGTAGGACAGAGCACTTGTTCCGCTGACAGATCTGAACCAGTGACTGGTTTCTCTTCCATCAGCAGCTCAGTTCACACCATCACAACCAGTACCCAAACCTGGTCACAGTTTGTAAAGGATTTATGTCACTGAAGGCACTGCCTGAGTAAGGATGGGAAGTGAGAACCTTTTAGTGCTGTTCTCATGTGCTGGAGCTCCCACGAAGC
This sequence comes from Anthoscopus minutus, assembly GCA_013399455.1. Classification (NCBI taxonomy): domain Eukaryota; kingdom Metazoa; phylum Chordata; class Aves; order Passeriformes; family Paridae; genus Anthoscopus; species Anthoscopus minutus. Next base: position 165,918 of record VWYI01046394.1, on the reverse strand, counting down.
AGCCCAAGGTGTCACCTGCACAGAGGGAAATCTATTGATTTTTTTTGTCTGTGCTAACAATGGTGCAAAGCTTATAGCTCCTCTTTAACAAGGATTCCTTTATCTCCTGAACCTGGCAGAAAAACTGATTGCTAAATGTGATTAATGAGATGATGGCAGGGAGAAGCAGGAGTACATGAGTGCTTTTATCTCCTCAGCTTTACAGGAACAGCAGGTCAGCACCAGGGTTTCAGCTGTGCTTATGAAGCCCTGCATCATTTGTTAGTTGAAAAACTGTTTGAGTCTAATGACAAACAGTTCTCTTACCCTCCTAGGGCAAATCAGTATTTCACATGTTTATTCCTTATTCAATTGTTGCATCTCTTTAAAAAGCTTTTTCCTTTCCAGGTTTTCCTTTGCTCTTCTTTTTTTCTCCTGCTTTTGCTTCTCTGCTGCTTTCTTCTGTTTAAAAACATCACTGTCTTCACCTTTGTAGAAAAGGTCAACTTTTTCCTGCAGGATTTCTCTGGCAATCTTTCGGTTCTTTTCCACTGATCTTGTCTGATGACACTGAAGAAATACAAAGGACATTTTTACTGAAACTTTAACATGTTTATTCTTTAGCTTTCCCTTCCATTCCTACTGTTACAGTAAAGAAAGTCTCCTCCTCCCCAAGCCAAGAGCATCCTTCCACCAATCACAGCTGCAACTTTTAAATTCAGATGATATATTTTTAATAATTATTTGCTACTGTAACTCATCAGACTGGCTTTTGCATTAATCTTTAATGCTTCCCGTCTTACCTTGGAAAGATACTTCAGTTTAACTTAACTGTGCCTTCCTCTTGTGACAGGAAGCAAAGATTAATTTCAAGGTATTATCCACAAGAAGTAGGTAAGAGAAATGCTTAAAAAGGATCTGCAGAGTAAGTGTGATTAACTTGCTAAGGAAGAGATTCTAATGTGAGGGACAGGAATGTGACAGCTGCCACCAAACAGCAGCTACAATGAAGATTTACTTAATTGAAAACTTCAAAACTGTAACTGGGTGGCAAAGCCAGGAAAAGCAGTTCTGACTCCAAGCTTATTTATCTGCTGACAGCCAAGACTGCTTCTTGCTGAGACTCTTTTTATATATATATATATAAACTTTTCCTCCATGCCACCTGCACTGTGATTATACTTTATTCTGGAGACTTCTGAGACTTGGAAGTCCTGATGCAATTTCTAACTCAATAAAGTAAAACACAATTACCTTCACTACAATCCCAGATGGAATATGCTTCAGGACAACACAGTTGTTTGTCTTATTTGTGGCTTGACCTCCTGGACCATCACCTCTTACAAACTGTTCTTCTAATTCTGCCTCACTTAGTTCAAGGAGATTCAAAGAGTTCCTTTTTCTTGCTGCCTGAAGCAAGGGAACACTGGGCAGAGAGAGCTGTTGCTTCCTCAAAATCCACTGTGTCCATGATGGTGTTTGCACCCCTCTCAGTGAGAATGCAAAATGAAATAAACTTGGAACATTCATACAGAAACGAGGACACGGCTTCTCTGGAATGAAACCTGGAATGGAATGGGAGAGTGGAGTTTACCATGAGAATCCTTGTTGTAATATGAGCTACTTTAGCTGCAAATATTTAGCAGTATTTCAATATTCAGATTTATTTTCAAGGTTATCTGAACTGGTTTCACAGGCATTTGCCTTGAAGTATTTGCCATGCTGAATAGAATTTTAGTTCTCAATGTGATTATGTTTCTTAAAATATTTTGAAAGGGATCTGGAAAACAGTCAATAATACTCCTACCAACACCAGGAAAATACTAAACATAGAAAAAACCAAAACAGAGGGGGAAGAGGTTATTTCAGTCTTGCAATCTGACCTGTACAGTCTCACTGGGAACCTGATTTTTCCCAGGTCAAGGTATTAATAAGATTATCAATAAAGGCCCAAGGTATGCCTGGAAGTGTGCATTTTCCACATGGATAATGAGGAATGTCAGCTCCTACTCCTGTCAAGTGTCAGTCTTTAGCAAGGCATTAGGTAAGTAATTAAAACAGTACATGCTGTTATGCTTGAAATGCTATATTTGACTCGGAAGAAAATACTTCAGCGCGTGAAGAAATGCCACTTGGCAATAAACATTAGATTTTAACATAACTGTTGAAATTAAAGAAAACGTTTATTGGCAGCCACTACAGAAGTTAGTAACATTTTAAAATGCAGAAAAACGAGCAGCACTTCTGGCTAGTCCTGAGCGAGCCTTTATTTAACAGGTTTCATACAGCTCTACTCACTTTTTGAAACCCATTTTGAAACCAGGACTGAAAACCCTTGATAAGATTAAAAAAAAATCACGATCCCTCCCAGCCTATTCCTGCTGTTCGGAATAACAACTCTAAAGCAGGTGGAAACACAGAAGATCCCGAAGGATTTACTCAATGCCCCTCAGCGCTGCTCCCCGCCGCGGCCCCCCCGACTGGTGGCAACGCTGCGGGCTGGGGTCAGGCTCGGAGCGCGGCTTCCAGCGGGGCGGAGCGGCGCGGGGGAAGCCGAGAACCGAGCCCGGAACCGAGCCCGGAACCGAGCCCGTGCCCCAGTCCGACCCCTCCGGCCCCGTCCGGCTCCCGCCGCCCCCGCTCACCTCCGCCAGTCCTCCCGCACCGCGCATGCGCACGCAGCGGAGTGGGCGGTGCTGCCGGACTGATTGGCATGCCGACCAGCCAATCGCTGGCCGAGGGAGGCGGGGATTGCGCTCGCCCTCCAATCGGCTCTCTCAGTGGACGGCGCGGCGGCGCGCGCCAATCCCCTGGCGGCGGCGCGGGGCTTTGCCGCGCAGCGAATCAGCGCAGGAGGCGCGGGCTGGCGCGCGCTCGAGGCGGCCAATCACGGGGCCGGGCTCAGCAAGGAGCCCCCCCCTACCCCCGTCCCCACGTTCGAAACTCTCAGCCGCCACTCGCCGGGCGGGCGGTGCAGGGCCGGGCCTGTTCTTCGCCTCAGGGCCGCAGGAGAACGCGGCGGCTAGGCGTCGTGGGCTCCCAGCGATGCGGGTATGAACCGAGCGGGCCCGCGGGCAGCCGGCGGGGACAGCGCCTCTGCGCTTGGCCGGGTCCCCGCACTCGGTCCCGGAGCCGCGAGGCCGCCGGCGGCGCTCCGCCCCTTTCCCCGCAGAGTGACGGGCGCTGCAGCCAATCGGAGGCGGCGGCGCTGTCAACATTTCTGAGCGCGAGGAGCGGCTGTCCAATGAGAGCGCGGGGGCGGGGCTTGGCCTGAGCGGGGCGGCGGAGCGGAGCCGCTGGGGGGCGCTGGTGAAGGGACGGGGCCGCGCCGAGAGAGGGGAGACCTGAGAGGGGAGACCTGAGAGGGGAGACCTGAGAGGGGAGACCTGAGAGGGGAGACCTGAGAGGGGCCTGGGGGACAGCGCGGGGAGCGCGGCGCTTGGGAGCGGACGGGACGCACACGGAGCCGGGGAGGGCGTTACGGATTCACGGGAGGCGGCCCCGAGGGCGCAGGCGTGGCGAGAGGGGTCCCTGCGGGGGCTGAGCCCTTGGGGCCCGAGCCCTTGGGGCCCGTGCGGCTCCTGAGAACAGCCTGGGGCGCTGCAACGCCGGGACTCGTTGTGCCTTCTAGGGGTCCCTGAAGGTCCGTGGGGAGATGGGGGTCTGGCGGCGGAGGGGAACGGGGCGCTCTGGCACCGCTTAGGGATCTGCGAGGGATGGGAAGGAATCGGGTCTGGCTCAGGAAGCGGTGCAGAACCTCACGGGCTGTGTGTTTGCGCTGCCGCCGGCGTTTGCATCGAAATCGGCACCGATATTTCTGAGTTAAAAACACCTCGCAGCTTGTTTTTTTTCCAATCGTGACCCTTTCGGCAGCTACATGGCCCTATAAGGACCGTGCTGTGCTTTGGGGTCGATGGATGACAGCGCTCCCGCAACACAGTTACAGCTCAGTAACATGTTTTTTTATCGAGAACAGACTTCTAATGAGGTTATGAAACGAGCCTGTGTCACAGCTAAGTCCCACCCATTTGCTGTGCTGCTGAGATAGGCCACCCATGATTCCATCCTGGGGATTTGGGGGTGATGGATGCAGCCCCCATCCACTTCTCCAGAGACACTCGCAGTCTCAGCTTTAGCTGTCACCTTAGTGGCCTGATAACCTCCAAGTTTTGCAGACTTCTGACCTCTAGAAAAAGAAGAATGCCGTGTTTTTCTTCTCCTTTTCTTTATCCCAAGGAGCTATGCCAGAGGGATGTGTGTGTCTGTGATAACTTTCTTCCAATTCTGGCATTTTCAGCCCTACCCAGAGGAGATAGTGAATACCCAAAAACCATTTCTGCTAAAGCCAAGCAGGCTCCAGTAAAATAGGGGAAAATAGGGCAGTTGTCCATTAGTTTTCTTCTGGTGAAAATATTTTATCCTTCTGAAAGTATTAGAGATGTATTTCCAAGAACTTGCAAATAATGAAAACTTGAATCTGTAAAACCCATCAGCATGTCTTGGTAAGCCCTGTAAAAAGGAATGGTCATGCTTTGGAGGTGTTGTGCTTCTTTAAGGCAGCAGGAATTTATCCTTGGCATTAACAGGCTACCAAGATGATATTTCTTAATGTCTCTTTTTACTCTCCATCCATGAAATGATCATAAGGTTTTTCTTCAGTGTTAGAACACAGGCTGAATTCACCAGGGTGTGGAGCATGATGAAATAAGCCCTATGTAGCAACTGATTAATTAATGTATTTCAAGGGTTTCATTAGTGAAAGAATGCAAACTGAAAGAATATTTTAGTCTCTCTCCAGCCAGTCTGCTTTGGGTGCTGTAAGACTGTGGCCCAAGTATTGTATATTTATTTATTTATGATGCTTTTAGTTAACCAGCTGCTGTTTTCAACCACCATGGGATTCCTGTTTGACTCTTTTTTTTTTGTTGTTTTATTAATTGGTCAGAAATGTAGCTCAAAGCAATTTCAAAGCTTTCTGAATTAATGTTACATAATAGCAATGAAACAAGTGATCTGTGAAAAACGTAAGCCAAATATTACACACAGAAATGGCAGAATTGGTTGACCCCAGTCTAACTCAGTTGATCTCAGTTTTATAATTTTTGAAGAGTGTGTTTCTTCCAGTGAAGGTTCAGATCCTCAATCACATCTAAATTCATCAATAATAGGAGATTTCACACCTTGCATGTGGTCTCTGGAGCCCCAGATTTTAAAAAACCAACCCATCAGACCCTGACAACACGGTTTTACCTGGAATGTTTTGCATTCAGGCATCCTTTACAGTCCAGTCTGGATATGTTAGGAATCTCTTGGACTTGAGGGAAGCCCAGCAGGCTCAAAGCTGACTGAGCAGCACCTGTTTGCAGGGGTAGCACAGGAGAAGGGAAGAAGCCTGCTTGTGGAATATTTGCACTTTCTGAGGTGGTTTGGCTGGCACAACTGTCCACTTCTAATTCTATTTCTTCACACAATATAGTCAAATGTGTTTTTTTTAAAGAAAGAGAGTGATGCTTATTTCTCTCTGTTTTCAGGGTAATGTCCTGCTTGGGACTAAGATATGGAAAACAGCAATGTGGTGAATTCTGTACAAGAAACCCCTTTGTCCTCTGCAGATTCTGATGTCAGAAACACCCACAGCTCTGGCTGTAACTTGAATTCTAACAGGTAATGTGCTGAAGGAATCACTAACAAATACTTCTATTACTTTGGTTCTGCTTTGTTAGCCTGCCTTCACAGTAATATTGGTGTGAAGGTGAATTTTTCATTTCAACATGATGAGAGTCCTAATGCAAATTGAGTGTGTAATTCTCTCCTGGCAGTCTAGCATATGTAGTGTATTGTTTGGGCCACTCTGTTGCACACCTGACACAATAAATAATTGAACTGTTTTTCCTCATGTTTCACTAGAAGTCCTTCATCCAATCCCAATGGAGTTTCTGGTTACTCAGGGAATACCAGGTCCTCATTAAAGCCTGGTTCTGTTGAGCTGCTTGCCTCCTTTATGCAAGATATCCAGAACATTGGGCATGCTGACTCGGAAATTGTGAGGAACTGTGAGGTATTTGATATCAAAGTTTATTTTTTAAAAAGTGGTATGCATGTATTTGCATTGCATTTTGGAAGACAAATCTAATGAGACAATTCAGCAGCAAGATCTGTGTTTATTCTTAATGATGGGACAGATCCTTTTACAATAAATGAACTAATTTTTAAATGAACTGATTACACCTGGCTGGATTTTACTGCAATTTTATCTTAAGTGTTTTACAGTAATTTGTCTATCTTGGTGTTTTATAATATGAATCTGAAGATTTGTTCCACAGTTGCAATAGAGGTAGCAAATTTTTGAACTGAAAAATTTAAACCATTAAAAGTGTATCACATCAAACTGGTCTGAAGTGATCCTAGAAAATAGAGAGGTTTTTTTCTAAAAATGGTTCTGTTTTGCTTGATTTATTTGTATAATCCATTTGTAAAGATGTGTAGGTGATTAGTTTGTTTCCAGATTTAAACTAACACAAAAATAATGGATGTGGTTTCAATGAAACCACAAATTCTCCCAAACACTTATTTGAACGTTTTTTTTGTCCTTTTGTATTTTAAATTTTTAGTCATCAGAGGGAACATCAGTTTTCCACACCATGGGCTTGTTCTTGCAGATTTCTGAGCTTCCTGGCTGGGATCCATCCTAGTGTGTGTTGACAGATGCTTAATTTGGGTTCTCTTTAACACCTCCAGGAACAGAATCTTGATGTCTGTGTCCCGTGTCCTGTGCTTCAAGCACCAGGCTCCATAAACATTAGCATAAAATAGTTTTTAAACATCAGATTTTGCCACGTTTCAGGAATGCTCTATATTTGATTTTTTTTTTTAAATGATCTCTTAGTTTCCATGATACAATTATGCATCGTGGATTGCTGAGGGGAGGAGTTTCTTGCTGAAGTGGATGGACAGAAGGGTGTTTAATTCTCAATTTTAGAATTGCCTATAATTAATGGAACTGGAATCAACCTTTCCAGAATTTGACTGTTCTTTGCTGGCAGCTGTTCCTACTTTTAGTTTCTATTGATTGGCATGGTGGGGGCTGAATGTGCTGTGGGGTGGGCAACCACAGTGCTGTTATTCAACTTTGTATTATATCAGCACCCAAGGATAGGATTGCAAAACTATTTGTAGCCAGAGGAAAAGGTAAGAGGTGCAAAATTTCCATGCTTTAATTATTTTACTTTGTGATTTAATAGACAAGGTGGCTGCAGTTACTGAGACTGGTAGAAAAACAATGCCAGGAACAAATAAATGCCCAGCAGGAGCAGTTCCACCACCAAATCCAAGTAAGTAATGACTGTTCATGGAGCTAGATGGGGCTGAATGATTTTTTTTCTCCCTCCAACCCCACGCTCCTCCAAAACAATGCAGAGAGGGAATTAATGGAAGTGGATGACTGGAGTGCTGTTTAAAAGGATGCATGTTTGAGACAGCCTTGGCTAATTAACAAAGTAACTGTTAGGAACCATTTCAGGAGTGATTATTTGTTTTCAGTTGTTTTGTTTTCACAAACACTTGGTTCAGCATGCTCACATGATAATGGGATTTTGTAGGCACAAGGTTTTTATTAACTGTTAGACTGTATAATTTCTGATTTTGAGACAGTATAGCTTTCTTTTCATTAAAAAAAAATGTTATATAACTTACCATCCCCTCATCCAGAGTGTATGTAGCCCAGGAAAACCATCACTGTAATAGCTGAACACCTATTTCACTTTCAGTTGAACAGTTTTCCTTTCTAAGAATGAAAAATAACCCATGTGAAGGTTCTTGTTTTTGCTGAGCCCTACTTAACCATTAGAACACAAGAAATGTATATATAACAGACAGTAATACTATAAATATATAATGCTTAATATCTTCATCATTTTGGTTGCTGTTTTTCCCTTCCCTTTCCTGATGCCCTCCACACTAGTAGTAATCAACAGTTCCTGAACTGAATTACCAAGAGGTAATTTATCCTTTTATCCTGTCTCCTGTTTCTCCTGCCTCACCTTCCTCCCCTCCCTCCCATCTTGTTATTCTGGTGTTTCCCTACCCTTGGTTTTCCTTCCTCTTACTGTAGTGGTTTGATTCACTTGTTGCTGATCATAGTCTTTACTAATCCATTGTGTTGGCTTTGCTGGTTTTTGTCTTTTTTTTAATAGGAAAGGCTACCTCTGGAAGAGCTGGGGGTGTGGTGTCAGCAGGGACTTACTGCAGGGGCTGCCACACTAAATACAAAATCATATCTATCAAGCTGTAACTGAGTTGTGTGAATGCATTTAATAAAACAGATGGAGCTATTCCAAACTTGCACCTAGTGAGAACACTGAAACACAGGCAGCTCAACACATTCTAGTGAGAGTAATAGGAATACACAAAAATAATAGTAATAATAATAATAATAATAATAATCTGCTTTTTGTGGTAGAAGAGCAAGGTACTGCATTAGCACTGACATGACTCTGAGATAAGGTTTGCTCCACGCTGGGTTTCAAGAGCAACTGTGCTTATAAAAATCTCCATCCAGGTGAGAATAGGGATTAAAAGACCTTGAGTTTCTTTTGGAATCAGCAGGGTCAGCCCTTGGCTTCTGTGATCTGTACAATAAAAGATAACTGTGCCAGGGACAAGCTGTCACCAGCTATGGATCATCCCAAGATCAGACTTTATCAAAGAGATTTTAAAACTAAAATTACAATCCCAAAACTGTAGAAAGCACATCTTGTTTTTCCCTTTTTTTCATCTCTGCAGTTATTTGTGACTATGCAAAAAGAAATAAAAATGCAATTTAATTGGAACAGGAGCCTTTCACTTTTCCTGTGCAGGGTATTAATGGCAAAGATTAAATGTCAGCAGTGAATCTGATCTTCTTTCCCCCCAACTCCAGTTCTTTCCCTTCTCTTCTCCCTTCCCTACCTTCCTGCCCATGGGATCACAGAATTAAAATGCAAATGATTGCTGCAGTCATTATTGAAATCATTAGCAGAACACAGAACTTTGTAGTGGAAGGAAACTTCATCCCAAGTTTTTTGTTTGTTTGTTATTTTTGGCAGAGAAAGGATGAACTGAAATTCAATTGTTTGTCCTGTTGCAAATGAATCAATTATCTGAGGCTTGATCCCGACTAGTATTACATTTAGATTCCTCTGAAATTAAGTCTTTTTTATTTCTTACTTTGAGAGAATAGATAATTTTTGTTCAATTTGTACACTCCAGTTACTATTCACATGTGAATAATATACTGTAGTTCTATGAAGAAACATGAGTTCCATGTTCTTAAAATTATTGCAAGTTCTTTTCTTCTTTCTTTCCTGAGGGAATTAGTTTGAAATATATTCTTGAAAACAATTCTATGCTCTGTCTTGTCATGTGCAAGAGTTGTGTGCTCCTGCAGTTCAGTAATCTCAATTGAACTCTGCAGAAGTGCTGGCCACAGGCACAAATGTGAAATCTCTTCACAGCCCTTGGCAAAAACATTAATAATTTCTCAGAGTTGTTTTCACTGTTGCCAGTGCACAACTGTAAAACTTACAACTTAAAAAAATTACCTCCCTAATATGCTGAAATAAGTCTTGTCAGACATTGTAGACTAAAGAGTAAGTGACCTGTTAAATCTAGTGATCCAGTTATGGGTTTGCTCCACTCCATCAGACACCAAAACAATCAAAAGGCAGAACTTTGGACCATATGAACCTAACAGCATAATATCTAAATTGGGTTTTTTAAAGTCCAGTTTTATGCAATAATCTTGCAGAGGTACATTATTCCTATTCTCATAATAGAGTAATGGTTAATACTTCCATTAAAGCATCCTTGCAATCTTTAAAGATGTATATCCGAGTGAAAAAGTGTTTCAGACCTAAATTTAGCCAAACACCTGGATAGTTTGTATTTCTTTAGCTGGTTGGTAGGTAACTATATTGAGGGCAATTAGTGAATACATTCATGCATGTTTTTTACATGAATAAATGACTACTGAGACTTGCAATTCACTGCATGGAATTAAGGATTGTTCCCATGGACATTTTATTGTTATGCACAGTATGTATTTCTCTACTTTATGCATGAGATGTCTGCACATGAAAACTTGGAGTTATATGAAACAAACACTCTATAAATACTCACTAATAACATGAATCGAAGATGCATCCAAACAGGAAGGTGATTTATGGCAGGATCTCATGGGAATTGTGCTTTTTTCCCCCCTGTGCAGCTGATTCAGGATGAGATAAAGCAGCTGGTGAGGTTGCAGAGCAGCACCTGCAGCCGGGCCCCGCCCGCCCAGCTCTCGGACACCTTCCCCTCCCTCCCGAGCCCCATGGGGATGTGCTCAGAGGCGTTTGAGGAGCAGGAGAGCCTCGTGAGCCAGCTGAGATCCAGCGAAGGGGAAAGGCAGCCCGAGGCCTCTGAGGTGCAGCAGGAATGTGTGGGCAGCGAGGCCTCCATGAACAGCGGCTACGGCTCCCTCTCCACCTCCGAGCTGAGCCCTGCCCAGCCCGGCCAGGCCAGGGGCACAGACTGCACCGAGCAAACTGCCCACGGAGCAGGGCTGCAGGGGGATGCACACAGCATTCCAAATAAAAGAGAACTTGCAGCAAAAAAACCAGAGGAAAATCGTTCCTCGGGAAGGAGTGATGTTTTGGTTTTTCCCGCTGGGTTTGAATATAAAGCTGATGAAGATCATCAACGTGGGAAAAAGCCTGGGTAAGTGCTAAACTTTCCAAATATGTTAGTTAATTATAGACAACTCTCATTCAGTAAAAGTTGGGAACATGTCTGAGTTGAATGGAAGCTCTTGATGGTCTGCTGCTTGATAGATAAATATATTTATGTATCCTGATGTTTCTGAGTGATGCAAGTCTGCATCTCCAGTGTTTAGCTGTTTTATATATATTTAAGGGAAATAGCTTAAGGTGTATGTGTGTGTTTCTTACCATCTAGTAAATCTTTAACATCATGGGCACAAAAGTTGAAACAAACCCAACCAAAAAGAGTAACTGCAGATGAAGTATGTGTGAACTCTATGCAAGAAAATGAGAGAGTGAAGAGATTACCACTTGAGAATGTAAGTCTCTTATTATTTCATTGTTTTTCTAATGCTATTCTTGTAACTGGTATTTTTTCAGAATTGCATCATGTTCTCATTCAGCATATACTTCCATATTTTAAGCATTTGAGTTCCCATTCACATATTTAAAGTTCATGTGGGCATTCCTTCTGATTTTGTTTTTCCATTGTAGACAAACCTTACTGATGCTGCTTTGCCACCATACACTTTTTACCTCAATCAACCCAAGGAAAGTCCGAATTCCATAGTGTCAGAAGCTTCAGGTATAGTTAATTTCTTATACTTAAATTCCCTTTCTTTTGAATTCTCATTGTTAAAAACTCTTACTGGAATGCATCTCAAATAACTTCAGGGAGATGAGGAGGATTTGAGCACTGACAAGCTTCGCTATAACATTAATTCTGCTTCTTGCACCTTTTTGCAAACTGATGGCAGCTCCTGTGTATCACTGCTGGCAGATGTAGGGCATGCAGCAGCTGGGATTTTTTTTCCAAATTTTTCAGCATTTCAAAGCTGAACTTTGTGTTTAAAATTGTTTCATAATGGAATTACTGTTAATATCATGGTAGGATATCAAATATTAGCATCAATGGTGTGGTAATTACAGGAGTTCATAGTAGTAGAGGCAGAATTGCTTTAAGCCAAGGACATGATTTTTTAATTGTGTGAGTAGACAAGAGCAAAATAATGCAGTGTGTGACATGGTGATTCTTTAATTTTGGGGGGAAGGTAGCTTCTTTGTGTTTTGGTGAGGTTTGGCTTTGTTGTTTTGGGGGTGTATGGGAGGATTGGTTTGGATGGGTTTGGGGATTGGTTTTTGGTTTTTCTATCAAAGCCAGACAACTAATTCACATATTTTGATCATGACAGGGTGGATTCATTTCAGTAACAAACAGGGGCACAGAGATGCAGCCCTGCAAACTGTGTATAATTATTACTTCTTCACAAGCCACTGAGAGAGGGACACATTTAAGAAACTGAAGTGGGATTGAGGCTGTGTTGTGCCATCCCCCTTAGTCCTGGTAGTTTGTCTTTGCATGCTACAGAGTGCTGCACAAACTGGAGAGTTTGTAGTCATCAGGTGCTTGCCTGGCACTATTCCTTGGGTGCTACCAGTTTTAAGTGCTATACTGGAATCATTAGAAATATGACTTAGTGGTAAATGAGGATTTGCCCTTTGAACACCATGTCTGTGTGTTTCAACTGATTTATAGCTTTTGTTGTTGGTGCTGTGTGATGTCAGACTGATTATGTTGCCTGTGCTTTGCATTGAGATTTTTGTAACTCCTGGCCTGGTAACAAATGCTCTAATGATATCTTTGCAAACAACTAATACAGCATTCTTGTTACTGACAAAATAACATTTTACTAATGGATTTTGGATTCCTGCTCTATGGCTCCAAGCTCGAAATCTATAATTTTAATTTTTTTTTGTTTTTTTTTCTTATCAGGACTTTCATACTGGAAGTTAGATGAAAAGGAGATGTATCACACTTTACCTGAGAATTTCAGAAGTGAGTTACCTGATGTTTTCTCCACAAAAGTATCACCAGTTCAGGTAAACTTTGTACATGTTTAAAAGTTGTCATGTAGTTGCTTTTTGTCTTTGCTTTGCCTGTGATGGAGAGAACCAGCCCTCCAGAAGTGACATACTCTGTGAGAAACTTTTGTTATCACAGTCTCTCATACCCTGGCTCTTCATTATTGCTGTACCCCACTAACCTTGGAATTTACTGAACTTTTGCCACCCAAAAGAAGCTGTGTATGGGAGACCAGAAGTGACTAACTAGTATGTTAAAGGTGTATGTGCCTTGTTAAAAACCCTTCTTTAGCTGAGTGAATAAAGCTGCCTGTTCTGAGCTGCTTTATTAACTAAACCCACCCCAACACTTGCTTATCTCTATTGGGGGTGGAGGATTGTGTTCAGAAAAAGTAATGTAGCAATTTTGCCTGTTGAAGTTGTCTTCTACTGATGAAAGGAAGCTGTCATCACTGAAGGATATTTATCATAAAAGACAAAGGGAGAACAAGCAGATGCCAGACCAGAGTTTTATGCCTTCTTCCCAGCCAAGTCACCCACCAGAGGTAACATTAATTTCTTTACTTCACCTATCAGTTGAGCTTATATTGGGCAGGCTTCACATGGCTTGGCCCCTGCTGCCACCTCCAGCGTTATGCTGGAACAGCAGTTTGAGCAGCTGAGGGATGAAGCAGTTTGGGAAAGGATCCAGCCTGAAAGAACCTTTAAGAACAGCCTGAACAGGGAAGCACCTTTGCTGCACAACCTTGAGGATGCTGCAGGGACAGATCTGCTGCTGCTGAGGCTGCAGCTGTGAGCTGCACGTGGAACTGCAGTGGCAGGGCATTCCCAGTGCTTCCCACAAGGCAAGTTTGTTCCACTCAGGAAACAGGCACAGGTTGTGGGAATTATTCTTTATCCTATTTTTTTTTTTTTATAAAGCTCTCGGTCCTGTACATAATCCAGTGATGGTGGCTGCTGTGTGAATGTATTGTTAAGGTAGTTGATGAAGTGGTTTTGTAACTCTGCAGAGTCATTGTTTCAACACACAAGCAGACATCATAGTCCTTCAGGTTGCATAACTGAAATTGTGGAGGTTTTCTAGAAAGCTACAGGCCTTGGATATGTTCTTTATTATGGAAACTTAGAAACTCAAGTTGCAATTGTTGGGAATGTGTATTGTCATTTCAGTGTTACAGGTGCCTTCATTTTATTTGTCACTTCCAAATGATTGTAGTAATACATACAGTATGTTATATGGGTTACTGATGACTAGATAAGTTTTGTTCTTGTAAATGGGGTTAAATGACAGTTTTTTTAGCATTGTAACTGATTTCCTAGATCTTGACGTTGGACCCAACCCTGCATATGAAACCAGGCCAGCAGAACCAGGGATGCTGTTTTTTCAGTACTCCTGAGGACTCTACTTCCTTTTCTCCAGACTCTATGGCAGAGCCCGGATTTCCAAGTCATTGTGACACAGACTCTTTTTCACAGACAAGTCATTCATCTCAGTTAGATAATTCTCCAACACACCCTGCCAGCAGCAGAGCTGTGCACTTGGACCTGTGGAGAAATCACCTATTCCAGAGTGAAAACAGGGCCAGCTCTCCCTTCCCAGTGGCATACAGGGATGCTGACAATGTTTCAGTCAACACTGAGGAGGAAGAAACACTGACTCTAACTCCATCTTCTGTTACTCAGTGTGCTGACAACAGTTTGCCAGATTACAGCCTTTCAGTGGCATCTGTTGAAGATCCTGTGGTAATGTCAAAGTAAGCAATTTTTTCTTTTTTAAAAGTTAAAAGTTCGGTACTTCCATGAATTGGAATGAAAAATAGTTGTAAACCAAACAAAATATGTGAGTTCGCCTGGTCATGTCTCTTTACACATAAAAATAAAAATACATCCTTCCTTCTTAAGCTATGTGCCCGAGTTCATTTAGGTAGAAATTTCAAAGTTCTGAAGGGGCTTATTTTCCTCATGGCATATATTCCATGTATGAGAGCTTTTAAAAAAGTAAAGCTTTATATATTGTGTTTGTATACATTATTTGTATATAATAATCATAATATCTACCTCTATTAATGTGAAGGCTTCTCTGCCTTAGATGACAAAGCTGTCTTTGCTTTAGCTTGAATGCAAGTAGAATTCTGTAAGAGACATTTATATGCTGAGTTCATTTTGTGCAAATGAGTCCAGCAGTGCATGGTCATGTGGATGGCTGGAATTTTTTTTAAATTCTTGTATTGAAAATAGGATTAGGCAGAACCTGAGGGAAAAACACGCTCGACACATCGCTGATCTACGAGCTTACTATGACTCTGAGATACAGAGCTTAAAACAGCAGCTGGAGTCAAGCCATAGAACTGCTGCATCTGAGGACCTGAAGAAAATCAATCAAAGCCTTGCTGACAGGTACTGTTTGTCCTCCTTGTCTTTCTCTTTCCATGCTGCTCTTTATATTTTAAAGACTTGAGTATCCTTGATTGGAATGTCTTGAACAGTTTATGTGCCTCTTCAGTTCTGATGATTTAATGCATCTATGATACTAATATTTGCCTGTTAAATATAAGTTTTGCATTATTTAATGCAGTTGAAAAGTTGTGGCTGCCCCATCCCTGGTTAAGGGGTTGGGTCAGGGCCCTGACCTGCCTCATCTTGTGGAAGATGTCCTTGTTCATGGCAGAGGAGTTGGAACTGGATGAGCTTTGAGGTCCCTTCCACCTCAAACTGCTCCATGTTTCTGTGAAGATCAGTTCACTGTTGTTAGACAGTAAATGTGATGTTTGGACCACAGTTCTTGTTTGACCTATTTTTTTCTGGAGCCAGTACAAGCTTTCCTCAGGAATGGCTGACAGGCAGAGGTATTCCTGAGCAATTTGTAATGGAATGATCTGTGTTGGAAGATTGTGCTCTCCTGTCATGCTGGTGAACATCATCCTCATGTACCTTCCATGTCACGGCCACAGGTGACACAGGACCAGTCCTGAGTTCATTGGTGACTTTACCCTGCAATGTGTGCCCCAGCTGTGCATTCCATTATCTACAGCTTGGCTGTTTGCTGTACAGAGGATATTGATGTGATTTCTGCAAAATTATTGCCAGTTAAAACACATACTGAAAATTTAGACAGCTGAAGTACTGCACAAAATTTGTGTGTTCCCAGTTTCCTTCTCACCCCAGGCTACCACAGCCCTTCTGAGAAGAGACACTGCAGGGGTTGAAAAATGTGGGAGGAGATCACAGGCTGGGCACCTGTGGGGGATGCTTGAGGAAGGAAAAAAGGCTATAAAATGTAGTTATATTATTTGAAAATTTCAAGAGATTGACGTGATCTCTATGTTCTAAATAGATGTGACCAGTTAGATGCAGCTCTGAATGAAGCAAGTGCTCGCATAAAAGCCCTTGAAAATAAGAATAATCTGCTAGAAAAGCAAGTGGTAAGTTTATGTTCTTAAATCAAATTGCTTTTTAAGTAAAAGGGTAAAAGAATGAACTTTTTCATTAGTAAGCTGGTCAGTGTTTCCATAATTATCTCTTCTTATTTTTAACCTTTCAACCTTTCCTTTAATACATAACATCAGCCCACATGTTACACAGTGAGTTTCCTACCTGAGTTTCTTAGGATTCCCTACTTGAATAACAATTACTTTTGCTCATGAAATATTTTCCAGGTTAGCAGGGATCAAACAAAGTCTAAGAGAAAAATATTGTGATGTGTTTATAATGTTTCTCTTTAAATTTTCTTAATTATTTTATTTTATTTTAATTACTTTCTTATTAGGGCTGTGATAAAAGATATCTCACTTATGGTGGGGCAAAAATACTCTCTTTAGGTATATTTGCAGTTTTTTTAGCTAGGTATTCTAGCTAGCTTTAGGTATTTTTGCTCATGCATAAATTAATGCACAGCTGTATTTGTTAGTCAAAAACCAGGACACTCTGTCATGAATTGAACACTGTCATCAGAGTTAGACACCTGCAGAGACTAATTCCACCTTCTTTAGACCTTTTTCTATGCTGGGAATTAAGTAATCAGATGGATTGGAGGCCTCACCTCTAGTTATTTAAAATCCTATAACATAAATACATTTTTGTTGGCTTTTATCTACATTTTCATTCTTTCCAAGTCAAAGAAATGAGCAAAAATCTTGTTTAGCTCACATACAGGTGTACCCTTGTTTACTCTACGGGTGGTTTTAAGATAATTCTTTGAACTGAAATAAGCAATCTATCAGGGAATGAGGATGTTACAAACATTCAAAAGAATGTTTTCTGTCCTGCAGGCAGATTGGAGAGAACGTTTCTATGCCATCAGTGACAACTCCAAAGTCCTGCAGGAGCGGCTCGAGGAAATGCGCACAAGCCACAAGGAGAAGGACAACACCATCAGCCGCCTGAAATCCAGGCTCAGGGAGCTGGAGGAGGCCTTTGAGAAGGCTTACAAGTTATCTGACAATGAAAACACAAGGCTCCAGGAAGAAAACAAAATGTTTCAAAATGTGAGTAAGAAAATAGACGATGGTGTTAGCAGGGGTACGACAGCAAGTCCGGAGTGTGAAAATGAGTTTACAACTGGGAAGTCTTAAGGTGCAACAAGAAAACAGAAATTCCTCAGCTGACCCCTTACTAGGCTGGGTGTGGACATTGTGGACCTAAAAGATATTTAAAAAAAAAATTATTTAAGGCAGCAAGTGTGTACTTGGGGTGGTAACCCTTGCAATAGTCTGTCTCAGGAATTTGATTACTTCAAGGTGAAGATATGAGATGAAATTATTTTAGAAAGTAATTTTTCGTCTCTTAAGCTTGTTGGAGATGGACTAAGCTTTTCATACCTCATCCCAACTTGCTAAAACTGTTCATTGTGTATGATTTTAGACTGACTCAAAGGAATTGTTACCCTCATTCTTCAGGAAAAGCTTTCTGGAATGTTGAAATGGACTGGCAGAATGGGTATTAGCTGGAAAAGCTACTTCATGCTTTAACTTCTTATTTACAATTGAAATTTCAAAAGACAAAGTCACTTTGGAAGTCACTGAGGAATTTTACCAGTTCACTCATTCAGTTTCTTTAGAGACAAATAATTTGAAAATTAGAAATACATTCTATAAGTAGCTCTGTCTCCTCTTGTCCTATCTATAACTTTTTGTTCCAATTAAAAGATGATAAAAAGAACTTAACAAATACTATTAAAGTACATTTTGTATCCCCTGTAGTGCTTCTGCATGTGTTGGCCAAGCTGTTGAGATGATTTTACAGCAGCCAACAAAACTGTTAATTGACTGTGGTCTCACTGTGGGTTGGTGTTCTTTTGTTTTGTTTTAGCTTTTAGGAGAATACGAGTCCCTTGGAAAAGAACATGAAAGAGTAAAGGTAGGTACACAGTGAATATTTAAAAACCCAAATATACAAACTTTGTGATAATATTCCATGGAATTAGCTGAATGAACTGAAATATTTTGAAAAAGCTCAAGCAGAAAGATCTATCTTTATTTTTACTGATAACTTCCTTCTTCAGAGTCCTGGAGGGCAAAGGAAGGAAACTGGAATCTGTTGTTTTCCAGTCATTAGACAGCAAAAATACTGCAAAGTCAAAAACCCTTTGAAACAGGAAGGTGTAATTGATGTATTGTTTTCAAGACTGATGTAGAGTTGCTTGGGTTTTATTTAATGCACTTCTGTGATTTCTGAGCTTTTTACATTTTTCTTTGTGTCCTTGTAGGATACACTAAATACAACTGAAAACAAATTGCTTGATGCAAACACAGAGATTTCTGATTTGAAAAGGTAACTTATTATTCTTTTTTAACAATATGAAATAAAAACTGTGGCCTTAACATCTGCTCCCAGAGTGTGAGGGCTATAGATCTTCCAAGTTTAATTTCGTTTTATGAAGCATTTCATGTTGCTTCATGCTACTGGTATAAACTAAAAATCTCATTAATTTTGGGTATGCAATTTTTTCTACTTCTCTGCTTCCACAGCAGTGTCACCTGGTCCTGTCTTTCTGGCCAGATTACCTGATTTATTTAACTTCAAATTCAAATACATATTTATATCCATATTTAGATAGACATGCATAGACAGAAATGCAGCAGTTGCTCTTGTTCTCCTGCTTCATCCAGAATATCTGAATAAAAATAAGCAAAACTCTTTAGAAATATGTTGTTTCTTTTTTGCAACTTAAATCATCTCATCATGCATCTTTTTCAGGACAATCTTAAAACTTGAAGCTCAGCTCAAGCAGGTGGAACATGAAAATGCACTGAAACTTCGCCATATAAGTGAAAATCATTTAAGAACCTCTTGTGCCAAGTAAGTGAACATTCAAACATGAAAACAATGTGTTTTGGAATAGCTTTGGACATGTTTTGGCTAAAAATGGATCAAGATGAGGTCAGTCCATGGGCTGAACTGGATTAAACACATGTGACGTAATCCAGAGATTGGGTGTGCCAAGAAATTATTAAACCCAAATAAATACTCTGGCTAATGAAGCTCTGACTTGGCAAACTGTCCCTACTCTTCCCAAATGAATATTTGCTAGGTTTCAGCTGTCAGCTGAATTTCCATACTCCACAAAGATCTTGGGAATCCAATCTGATAGTCCAGTTAGACACTGGAGGTTTTCTTTGTGTGTCATTGGTTTGAAAGGCTGATTCCTGCTTGGTTCTAAATGTAGTTTGTGCAGGTAGCCTGAGAGTAGAGTGGAAGTTCACTTAGAATGAGCACTGGTGTGAATTGGGAATTTATGTTAAAGAGTCTGTGCTCTGGTTTTCTTTGAGATTTTTTTTTGTTTTGTTTTAAAGACCTTAAAAGCTTTGTCCTCCTCTAGTTTTTGTTACTCAGTTATGGCCTGTTCAGTGTCTCTCCCATTTCAGCACTGATGCTGTGGAGCCCAAAAGGACAATTACTATGATGTGGGGATGTCTATTTGGATGTATTGAACAGGAATACCTTGGGGAGATTTGAATTTTGATGATTACAAAGACAGAAATAATTTATGTATTAGTATATTAAAGGGACAGATTTCTGTTTAGAGTTCTTCTAATGTTTATGAACCAGACCCCTCAGCAATGAACTGAAAAAAGAAGGCCTGGACATGGCAGATCATGTTCATCAGGGAATGAGGGATGCAAGAGCCAATATGGATTTAGAAGTTAATCTGTCCCTAACTGATCCTAGAGGCTCAAGGAAAGCCTCATTCAAATTGAATGCCCAGCAGGATGGATTTACAGAATAGTGGCTATAGTTCATAGCTTGGGTAAACAAGACCCCTTTTTCCTAATTATCTGCTTTCCTTTGTATAAAAATCACATTTTTCTTTTGATATCTCAAGATAATGATATACTAATTAATGGTTATTACGTGATATCTGTCACTCTTGGGTCATCAGTACTGGCTTTTTCTTGGTTTTGGTTTTTTCTTTTTTATTTTTCTAATAATTGTTGTCCAAAGGAAAGCTGGGATCAGATGCTCTGAACTACTGCAGTAATCTCCACCAAATAGTTAAGATCTACTTGCCCCAAACCTGGGTCTGAGTAAGCAATATTAAATTACAGGAAGATCTTTGTGGAACTCTGCATTCTGAGCATATTGTGTAATTTAGACTGAAACCTCAACATATGTTTTTCCCCCCCCCCAGATATTCTATTTTTACTTTGCAAACATGTTTTAAAAAGCAGTTATTTCTTCCACAGTATTTACAAGTTTATTGTATATTTGTTTCTGTTTACTGGAATAAATCACAGGTTCTTCTTAAAAAAATAAAGAACCAAACCAGAAACAAACAAAAAAATCTCCAAACTCCAAAGCATTTCATAATTTTGCATCTTTTTATTCCCACAGCAAGTTGGGAACTCCTGATGTCAGCAGGCGAAAGTGGTTGATACCAGGAGCTGAATATTCCATCTTCACTGGGCAGCCTTTGGAGGGCCAGGAAAGCCCCAAAGACAACAGGCTGGAAGAAGCCTATGTTCCTTCTAGGTGAGCTGGTTTCTAAAATCTGAACTAAACTAAAATCTGAACTAAATTTCTCCATGTTTTTGTTTGTTCTGTTCATGTTTTGGTATGTGAAATAAAAGAAAAGAAAAAAACTTGATCTTCTTTTCTTCCTTCCACTGCCTCACATTCTTTAAGGCACCATTCTCCTCCTGAGAAAGACTCCTCACAGGAAGATTCTTCAACAAACACAATAGAAAAGAAAGAAAATGAGATGTCAGAAGCACCAATTATAAAAGCCTTTAAAGAACTTGAAGAAGGAAAAATATTTAAAGATTGGGGCACGCAGACAGAAAAAGAAGATGCATCAGCTAGTAACTCTTATTTTTATATTCTTGAACATGTCTTTACTGGCTTCTCTTTGTCTGCATGTCTTTTGGCTTTGATATTCTCAGCACTCAAGTCCACCAGGCTTCAGATGGGATAAGAATGGTTGTAGCATGCAAACTTGTGGGGTTCTCCTAAGAAAATTCCAAGTTAGATATCTGAGGGATTTGTTTATAATAGGGGGAATGCAGAGGTTGTTGTTAGGTCTCAAGCTGAAGACTAGTTAATGTCTCCTTTTCTAAGAATATCTCAGTATTTATAAACAGTTAATGGAGTCCTAACAAGGCTCTGGCTGCTGTACATCCATTTTAGTTTCCATGGTGTTGTATGGGAATGGAATTGAGGAAGTGGGACTGCCCTGAGCTGTTGTAACAATACTGATTTAGAGAAAAACGCTGAGTCTTTCTTAAAAGTTTATATTCTGGGCCTCAGGCAGGTCCTTCAGCCTTTCCCAAAAGATGCTTTTGTCCTGATTTTCACTGTTTCTCTATTAACAGTGTTACTCAGCATCATTTCTCCCTCACACACTGCAAAGATCCTTTTTCATGAGTTAAACTGTCTGTTCACAAGTAGGAAGAAAGACTTGAGCAGAGTAGCACAAATACATTGACGTGAGGGGAAACAAGTTGAGTTCAGGGGGGGAATATTTGTGAGTTCTGGTGTTGAGAAAGATTGTTTAATATAACAACTTCTTTTCTTTTAATTAGAACCATCAACTCGACGTCAGACTGTTGGGTTTGTTGAAACTTCTTTGGTTGCAAATCGATCTCCAGAGAAAGGGAGAGACCAGCACAGACCCAAACGTTTCAGCTCTCCCTCTGGCCAGAGGTCATCGTCCCTTCCTCCTGCAAACAGGAAATCCAGCACTCCCAGTCAGTGCTTTTCTCAGCTTTGCTTTGTGTTACTCAAAAAGTAGAATGAAATTGTGAAAGGCTGCTCTAGAAGATGGAAAAATAGAGACAGGATTTCTGCATTGTTCTGAAAGTCTGAAAAAAACCCATGTCTGTAGTCACTGAATATGTGAGAGTTCTAAGTTTATTTTCATTTTAGCATGTTGTGATGCACTTCTCAGCTAATTTAGATAAACATGTAGACAGCTTTGAAGAGCATTCTTTTAAGCTGTAAGCACATGAGTGGGAGGTACTGCACTGGGGAGTATGAGGTAGATAAACATACTTTGTCTTTTGCAGCAAGAAGAGAGATAATGTTGGCACCAGTGTCTGTGACATACAGCCCAAAACGATCTCCTAAAGAAAACTTCTCTCCTGGATTTAGCCATTTGCTCAGCAGAAATGAAAACACAGTGACAAGGTAGGAGTCTGGTGAATACAGTTGTGTTCTGATCATTTTTAGAGCAGCAGGATGCTTATCTAGGTTTAATGCTGCTGTTTCTTATTCATTAAATGTCCTCAAAAATCAGTTGTGAAGATTTCTGATTATGAAGCTAAGTTGTGCTTTTTGAAATCTGAGAGGGAAAATTTAGAATGTTTGAACAGGATTTAGAGGACTTAGTCTTCTTCTAAAAAAAAATACTGCTTATTTAACCAAAAGGTGAAAAAGTAGAAAATAATGTATTACTTGATATATGACTGCTAACAAGTAATTGCTGTGTGCTTCCTGCTCTGTAGATTTGATATACTTCTAGATGACCTGGAAACTGGGGCTGCTTCTACTTTACAGCACAATAATCCAAGGAAAAGGCTCCAGTTTCACTCACTAGATGATGTAGAAGGTAATCTGTCAAAGTGGAGGGAAACTGTTCTTTATTATTGTACCACAATCCTTTCCACAGTGGTAGTAGCTGCTTAACTAGAAAGCTGGCTCTTTACTCTGTGAAGTCCAGCTTTTACAAATCCTCTAAATCTTGCCTTATTCCTGTAGATAGAGAAATCCCATTCATACAGTATTTTATTTTTATGGATATGTGTGGAACACAGTGGAACAAGAAAAATAATTAAATTGAGAAAGAAGGGCAATACATTTCCCTGTGCTTAACTCAGTTACCCAATGCACATCTTAGTGGGGTCTACATTAAGATGCACACACTGAGTCATACTAATAAAATTCTATTACTAAACATTGCATTAGAGACAGCAAAGAGTCGCTAGTAAAATCAGTTGTTTCAGATTTTTAGAAATGATTGATCTTTTTCTCACTTCTGTAATCCTTGTCACAATGTTCTGCTTTTTGGTTTTACCCATGCTCTTATTTAGGCTGGTGTTTGCATGACAACCAGTCAGCTTGGTGATATTTAGAAATGTACCACTGAAAGTAATTCCTAATTAGTACAACACAGGAATCTGGTTGTTGACCAGAAAATGTGCTGTGTTTCAAAGATCACTTGAAAGATGACCCATACAAATGTTTTGCATTCCTTTGGAAAGCTGTTCAGGGCAAGTGACTGAGGCTTTGCTCGTCCCTCTGCTCGGTTCATGCACTGCCAAAACCACACTGCTTGTGCTGTCATTAGTTTCTTCTTCTGTCCTGTGTAACAATTTCCCAGATAATTACAAAGCAAATAAAAAGACTCTTCTCTTCTTGATAGGAAGGCAGCATTCAGGTGTCAGACACGGCTCCTGTACTGAATCTGTCAGTAATGGAATGAAGAGAGCAGCAGCTTGGGAGGAGAGGAGCCAGAGACATGAGGCAGTGCAATCTTGTGAGGAAGACTTCAAGTACACAGCAAGGATTACAACTCTGGCTGAAACAGAGAGGCTTTTTGATGAGCTGACTCACGAAAAGCAACAGGCAAAGATTATTTTTGTTTTCAATTTGTGACAAATCATAATTGTTGTGTGAGAGGTGAGGGATGGAGCCATTTATCCACGGAATGCATGGCTGAAATTCATCCAGGACTTCAGTGTCAAGTCAGGAATGTGCCATTATCCTTCCCTGCTCTACTTGCAGTCCTTCCCTGTCCCTAAATTCATTAAAGGAGAATCACTGTAACACAAACACAGTGTGGGTGGGGGTTGGCACAGTGTTATGGTGTTAAAGAACAAAACTCTACATGTAGCTGTAATCCATACACCTCACCTCTCTTTTCTGGAAGAGGAGTTAGGAAGGCTCATATTGGCTCTTGAAACTAATTTACAGCTGAAGTGTTTTCTCTTATTAGATTGAGGCTGCACTGAGCCGAATCCCTTGTTCTGGTGGAAGAATGACCTTGCAAGCAAGACTAAATCAGGTGAAAAAGCTTCTCTCTCTTACTGCTCTCTTTTGTTCTTCCACAGTTGAGAATACATCATGTAGAGGAAAGATCCTCTGGGTAATAAGTGTGATTACTGTGGGAATTTTTATATTGTTTCCTTGGTTTTTATGTTATGCTTTTATATTGTTTAATATCTTCTATTTTTTTGTACATGGTATGCATTTTGCCAAATTACTGCAAGAATAGTCTGTTCTTGTGCTAACACTGAGAGGGAGATAAAGGCAATGCATTAACAAAATGCAGTGACTATGAAATAGATCCCTGAAGCTGCAGAGAGGATGTTGTGCTCTAGGAGAAATTGAAAAGTTTAGTTTTGTTTAAGTAGGTTTTGTCTCCTTGAAAGTAAAAAGAAAAGAAAGTAAGAAGGTAAAAAAAGCTGGTTTAGGTGGAATACAGGGAAGTGTTTTCTATGGAAAACTCTGCAGACTCTTTTAATAGAAACAAATCTCAAAGTTGTCTTTTAGAGGTCTCTGCAAGTCCTTCAGTAGTTCCTAAAGTGTAATCCCAGGGTGTATTATCAATTTGAAATTAAAAGTGCATTCCAGTAAATCAATACTGCCACTCACTACAGTGATCAGCTGTTTCCCAAATATGCCTCCCTAATTATCAGCCTGTCCTAATTCTTGTCATGCTTCTCTCATGGAGTTTTCTAAGTCACATGTTAAAAAAGCCAACAAATGCATAAAAATAACACAAGAAGTTTGTAGCTCTGGCTCTGGTTTTTGGGTGGTAACACTGCTCCTAAGGCCCCAAAAAGGATACCAGGAATATAGGAATGATAGCAGTTTCCTAATTTTAGAAGGATCATTAGATTTTCATGATGTATTATTAATGCTTCTTGTTCTTTCTTTTAACTCTTCCTTTTAGGAAGCCCTGGAAGATCGTTTGGAAAGAATTAATAGAGATTTGGGGTTAATACGAATGACTCTGAAAAGATTTCATGTTTTAAGAACTTCTGCAAATCTTTGACAGTTCCCTCTTGACTGCAAATGTACTTTTTTTTTTTTTGCACTAATGTATAACAATGCACTCTGTAAATGCAAATTGTTTTGTATTTTTATAAGCCCTGAAAAGTAGTTTTGCAGCCATGTTACCCTTAACAAACAGCAATATTTTGTACTTCAAACAGCCACCTCTATTTTAAATGTATTTTTGTTACACCTGAAGAATCAATGTTATCCTCTATTGTAATATTTTTAGAAATATTAATTATTTTTAAATAGGGATATTCAATTTATAATAAACTAAAAGGCAGCTTGTTTTCAGAAAAAATGGTGGTGTTACCCTTTTGCACTTGGTTTTCCTCCACCGTTTTATAAATATTTATGGTGTGATGTAAATATTATCCAAGAGGAGATTTTGGACTTTAATACAAAAAGCAACATGAATTACCTGTGTTAAAGAGAACCACTGTTCTGTGGTAAATCCTTTTTAATTTAAACCTTTAACATGGATGTTTGTCATTGTGACAGAACTGTGAGCAATACTTGCACTGTGGCTGGCTGGGGCAGGAAAATCCTCCTGTGACTGATCTGATGTCTCCCTGCAGTCACAGTGAGCCATGTTTTGATACCAGGATTCACCTGGAAGCAGCCTCCTGTCTCCCAGTGAACAATTTGACTCCAGCTGACACTCCAGGACTGGAAATCCTTACCTGAAGTTACTGGTTCCATGTGCCAGACTGGGTTTTGTGCCAGTGTTCTGTTTGTGTACATTTCATTTGTAGTTGTGAACATAAACAAATTTTTCTTGGTGAAAAAAATACATATTTGCCATTTGACATATTGTTGCATTACTGTCCAACATTGATATTTTTGGTTTGTATTTTAATATTAAATAAATGTTTAATTAGATTCTTTCCTCCTGCCCAAGTACAATAATAGGCTCTGGGATATTACATCAGCCATAATGTAGGTTTTAATCATATTGTGTGTTTCAAATTCTGTCCTTGTTCAAGATGTTTAGCCACCAATGATGTGATTATAGGGCCAGAATAGCTGTCACAAAGGAAGCTCGAGAAGGTCTGATTCTAAAATTAGAGTACTGTGGTTTATTTGATGAAGAGCTGTCCAACGTATGCACAATCTTTAAAAAAATTCTGTTGTTTTTGCAACCCCTTCTGCCCTCTGGGTACTTCCAGTGCAAGATCAGAGCTGGGGAGAAGTCAAGGATGGGAATTTCTCATTTTCCTCTTTACTCTAAAATGCAGAAATTGGGTCTGAATGCTTGGAGAGGACTTGCTCTAAAGTATTTCCAGTTTCCACAAAGAGATGTGCAATTCTGATGGCATTCCATGTTCTCACTGGTAATTTTTACTTAGAAGGGGTGGAAAGGGGGAAAAAAAAGAATCTTTACTTCCCTGCTTCACTCTATTCAGCTGCAGTTTTCCCATTATTTTGTTATTAACAGGTACAATTTTAA
The DNA here is from genome assembly GCA_013399455.1 of Anthoscopus minutus. Classification (NCBI taxonomy): domain Eukaryota; kingdom Metazoa; phylum Chordata; class Aves; order Passeriformes; family Paridae; genus Anthoscopus; species Anthoscopus minutus. The sequence goes on along the minus strand of VWYI01046394.1, from coordinate 139,359 downwards.
GGCATTCTTCAGAAATATCAGTCAGCCAGCGGGATTTTTGAGTCCAGTAATGGTCTTGTTTTCTTTCATCTGTGCTACAGCAAAACCAAAGGATTTTCCTGACAGACATTACAGGCAAGTAGGTAAATCAGCTCAGTTCTTTCACTGCCTCTCCTTGTAACCTCCCTTCATCTCCACTCCATTCTCTCCAGCACTATTCATATTCATGGACTCTTTTTTATTACATCCAGAAAACTGAATTGTGAGTCAGAATTTATTTTTTAATCAAAAGTCCTCCTCCATCTGTTGGAGCTCTTTAGGCTATTTCTGTTCTATTATAACACTGAAGGTGGGGGGGCAAAAATGTTGCTTTTAGTAAACTTCTGGGCCAACCTTCTCAAATGTCTGTGTGACCTGTTCAGTGTGGTGCCTTTGGCCTGATTCATCAGAGGGGCAGAGGCTCTGCAGTTCCAGATTAAATCAGTGGGAGGCCTGAATGCTCAGTGCTCCTGAAAATCAGACCTGAAGCACCAGAAACTGGGACACAGGCAGGGTTTGCTGTGGGAAGCAGGACTGTGCTGGCCCTGCCCTTCACTGGACGTTGTCCTTTTGTTTTTAATCCCCTTTCAACTTCCCTCAAACACGAGAAAATGGCCTTGTTCTCTCTTGGAGGACACATAAGGATTGCTAGATAGCCCGAGAAGCTTTTGCTTCCTCTGCAGAGGACTTTAGTCATCTTCCTCTTGTGTTCTCACCTGACACCTCCCAGCTATGTTGGCATTCATCCCTTTCCCACATTTGTAAGGTCCTGCCTGGAGCCCCAGGCTCTCCCCTGTCTCAGTCTGCCCTTGCAAGACACTCCCATACATAGTTTTCTCTATGATAATAAGCATTTCAACTTCTCTAGCTGTGAGATTTAAACTTTGGAAAATAAAATTTCTGTTTGTTCACATCTCTAGAAAGCAAAATAAAAAAGTTGTAGCATTGATAGGTTTAGGTATAATTTGCCTCGCACAAAGCTGTAACATGGACTACAATTTAGTGTGGCAATGCAGGGAGCAGTTACAAAACAAACTGTGAGTATTTTGCCTTTATAGAGAGGGAAGAAGCGCTGGTGTGTTGCATCCTGAGTTAAAAACAACCGCAGGAAATTGCCGGAGGTTTAAAAGGCCACGGTAAATGTCATCGCAGGGTCTTTTTCTGAGGTCTCTGAATAAAACGATCGCTGAGCCTTTTGAGATTTTTCTTTTTTCTCCCCTCCACTAAGCTTTGCAGAGAGTAAAAGTTCGAGGAGTCACCAGCGCTGCTCTGGGGGCAGGTGAGGGCAGAGCGCGGGCTGGGGCTCAGCAAGCGCCGTTACCTTCCCGGCGGGCCGGGACAACGAGCCCGGCGCGGGGCGGCGAGCGGAGGACGGCGGTACCAGCCTGGGGGGTCCCTGCACCATCCGCTCCTGCTTTCCCCGCTCCTTCTTTCCCCGCTCCTTCTTTCCCCGTTCCTTTCCCCGCTCCTTCTTTCCCCGTTCCTCTCCCCGCTTCTTTCCCCGTTCCTTTCCCAGTTCCTTTCCCCGCTCTTTCCCCGCTCCTTTCCCCGCTCCTTTCCCCGCTCTTTCCCCGTTCCTTTCCCCGCTCCTTTCCCCGCTCCTTTCCCCG
>VWYI01046394.1:0-136853 GCA_013399455.1 Anthoscopus minutus | reverse complement strand
GGGTCCCGGCCGGCACCTGGACGCTGCCGCGGCCTGAGTGGGGCCGGGCTGTCCGTTCTCGCCCGGGATGCGGCGGTAAAAGTTTCCCGATGGAGCAGTCGGTGACAGGGAGGGCCCCGCGGCCATGGCAGCGCCCGGCACCGCACACAAGGGACGCGGGACCGCAGCTCCGCGCTGCCGAGGTCCGGCGTGTGGCACAGCCGGTGTCGGGCTCTCCCTTGCGCTGGCGGGTTGCGGGTGACAGACACCGCTCCGTGCCCGCGGGGGCAGCCGGGGACGAGCGGACGGACGGACGGAGCACCCTCCGCGCCCGGCACCCGGCGGGTCGCGGCACCCGGAGCGTTCGGGGCGGTCATGGCTCGAGGCCGGAGCCAGCCCCCCGGAGAGCTCCGTCCTGGCCTCCTTCCTTGGGTACTGCATCTCCGAGCCTTGAATTTCACCGAATTCGGCTCTGGCAGAGGCCCCCGGTGGAGGTTTTGTGGTGCGGTGGCTCAGGAGCCCCTCGGACGGGGGCCTGGCCGTGGGGAGGGGGTGAAGGTGCAGCCCTGGGATGCCTTCCATCCCTGCGGGAGAAAAAGGTGAGACCGGCAGCAGCCTCAGAGAATAAATGCTGGTGGACTGATTATAGCTGAGGGACAGCCCCGTGAGCTTTCGGAGACCCTCCTATGTCAGGGCACTGCTGGGTGGTGACTGGGAGCTGGCCGTGCTCCTTAGGCGGTGCTTTTCCTTGCTGGAGTAGGAGCAAGGGATTCTTCCCTTTGGAAAGAGCAGAATTCCTTAGCTGGATGACGGGCTGCAAGAGGGAATTCTTTTTGCTGGGCCTGGCAGTCCTTTCTCTTGGCCTCCCCATCTCTCGACAGAAGGGGTCCTGCCTGGTGCTCCCGAACAACTCTGGGCTCCCATCCTGGAGCGTGCTGCTGCCCCACGGCTACAGCGTGAGCAGCTCCAGCTTTTTGCCAGCTGCGGGAGGGTTAAATCCCTTCCTTCACCTCCTCCCCACCCTCTCCTGCTCCACTGAAGAAGCAGAAGCACAGAGTGCGCCGAAGTGCTCAGCCTGGCGCTGGGAGCATCATTCAGGGAGCCCCTCAGAGCAGCGTCCTGCTCAGTCAGCTACACAAGGCAGTCCTGTCACATTTCATGTTTAAATGCCACGACTGAGGTGAAGTTTATTTAAACTGTGTATGTAAGCAAAAAACCCACAAAGTTTCTTCATATGTTGGTACCTGCTCTAAAGTGAGAGCTTCCATCTTCTCTGTGCTCTGTGCGTCTGGAAGCTGCTAAGTGGAATTTAGATGTCAGGAAGCGTCTTCAGTCTTTGAAAGGCACAATCTGTGAGTGCTCAGCTCTGAACAGGACGGTGACAATAGATCTGGCTTTGTGGACATCAGGACTTGAACAGTATGAGTGCACGCGAGAAAACCAGTGGCTGTAGGACTCCTTATCCCCCCCCTGATGGCACGGGTTCCTGCTCCGTGCCCACATCTTTCTGCTCGTGCTGTATTTTTATCGCGTGGTTTATTTTTGTCATGACTGCGTTGTGCTCCCGAGTAACACAAGACGACTGACTGCCTTAGAGAGTTCAGCACCGGCTTCTGGGCGAGGGCTCTCCCCCCCCAGCGCTGCTGAAAAGGAGACTGCTGTTTGTAGGGCGGCCCTTTTCCCTCTTTTCCTGTGGCAGACCTCGTGCCTCCGATGGCTGATGGATCTCTGAGTGCCTGGTTATTCTGACAGGTAACCAGCCCCTTGTTTTGGCCGCGGGCTGCTCGGTAATTGAAACGCCTCCTCGGGATATACGGAATAAAGGATGGCCAGGCATGAAAGCACTGTTGCAGACTTGTCCTGGCTTGTTGTTTGCCTCAGGATTTCTGCTGCTTTGTGGTCCTTGCTGTGTGTTGTGGTAGCATCTCTGAGAGGGGAAGAAATGAGCAGCAGGGGCTGGGAACACAGCTTGTGCTGCTTTTGATGGAGCAGACTTCTGGTAGGCTGCTGGGCTTCATTAATCATATTTAAGTTTCTGTCACTAACTTTTAATTAAAAGCATAGTTGATACCACTTTAATGAACGTACAGATGTTAGCCATCTTCATGCATAAAAATGCTTTTTAATTCCCTTACTATTCCCTTTATGGCCCTTAGATGCTTTTGTTGCCATCTAAACCGTGTTCACTAGCAGCTGTTTATCTTCTTAATAAAACTTTTTCTTGCATCTGTGTTAGGGAAACAATAATGGTTTGAGTAAACAATTCCCTGGTATCCTTTAACAATGTTTCTTTAAGAATTTGGCAGAAAGGGTCAGAAGTGGTGCCTGAATAGTGAACTCCAAGGCTCTTGCTGACTATAGCCCTGAGCCTAATGTAAGTCACCTGAAATTGTTGGCTTTTGTGAGGTAATGAAGAAAATAAGAAGCCCTCAGTGTATGACTTTTGATTCTGATGAGCTTCACGAGTATCTTTTCCCCAAATGACAACTTCTTATTAAAATATCTTTTCTATTTTGGGTTTGCTGCTGATGGTGTGTGTCAATGCTTTGTCGCTTGTTGTGCATCTAACAGCCTGAGCATTTATTGTGATTTACCATCTGGCACGTGGGAGTTTTATCTAACTTCTCATTTTACTTGACAGCAACCAGTTTGGAAAGACCTTGTCCTGATTTTTGTTTTCCCCCTAATAGAAATTCTCAAAACTTAAAACTGACAGTGGGGCTAAAAGGCTTTTATTTAAATACTCTCTTTTTATTCACTAATTGTAACTGCTTCTGTGAGCTGGCCAAAGAGAGAAGCAGCACATCCTTCAAGTGAGCTAATTTAAAGAAGGTTTCTCCACTTAGTCCTAAGGGGCATTAATCTCCCCTCTGCATTCAGACAAAACTCTTGTCATTCAGTTGCTGTCTTGGCAGCCTGAGTGGAAGGCTTCAGAAAATGGCAAGTGAAAGCTGATGCTCACTCCTGAGTGCAGTTTGACTCATGCCTTTCATGCATATTCCATAATGTCCTGTTCCAGGACCAGCAGGATCCCTCGAGAAACATTCCTTCTTTTAAGGTGTTTTCCTTTTAGGCTTCCTCTTATTAGAGACTCAAATATGAGGAGAGGCTAGAAACGAGCATCGATGTGTTGCTTTTCTTTATTTTTATTTTCTTAGAAGGAAAAAGCCACCCATGGTTTTCTTAACAGCCAATTTCTCTAAATGGTGTAGATGCCTTCTCATTTAATTTTAAAACTGGCTGACGTAGGGTGTGATGCAATTAATATTTCTGTTTATCTCCCCAAATTGGTAAAATATGCCTAAATTTAATTTTGAGCCCAAAAGCATCTTATAAACAAAAATATTCTGTAGTTCTCATTGTGAATGGAAATGGAATAATTAATGGAGGGGGGGAGGGAATAAATAAAACACTTTTTATATGCAACTTTATTTCCTGGGTGTTGGAGGAAATCCAAGTGCCACAAGATTGTACTGGGGCAGAGTCTGTCTGAGCTCACCCACGAACTGAAAGGGAATGTGGCTTCTCTAATTGTGGTGTCCATGCCAAGAGTCCTAGGAAAATTTAAATGAACAAAATAATGGATGGTATTTGGATGTTCTTAATGTAAGAAGAAAACAATCTAGCCTGGGGCTGGCCCAGATCCTGTCACTACAGGGAGTTCTAATCAGCCATAGACAGAGCTCCTGAAGTCAGACTCGTGCATTTTCCATAGCAAAGAGGGTTTGCTGGTGTGACTGGATGGTGGTTTTAAATTTTTCTTTTAATTAAACAAATAATTCTTAGAAGCTCACAGCAGAATGCTTCAGTAAATCCCACTGGAGAACTTAGAAACCGGTTGGAAAAAGGTGTCTTTAATTTTGAAGGAGCCAGGGGGGACGTGCAGGCGACCTCCTGAGGGATGGCAGGATCTGGAGACGGAGCTGCTTCCTCTTCCTGCAGCTCTTCCTGAGTCTGTCACACAGGACCAGGCTTCAGAGGGAAGAAGAAATAAGAGGTTGCTCAGGCAAGTGGAGATAAATAGTTTTTGGGCAAATCTGGGTGCAGGGAAGAAATGCAGTTGGCACAGGGCTAAAACGTGCCCTAGGGAGCTTGGCCACACCTGAGGAGGTGCTGGCTTTGCAGGGAAAGGCAATCCAGGAGGAGCCTTCCTGCCTCTGGGCTTCCCCGTGCAGGGGTGGTGAGGAGGATGAGCAGGACCCTTGGTGGCTGGGTCAGTGAAGGGTGGGGGCCTGGCAGGGCTGCAGAGCACGGGAGTGGCAGTGCCAGGCTCACTGTCCCACGTGCCAGCGAGGGCAGGGACAGAGCACACACCTCGGCTGGGCAAGGAGTGCTGATAGCAGCAGTCTTGGTCTCCCAACAGCAGCGCTGTTGATTTTGAAATCAGCAGGCTGATTTTGGTGTCTCCTGACCCAAGAAGTGGCTGAGAACTCCAAATTATTATTTTTTTTCCCCCCTGGCTTTAAACAGCTTCAGAAAATCTTGCTCAGACAGATTTGAAGACCTACAACATCCAGAAGTCTGCACCCCTGTGGACCTCAAGTTGTTTTCCTGCAAAAATAACCCAAGCCTGAGTGCTGAGCACCTTGGATAGCGAGGTCTCTGCACAGCTCTTACAGTCCTGGCTGTGTGTTTTTGGACAGGTGAGGTTGGCAAGTGCTGAGACGTGGGCACAAACCTTAAAACTCTCCTTGGCAGGAAAACAGGTGGGATTAGGTGAATTGGAGGGAGTCCCTTAATGTGATGAGGAAAAGTGAGAGGAAAGCCACTGATGGCTTCCTTCAAACAGCTCAGTCTCCAGTCGGGGACCAGATACTGGGATTTCTACTCAAGGGTTTTCCACCACTTTCTATGGTCTCATCATGGTGTGGGGAGAGAACTGTGATCCAGAAAATCCACTAGTGGAACAGAGATGATTTGCTGTGAGCTGGGAAGGCACAGCTGGTGAGGACTTGGGGAAGAAAATAGTGAATGAACTGCTGAAAGATTTGTAATTCATCATTGGACAGGGATTCCTGTAATGGACAGGGAAGCTGACTCTGATTTGTTTGGATTGCTGGGACTTACATAATGATCAGGGAGCTCTGGGATACTAATTCAGGCTTAGCCCTCAGAGCAGTGACCTGAGAAGGCATTTTAATGGTGTGATAACCAATTTGGAGGGTGGGAGTGTGTAATCACATCAGCACGCTGAGGTATCTGGGCACTGCAGGGGCGAGGCCGTGTTATCTCCAGATCCAAAGAAGTTTGGTATTTGCATGACTTAACTCTGGATGTGTAGAGGGGCCTTAATTCCATTATGTGCTTTAGAAGGTTATGGGAGGATTTCAGGTTTTTCTAGTACAGCTGTGGTAAACAGCAGTTCATCTTCATCTGTGGTTTGTACAGGTATTCATAAGGAGCTGGGTTTGGATCAATTTGTATCTCTTTTCAGATTATTTAGGTTGGAGTCAGAGTTATCCATAGCAAAACCTGGAGGGTTGTGGGCATTTCTGAAGAGGAAAAAAAAAGTAATGGGCTGCCAGCAGCTACTACATGCTTGGAAGGAACAGCAAAACAATTTCACATATGCATTTATATATAAATGTGGTGTAGTTATGTTTTGTAGATATCAGAGAACAATTCAGTGGGAATAGTTTCACTTGTAATTTGTTTCAAGATCAATACCATAACTTAAATAACCTTCCAAAGGTACAAACACGGTAGAATCACTTTCTCTATGTGGGTGGCTTACCTATTTTAATGTTGCCCTTTTTTTAAAGAAGGAAATAGAGATTTTATATTTATCATATCAGATGAAATTGAAATCTAAATATTTACATCTTTTCACTGGATCTGAGGTTGAACACCAGCTGTAGGCGTTGCCAAGCTGTTGAAGTTGTCTCCTCCACAGAGCAGGTTGGTTCCTCCGGGGTGGTGGAGCCTCGTGTTTCTGGCTTTTATTTTCTAGCCCGTCTCTGCATCTGGAAATCCTTCCCTCTGTGGGCTCTGTGACCTGGCCTCACGTTCAGAGGGTGTTCCAGCCTAAACATGCTGAAGCTAAACATGTGTTGTCTCCACCAGAATGCAGAGTAAACTGCAAGCTGTGAAACTGGAGGGGGAGTTTGGGATACGAGGGTGTAAATAACTCGGAATATTTGGTGGAAAAGAGCAGGAGGGGGAGGAAGGCCTCTCGCTTGCTTTTTCTCTGCTATCCCATCTCCTCAGCAGCATTCTCTGTGCTCTTCACAAGCAAAAGTGGAGGATCACTTCTGTCTTGAGCAAATGTAAGCCAGGAGCAGACACAGGAAATGTTGCAGGCAGCATTCAGCACAAGAGACGCTAAAATTCCTGAGTTTTCTGTCTCTGGTTTTGTTTTGCTTTCCTTGTTTCCCTGTTAATTTCTTGAGCAGGCTTGACATGGGGCTTTAGGGCTTCTGATCCATAGCCTGTTTTTTTCCTCCTCTCTTGTTTTTAAGGATCATTTATCCAGACTCACGGGACTCTTTGTTTGTCTAACCTGTCTCTGGATTGTAAAATATTGTTCCATGTTTTAGTGTTTTAAGTTCAACAAACAGTAAACATCTTCCATCAGATATCCTCAAAAATGTGTTTAGCCTGGACACAACTGTTTCTATTGGGACCCAAGAAATTTTAGTGCTCTCTTTTGCTTACATTTAATGCCTATAAACAAGTTTTTCAGAAGGGCACCTTTATCTAGCATGCTGCCACAGTAAGGAGTGCATATTTGCACAAGCCTGGTTGAAGAATTAAACTTTCTGCTTCAGCTTTTGTGTGTTGTCCTGGCTTCCCAGTTCTCATTTATCCTTTTGTTTAGAGCAGGGGGAGATGGTTTGACTTGCCTTGCTGGGGGTGGGCACCTGGGTATCTTTGGGTCAGACCTGCCAAACATCTGGGCAGAGAGGATGGAGAAGAAAGAACTTTCTATCCTCCTGCCTGTTCCTTTGTTCAGGTGCCCCAGCAGCAAAAAGATCTTGACATAAAGGGGAGATTTATTTCACTGTCTAATGGAGCATCTGTATTATCAAAGGCAGATATGTCAGAGCACTTTCCCCCTCCCTGCTCTGTCTTTTGTTGTCTGAATGTCATTTTGCTGATAGAACTTGTGTTGTATTCCTTGTTATCAAAGTAGAACTGAAAAAAAAAAAAAAAAAAGAGGTGATGCTTTGTCTTAAACATTGTTACCAAAATAATCAGCTAAACCTCGTTGAGTGAGGATTCTAATTCCTGGTTTAAAAACTGAGTATAATTTGGCTTTCAGACCTCCCATTTTTCCTAAATCAAGTTTATGGTAACAGCAGCCATGTGTGTCAGCTTCTGATTATAAACAGATTTGGAGCCACTAAAAACCTCCTTGAAATCAGTTTGACAACTGTTTGAGAACCACCTTTTTAATATTCCCAGCAAGTTCCCTGCTGAGGTATCTTGCAGCAGCCTTGTAGATCTTGTAGATGTTAGTCTTTCCTGCATATTTTATTTTAACTTGCTCTTAAGCTTCCTAGGAGAATGCACATGGATAAGCCCTTCCAAGCTTTTTAAAAATTCATTTTTACATGGAAGCCTGGGCTCAGCGAGACAAGAGTTGAGTGGAAACTGGTTGTGCTCTGCTGGGGGGAGCAGCGCTTTGGTGCTCAGAGTGCCTTGCAGGGAGGTGCTTTTTGCTTTTCTTTGGGTTTTCTTGAGGCTAAATCCCAATTTCTTCCCACAGTTTCTGGCTCCAGGTGGGTCTCTGGACCTGCAGGCGGGCAGAGGGTGCAGCAAATCCATCCCCACAGGGACAGTGGCGTGGGCTGGGGAGTTTTGGGGTGCACAGGCTCAGGTAGGAGAAGGGAAGGGAGATTGGCTGGTGCTGCTTTTTATTCCACCAGCACCTGAGCAGTTCCTAGGGAAGCATCACCCCAGGCCTGCACTGCGTGCCCAGGGCTCTGCACTGCAGGGATCAAGGGATATTCCATGTGGAGGTGGGAAAAACAACCTTGGCAGCCTTTATTTCTTCAAGCAGAGTCAGGGACATATTTCCATTTGACTCATCCGTTGTTGAGATGGTGACACCCTTGAGTCACATTAAAAATGAGACCTTGTAGCTGAATTGGCACATCACAGAGCAGGTGTTTGCTGGGGTTTTTGGGGCTTTGTCCTTGTTTAGAAAATGATTTTCCCGTTCGCTGAGGTGGGATGAAACTGATTAATGGTGTTGCTGATGTCCTGGGTTAAAAATAACAGGAAAACCTGATTCAGGCGGAATGCTGGAAGTTAGCTGTCAAGATAACCTGCTTGAAATAGTTGTAAAGGCCTAAAAAATAAAATAAAATAATAAAAAAATGAGTGCCCAGTAGCCAGATGGTTGGAAGAGAACACCCCACGATCAATGAGGCAATATGTAAATATTTTCGATCATTACCACAGTACTGCTGTGTTGACATTGAAATTCAGAGTGTTATTCTGTGGGACTCCTCATTGATCAGCAGATGAGCTCTGATTAAACAGAGGATGAAAGCACAATACTGAGCATTATTATGGATTGTGGATTTCATTGACAAGGACAGGCTTCCATCAAGGGCTAGAATGGATTTCAGACCCTCTTTAAGCACGTTACTGAGCTACTGTGTTCCTTTCCTGGCTGTCAGCTACCAATTAAATGGTGTTTTATTTCTTGAGCTGCTTTATTTAAGCTGAAATACTGCATGATTGATTAATTTTTCTGTGCTAATTGCTACATTTATATGAGAAGGGGCAAGGTGGAAGTTGGCATAGAGTTCTCTGCTTAAAATATACCTGGCTAGAAATGACTGGAACATAAAATCAATCAAACAGCTGAATTAAATTTCTTTTTCCGAAAAAGATCCTCCTGAAAGCTGGTTGTAGGGACCCTTTCTGGCTGAGTCACTTCGAAACCTTCACGGGGTGATAGCATTCTCATGAATAAAACATGAAGTGCCTTTGGCATACAAAGGTGCTGAACCCTCCCAGAGGCTTTTTTACTTTTTTCTCCATCTCCTCTAAAAAAACCCAAAAAACCCCCAAAACCAAACAAAACAACAACAAAACAAACAAACAAAAAACCCTCCTTGGTTTTACTGCTCTCAGAGGGGAGTCTGAAGCTTGACACTAAATGAACTCTTTTGAAAGCTGCTTTTTAAGATCTGCCCACCCCAAAGCGATCCCAGCTGCTGGTGGTGGTTCCTGGGATCCCAGCCTGGAGGCAGGAGGGAGTTTTGGGAAGGTGATACTAAATCATATTAAATATGACTCTTCCTGTTTTACATAGACTGCTGTGAGGTTCCTAAAAATCTTCTAAGGGTGCATATTGAGTGTAGGGTTTGAGGGGTTTTAAAATATTTGTTTTCTTGCATTTGATCAGAGCAATGAGTTGTAACATTTCCCATTTCATATAAAGGAATAAAGATTTTTAGGAAAGGATTAATGACTTCTAAGGAAGGAGGGAGATGGCTCTTGGCAAGAGAAAAGCTCATTATAGCTACAGCAGGGTCCAGAGCCCAGGCAGCTTCTGGAAGCATTTTGTTGTTTGTGTTCCCTCCCTTTCCCTTGGGTCTGGCTGCTTACAGTGTGGCCAGGACCTTGTGCTCCTTTGGGAACATAACCCCAGGGCACTTGCAGGGCCCAGATGCTACAAACATCAGAAAGGGACAAATGGTCTCGGTGCCTTTCCAAGCTGCTTGTATTTTCCAGCTAACTGCTGCATTTCTCTTGCATGTTGATTAATTTGCTGGCACGTCCTGGAGCCTGTTCCTCTGATTAGAGTTCTTCAGGATTTTGAATTTATTTCCCTGTGGTTTGATGATTTTTAGTTGCTCACTTATATCCCCTTAGTGCTTTAGGAGAACAGAAACCACCTTTTCAGAGGATAAAGGGCTCTGGAGACTCTCTGTGGTCTGAAACTGATGCTTCCAAACCATGGGCATGTGGTGTTTGACCACAGCTGACACTCGGTGGGACTTAGAATTTATTAGTGCAGATTGGGCCAGAGCAGGAGGCTGAGCTAGACTGGCTGTGGTGGTCATGAGGAGCAGCTGTGCTGGTTCAGTTCTCCCTGCAAGACAGTGCTGTCAGTGCCTCTGCAGAAGCCTTTTAATTGCCTGTGCTTGGCAGGGCTCTGTTGCCCAAGGCCAGAGCTGTGGTTTGGGGTTATCACCAGGTGTGTCTGCTCAGGTAATGCTGAGGTGGGAGCACTGCCCATCCCACCAGGATCAAGTGATTTAGTGGTGGCACCGATGATGCCTCCTGGAAGGGCTGGAAAGTGAAATGCAGCACATCAGCAGAGAAGTCTTCAGAAGCCAGCAGAAAGCATCCTATAATTAATCCTATGATTAATTAATCATCCTTCATGGAAAGGTAAATGCCAGTTCAGTTAGTGCAATGTGGTGTTTTCAACATTGGTGCTAAAAAAGAGCCGTGTGGCACCTCTGCCTCTTTGCAAACAGATACTTACATGTGAATGTCTATGAATAGCTGTGGTCTGCTTTCCTGTGCCTCGGGTGCTGCTGAGCTGTCCTGCTGCTCCAGAACCAAACGTGGTCTTTGATTCAGTTTTGGGCTGCTCCAGTGCCCAGATGCTTCCCTGAAAGCCTCTTGAGGAAGGGAGGGAATTCGTAACGTTCCTCTTTGCAAATCAGCCGTAATAAAAATGTTGTTGCAGCCTTTTGGGAGCTCTTGCATTAACTCACATTTCTGTGTTTTTGTTGTGTTGCTTTTTCCTGGTGGTTTGGACAAATGTACCCCTTGTTTAACAATGCTGAATCCTCCCACGCTTTGGGAGTTTAATTTGAAGGCAGAAGCGATTTTAACTGTGTACTTGATGTCCATTTAGCACAAAATGTTTCTGAAATGTGGACAGGGTTAATGATTATAGAAGAGGATGAAAATCTGACAATTTTTAAGTTTAAATTTTGCCTTGGTAATCTGTTCTCACACCTAAAAATAAGTAAATTAAGAATAGCATCAGCAAAGCCTCTGCAAACTGCAGTGACTTTAAAAAGTGATGACTTGGGAATACAGTCAAGGTGCATTGTTTATGATTATTCCAGAAAACAAGTTCCATAAATATCATAATGTCCTAGGCTACATTAATTATCTATTACTTTTAGTATTTGCTGCAGAGAAGATGCCCATGTTTCTGTTTTCCCAGAGGCAATACTTTCAGTTTCTCTTGTACAGAAACGTTTTTGCTTTTAGTCACTTTCGATTGCATTAACAAGTGTGCAGAGAACCCAGTTTTTCTGCTTGGAACAATTGCTACAGACTTACTGTCACTGAAAAGGAGAACTTTTGTCATCCTTCCCTAACCCACAACTCTGGGAAAAAACCCAACCCCAGAACAGAAAAGAATAAAGGAGGTAGGAGGATTGATTTTTCTAACTGGAGCAGGCTTTGTGGCTGCCCTTCCATATTTGCAGGTATCCTGGGGGCGTAGGAGATTGGCCTCACCCAAACTCTGAAACCCTTTGTAGCCCTGTGCCCAGGCCCTGCTGATTCTGAGAGCTGTTCCCTTCTCAGCAAAGCCAGGCAGAGAGAGCAGGGCCCTGCTCTGATTCAGTTTTTTACAATTTATTTACCAAAGTGGGGGTTGTAGTGGATGGTTCCATTGGGAGGATGTCTGGCATATCCAGCACCTAGAGAGACTTGTGTTGCTTGGAGAAAATGGGGAAAGGATGGATCCTTCCAAATCCCAATGTGTTTGAGGAATGAATTACTGTATAACTTGTATAAATTGGTAAGGCTCAATCAGAGTGGATGTATATTGAGTTAAAAACTATATATTATAGCTATAATGAATCCATTTAAAAGAGAAAGGTAATGTGAGGATTCTTGTTTATTTGCAAATCATGATGGTAGAATGGCTAAAAGGACTAATTAAATACTCACTTTCATAAAAAGGCATTTTAAATTCAAAGGCAAAGCAAGATTAAAATGTTATATTTAAATATATTTCCATCATACAGATTTGAATAGTTGTTGTAGAGAGAAAGTCCTCTGGGCTTTGCGCCATCATATTGTATAGGATAGTAGGGGAAGAAACACTTTACATTTATTTTTATGAAAATTATTTTTACTTAAAGCATTTCTTAAGAATTTAGTGGGTTAATTCTGCCCCAAAGCACACACGCACTCTATACTGGCACAGGTATCAAATAATTTAATATTGTTTTTTCACTTACAAAGAAGATACAATTTTAAAAGTAATGGTGATTTTCAGCGTTAATTTTATTTATCTCCTGGTCTTGACTGTATTAATGTTAGCAGCAAAATCAATGGTCAATGAAAGAAAACTTAGATTCAGTTTCAGATAAATTCTGATTGGATCCTAAACCACAGGGCCACAGACTGGACCTGTGGTTTCCTGTTCTGACAGATCCAATCTAAAAGTTGCATCATGGAAGATTTTGAGATAGGTTAAACAACTAGATGCCCATTACTTTCACATTATTATTATTAATTATTATTTATCATTAATTATTATTATTTATGATTATTACAATTATTATTATTACCACCCAGCCTGGGAAAGCAGAAGTGGTATTTGGGCTCTACATGCCTGGCTCAGCTGTGAATCAGCAAATGACGTTAATAAGCATTTGTGGACTAAATATATTTTAAAGCAGTTTGCCTGCTTGCTCGTGCTGAGATTTCTGAGATTAATGGTCCTGAAATGTTACTCGCATTTGCTCTTCCTCCAGGATGAATCTGATCTGTGCAAGCACTATTATATTTTCTAAATTGCTGTGCAAGAAGTTACTAGAGTGAAGATCAGCTGCTGGGTTTTTTTAAGCTGTTGGCAAGACATAAATTTATGTTAACTGAAGCAATGTTGGCAGCTAAAGGTATTGATGTTTTTCCCGAGGATTTCAGGTTCTTTAGGGGAGGGAACAGAGTGTATTGATGTTTTATTTATTTTTTGTGTAGCACTTTGGTGGCAGGTGCTGGTGTTGAGGCTTGGATCCAAGTCCCAGTCAAGGAGATGTGCTTTTATTTGTGTGCTTGTGGACCCAGATTTGCACGTTCTGGTGCAAAACACAGCTCCTGCTGCTGGGAGGGACAACTGTGCCCTTCCTGACGTGAAAGGGATATTCCTGCTGATGGGGAGTTGAGTGAGATAGAGGCAATTTTAATGTGAGCATGTGGGTTTTGGGGGTCTGTGGGTGATCACCCTGTTGGAGCAGTGCTGTGGAGCCCTGGCTCTGCTCTGGCTGCTGCTCAGAGGACGGAGAAACAAGGATAAACCAAGACATTAAAGAAGACCTAAAGGAACCTGGATATACTTGGGGAGATCAGTAGAGAGGGGAGTGGAGAGCACATGTGTGCCCTAAAGTGCAACCCAGCTGCTTTAAAAGCAGCCTTGGAACCAGTTTGCAGTGGTTGGAGGTAGAGATGAGACTGCCTGAGGGAATCAATCTTAGAAAGGCAAAGGGGGCTGGAATGATAAGCAAAGCAATAACTTGCAACGCAGGCAGTGTTACAGGTTCCTTCTGCCCTCAGCCCTCCTGACAAAAATCAGCCTTGGGGGAGAGCAGGTGGCTGGAAGAGGAGTGTAAATGTGGTGCCTGGGCTTTCCCGACCTGGGCTTGCCCTCTTGGGTGCTGCTGGTTCACCAGCCCTTTGGTCCCTGTGGGAGCTGCTGTCTCCTTGCTCCTCCAGCTGTGGAAGGATTTGTGGGGATTACAAGGGCAGCTCCAGCTCTGATTCCACCCTCAAATGTGGGATCCTGCCCAGGTTCTGGGGGCTCCCTGGAAGAATCTGTGATGTGCTGGGTTTGTCTGTGGCCTGTCTCCTCTGTGGAAGTCATTGAGCTCTGAGTTTAGAAGGGAAATGTTCTGAGGGGAAGGGTTGACAGAGGGAGCACGTGAGAGTGGTCAGTGCAATGCGTGTGGTTTTGCTTCTCTCTTTTTTTCCCTTCTTAATTTCCATGAGTTAGAGATGACGATGACTCATGGTTTGGAACACACTTTAAATCCCTGAGGTGCTCATTGCCGCCTACCATCACGTATTGAATTTCTGACATACCGGAGGGATGTCTGCAGAGAAACTCTGATGTGCAATTATAAAATGTTGTAGCTTTATGTTGTTTGCATAGGAGCCATTAGCATGGTGTAACTGGAAAAATAATGCAGCTTTATTCTTGCTCTTGATTTCCCATGGGCATGGCAGTTCAGTAACTGTGTTCTGTCTTTTTCTAGGATGTTGACACATGTGGACCAACAGTGACATCCTTTTTCAGCAATGCTGTCTTTGCTCCCTCCTGCATTCAGAAGCATCTAGAAAGATTTTTTGCAGAAGGTAGGTTCTGACATTTCAGCTGGATGGCTATTCTTTTTCTTTTGGATTAGGAAAAAACATTTAAGATGTTACTAGGGAGAATGGTAATTTATCTGAGGGATATTAACTCACTGCTGGTGAAAGGGGGTTAACATTAGCTTGGGTTCCACTGCAAGAAATGCTTGGGGAAAACATGATGAAATGGAGGTTGGAGAATGGCTGGAGGAGCTCTTTGAGGAGGGCTTGGCAGTCACAGGACATGGTTGGCTTAAATTGCATAGATGTGTGCATTGGTAATAACATAAAATTGCATAGATGTGTGCATTGGTAATAAAACTCTTTTGAAAGAAAGCTCACACTCCTTGCCTTTTTCTGCTTAGTCAGCATCCTCTTCTGCTTAAAATCTTTCAAATAAATAAATTAAAAGGGAGAATGGCTGCACAGGATGTGCAATTAAAACAATTTTTAATTTAAATCTTGGGTGAGTTTTTTTTCTCAAAAAATATCTTAACCTTGCTGATTTTATTTGTATCAAAATAAACAGTAGTACAGCCTCATTTACTGCCTCAAATTGTAGTTTCTTCCATTCTTTGTCCTCTGAACTTTAAATTTGTTTGGCATTACCAATAGGATTGAGATGCAGAACTTCCCAGCAAACAGTATGGAAGGGGAAGCAGTTACCTGTGGTGGCTTTTAACAAGCAAAAGTGAAGAGATTGTGTTGGGTTTTTTCTTTTTAATATGTGTACCTGCTGTTCCCTTTTGCTGTAACCTTTGGAGTGTTGCTTGGGGCTTCACTGTGTGTGTCCAGCTCCATCCAAACCTCTTGTGGGAACTCTAGAAATGTATCTTGTAGTGTGAACTCTCAAAATTAGTGGCTGGAGTTTTTTGGTAGACAGGGTGTCAGCTTTTAGTCTGACTGCACAGCTCTCCATCTTCTTATTTTCCTCCAGTACACTGCTTAGCACTTAAATGGTTTTTTTTCCCTTTGTCAGAAATGGTCTTTTTGACTTCACCAAATGTTTCTTTGGGGTGGTACTAAAACTTAACAATTATCAGGTTTTGCTTCAAGAGCAACGAACTTCTGGGGAGAAAGAATAAATGAGCTTGGATCCAAGACTGTTCACTTACCAGATTGAAATATGTTTTCAGTCTCTTTGGGTTTATGTCTTGGGGTCACAGCAGTTACACTGAGACTGCAGTGACACCAGCTCTGTATTAACATGCAATATCTTTATCAGAAATTGTTGAAAACTAGGGGCGATTTGAATACCTTAATTGTCTCCTGTGAGGAAACTGGCTCCCAGTGAATTCATTCCCATTCTCCAGGTCGATTTCCTTCCTGAAGCCTCTCTTTGGGATTAGCAGAGCCTAGTGCCAGGCTGAGTAGGCTGCTCCCAGTGCTGTGTCTTGTCCCTCTGTGGAATACCTGATTTCCTCAGGAGAGAGCCCGGCAGCTCCTGCCTGCCCATTACAGCTCCAAAGGAGCTGTGGCTGGGTCTCTGTGGGATCAAAAGCTGCCAGCAGCAGCTTTAACAGTGCCTCTCTGAGCATAAACTCCTCTGATTGCCATATGAGTTTGTGCTGCTGTGCTGAGGGGGAACATCTGTATCCCAAGAGCTTTGCCTCCTGTTTTAGGTCACACACTCCCCCACAGGCTGTTGTAGAGGGAGCGTTTTTCTCTGAATTAGCAGTAACAGCAGACAAGAAATGCAATCCTTGGCAGAGTTTAAGGTTTGCTTTGCCCCAAGGCTGAGGCTCCACTCATTTTTCTTGCCTGAAGGATTTACAGGGCTGATGAGATGCCCAAGTGGTCATTAATTCTCTGGGTAGGTGAGGGGAAATTGCCTCCAGAACGGTGTTCACAGGAAAATGAATCCCTGCTCTTGCGTCACCAGAGAGGAGTAACGTCTGTGAGTTGGCAGGTAGGGAATGTAGGGAGAGAAATGGATTTTAAACCTTGTCAGGGAATGCAGTGCTCATAGAGACAAAAGGCTGAACCACCATGTCCAGGAAAATGCTGTAGGCACCGAGTAATTTCCCCCTCTCTTCCTCCAGCATTGCTGTGCTTTGTTTTCTAGACCTGGAGGCTTTCAGCCCAAACTGCAGGACAGAATGAAAATGTTGGGAGAGAATGCTCCTCTGCAAGTCATCCTTGGGAGTATTTTGCATAGAACTATTTCAAAATCTAGGAAAGTGGCCTCAATCCCTGCTGTGAGCAGAGCCCAAGGCATGCCTGTGTGGATGTGAGCTGTGTGTGCTGGTGATGTTGGGAGCTGTGGGACCAGGGCAGGGAATGCAGGGTGATGAGGAGATGGAGAGTGTTAATACAGGATGGGGAGGCACCTGCTTCTCTGTCCCTCAGCATCCTCACTCCCAGCTCCACAGGGGCACTGTGCTGCCTTTTTGTGCTTCCACTGCTCCTGCAGCTGCAGAAGCCTGGATGGGATGGGTGTGTTCTGTCTGTAAGAAGAGGCAGAGGCTGACATTGGGCAGGAGGATGATTAGAGGGGAAGGTAGATGAGGCTGAATCCAAGGGTGCCTGAGAAGATGTGAGGCAGGCTGGGAACATGGGACTTGTGCACTGGGGAAGTGATGTCCCCTCTAAGCAATTTGTAATGCCACTGAAGGAATGTGTCTTGTCAAAAGGAAACACAGCTTTGCTTTGCAGTTGCCTCCTTCTGATGTCCTTCCAGCACTCCCTGCAGCACCTGTCCCTGTCCCTGTGCCGTGCTGGGCTGTGATTTTCCACCCCTGGCTGTGTGATGTGACCAACTTTTCTCCTTCCAGAGCCTTATGTCCTTTGTTATGGACACAAATTGAGCCTGAACCTTACTTTTTCTGCACCTTGTACTTACCAAGGGACTTAGTGGGGGACCCATGACATGAGGATTGAACCCCTTGTAAGGGATGAGTTTGTGGAAACCAAGTAAATGCAGAGAAATCTGTCTTCATGCTGGATGGAAAAACTCACTGTAAAGATTTACATCGAGGGGTTAACACTCCAGGGAGCTGGGTGATGGCTGCTTTTGTACTGGCAAGGAGAGGAACCCTGTTTGGCAGCATAATGGAGCAGCACAATTGTGACATTCCCCTGTCTCAGCGTGTAAAGGTTGTGGGTTAGTGTGAAACTTGTTCCTTTGCCAGGCAGGGAGAAGGGGGAGCTGCTGAGAGGTCAGGAAAGGGAAATGGGATCTTGTAAAGGTGGGAGAGTTACAGCTAAACCCATTTAGACCTGCCAGGACACAGATGTTTGAAGAGGTACGGAAGGATCCCTTTCCATAAAGAAGGGATCTACAGAGTCTCCTGTATAAACTGGCACTTTGAAATTTCTCATGGAAACAAGAGTGAGCTTTTCTTTTGGTGGTTTTCCTCCTTTTACAATAGAAACACAAGACACGAGGATCTGTTTGGACATACGTCTTTAACTGGGAGGAAAGGCTGTGATGCTGCTGTGGTTGTAACCACAAACTAACTGACAGTTTCCTGCTGCAAGTAACTTTCTATAGATCAAAACCTCCTTCATTTGTGTTTTTTCTGTGCTGTTTAAATATCTGAGGAAGGCTCTGTTGCTGATAGGCTGTTTTTTGACAGTCTTTGTTATAATTTTGGGGGATGGTGGCATGAAGAGGGATCATTACAGCTCTGATACAAACTTAGGTGGAGTCCAAAGAGTTTCTCTGTTTTACAGTCTGCTTTAACATAGAAGTGAAGAAGTAAAGCCATCAAATGTGTGTCAGGCTGGTTTTGCAGTTACGTTTGCATGTACAAAGCTCTGGTTATTTCTGAGGAGAGAAAATGTCATCATGTGAACCTGTGTGGCTGAGACACTTCATCCAATATTTCCATGGCATCATTACTGGCTTCTAATTCTCCTTTCTCTTTCCCACCCTTCTCCCCTGTGATGTGTTAAATATCACAGCTGCAAAAATGAGGGCACGTTTTTCCCTGCTGTTCCCATTCCAGCTGGAAAACTTGGACAGAACCTTCCCTTGTGGTTTGTGATACTGTAAATAAAGGCTTGGGAGGTCACACGTTTTCCATCTCAAGTTGTTTTGATTCCAGTGCTGGAATGGGAGAGGAGGAGGGAGGAGAGGAATAAAAATAAAAACAAAAACAAAACCTCAAACTGTTGTAGCTTTTTGTGGGAAAAAGAGCTTATTAATGCAAAGGGGAAGCAATTGGAAAAAAGGTCTTTGCAGAGAGGACTTAGTCTTTGACTGAAGCTGCGACTTGGATAATTAGGGTCAAAGATTTCAAAGGAATCTTCTATAAAGCTTTGAAATAAAAGTTATCTCCAAAGCAGAGGCCCTGAACACCAGCTCCTGTGATCTGGGGCTGTTGCTGGGCACTTGCTGTCTGCCTTAAAAGGTGCATCAGCCTGGCTCTGTAGGAGTGTGGGTGAGTAATTTTACCTGTGTCCCTCTGAGTATGGTTACTCATGCTCTCCAGTGTCAGTGAAGTGGGCTTTAAGTGTGGAGCTGAGGAGTTGTGGTTGCAGGTCTCGCTGGCTGTGGTCGGGTGAGCCGGAGTCGCGGTCGCAGCCGGGGCAGTACCCCGTGGGCTGGGGGGTGGGAAACCTGCTTGCACATTTTCTCAAGGTTAATGGTGCACTTCTGAAAATCCCCACAGAATCGTGGCTGGTACTGCTGCTGTCCCCAGCTGCTGTCCCACATCTGCAGGCTTGGGCTCCTCAGCTGTGTCCCTTCTCACGTTTGAGGCTTTGCATACTCACAGAAAACAGTGTTTAGGCTTAACCTTATCGTATTTTTCTCTTTTGATATTTGTATAATCATGTTTTGGATTTACTAGGAAATGAGCTCAGGACAAGGTCCACTGGGCTTTACTACTTGGTGGTGATGTGCTGAGTGTGATGAATATTTGCTTAGAGAGCAGACACTAACACTTACTGGCAACTGTGTCGCTCACTTTTGAGGAGTTCTGAAGAGACCTTTTCCTAGTAATGATTTTTTTTCTGTTGACTTTTTTATAAAACAGGATACAAAATGTGAATATAATTTGTCACTGCAAAACTCACGTTGTACCTTGACACGACAGAAGTATTTCTTTTTCCATGAACTGTTATATTTATAATGTACAACAGGAACAAAAGAGGGACATTCCACATCTAGATGTTAATCTCTGCACCTGGTAGTCTTTTGATTCAATAACTTTTCTTCCTTGATCTTCTTTCACTTTTTTTTTTCCTTTAATAAGCACAGGACATATGGACATAAAAAATAATGGCCCAATTTCACCCCTGCTGTAGCTCATTGACGTCATTAAAGCTACAGCAGGGATGACTTGGCCCAGATTCTTTAAAAATAAGACCTGATGAACAACCCCTCCTGGAAAAGCTCTGTGGAGAAGGTTGTCCTGAGCACAGCATAGAGCAGATGAGATGCAACTCACCCTGACATTCAATACCATTCCCCTTGATGCCATTCTAGTGAGATGCTGAGCCCTTCCTGGAGGGGACAGAAGGCTGCAGGTGTGTTCCAGATATGCTTTTACCATGTCATAACTGTGTGATGGAAAGGGGCAATTAATGAAGTGAGAGAAGGGCACTTGAGGCAGAGGCAGGTCTGGGTGGAAACCTCACTTGCTTGGAAGTTGTGGGAGCTGTCTGTGCCTGAGGACTGGGCTTGGCACATGGTGAGGCAGAAGTTGGAAATGTAGAATTATCTGTGAAAAACTGTGGCCCTGAGCAGGTTTTTAGGAAGATGGTTTGAATGTGTTTCATATTTTTGTACCTTTTCCTTTCATCCTCTGCAATGTCTGGGTATTGCCACACGAGGATCAGCCATCTGAATGTGGTAGTTCCTGGCATAAAGGAGCCACTGCAAGGTTCAGTATTTCAAGGTAGGTCTAAGGTGCAGCTGCTTTTTCAAGGCTTATTTCTCTTCTTGTAACTGGGCATAGAATTAGAAATTCTAGGTAATGTAGATCAAAAAAAGGCAACATGAATCATGGCGAAAATAGTAGATATAAACTTAAGTGCTGAGTCTGAATCAAGCTGAAAAACGTGCTTTCAGATCTGAGCACACTGAAAACAGAAAGGTGAAAATGTGAAAGGTTTTCAAGAGCTGTTGACTACTTTCTGTTTACTAAAATAGTGGTGGCATTTCTTAGGTGGTAGCTCTGAAAATCTTCACACTAACATACAAAGTGAGTGTTTTGCTCACTGTTATTTATAACTGCAGGAAAAAACACCCTTTAGAGAGCAGTCAGAGCCCCAAATCTGTATCTGAGGTGGGTGAATGCCTGATCACTTTTTGTACAGCCAGTATTCATTGCCTGAGGTATCTTTAATTTAAAGGAATCCTTGGTGGTTATAACTGTGTCTGGCCAAGACAGGTTGTCTTGCAGTGAGTCCAAGAAATCAGATAGTTCTTTTTCCAATGCCAGACTCTTCTGGTCCACTGAATATAACTGCAAGAACACATAGTTCCCAAGGAGGAAAATGCTTACTGTGTTTTTGGTGACAGCTGAAGCTAACTTGGGGGAGGGCAAGATGGAGCAAATGGCACTTGTCTGCTTATGAGAGCATGTTCGTTTTAAAGGAATTTGAGTTGGAAAGTTTTTTGCAGTGAAAAGCCAGAATAGTGTCAAAGTGACATTGACTAGTATAAATAGTGAAGGAAGAATTAAATCTTCAAAATATATTCAGTCCTTTGATTAGTCATCCAAAACTCTGCTGGTAAGACAGGGAAAGAAATCTGGGCTTAACCTGATAAATGTCCTTCTAACACTGGAAAAAGTCAGGAAACCCAAGAATTTAATTCATGGTATCCAAAGAGGCCATGCAGCAGCTGGCAGGAGACTGCTAAGGAAAAGTATTAATCTTAGAGGAAACAGGGAGAAAAGATAACTGAAAACTCTGCAGCCTAAAGGACTTTAGGAAGTAAAAAAGATTTGATGTAATGTAGATAAAGGTGATTAGCTTATTTTATTGCATTGAATACACCCTTGTCTGATTAAACTATCTTGCTTTGAGGTTTTCTTTCCTTGTATTGTCTTCTTCATTTCAAGCACCCCTATGTCCTTGTGGGCAGACCTGTTTAGGATCTAACCCTGCTTTTACTGAGGTTAAAAGCAAAATTTGATGGGTGTGAAAAGAACCTGCCCTGGGACTTGAGGTGAACCCCCACCATCCCTCTCCAACCAGACTGATGAGCAGCATGGATTGAATATTTATGCCAGATCCAATAAAACCTTGGTGATTGCAGAGAAGGGTTGAAGAGAGGATTCTCCCTGAGTAAAAGAATATATGAAAATTTAAAATTGCTTATCTTTGTGACTGACCTATAGCAGTTAATTTTCCAGAGCCAAGGCTACATTGTCATGCATTTTAGCAGAGTAGAGAAATTACTAATTTCTGGGGTGTACAGAGATCTTTTCTAATAATCAGAAGCGTGTCATCTGGTTGAAAATACAATATTTCAGGAAGGAAGGGAACTGTAAATGGGCAGCAGCTCGTTGTTATGGATGCAATCAGACAGAGCACTCACATCCCTGTGAACCAAACCCAGCTCCCTCTCTGGCACTCAGGCAGTGCTGGGAAATGATGAGCTGCAGCCAAGCCTGGTTTCCCGTCCTCTGGATCGTCAGCGCGTGGATGTCACGCTGCACACGCGTCCCCAGGCTGCAGGAGGTTATCAGGGAGATAACCTGGCTGAACCCCAGCACTCAGAGTGTCTCAGGGCCTCTTGTGATGGTATCTCAGCTTCACAGCCTCGAGTGGAAACTCCAGGAAATTCCAGTTTCTACTGAGGCAGCGTGTTCTGTGTGTTAATCCCTGTGCAGGGGCTGTGAGGGGAGAGAATTCACCAGCACGTGTGCTGACAGACTTATGTACCTGTTTTGTTTGTGAAGAGTTACAAGTTGAAATCAATATGCAGATCAGGAGTGCTCTGAGTACCTAAAGCAAATCCTTTGACTGTGGTTCCTGCATCATCCCAGCAGTTTATTAAAAAAATAGAAAGAAAAAGAGGGGGAGGCAAATACCATCTGTATTTATTCAGATTAAGAAGGAGTGTGGGGATGGAGCTGTAGGGAGAAGGGGAACTGTTCAGTGCTGAAGCAGAACTTGCAATTTATTTGATGGGAAATTTTAATCTATTCTGGATGATTTAACTGTTAAGCTCTAGACTCACTTCAGCTCATCACCTGCTAAGTGCTTGGGTTCCACTGGGTACTCTCAGGTCCTGCAGAGGCCTCTGAGGTTCAGCTCTATTCCTTAGAGCTCACAGAGCATAGGAAAGAGTGAGGTAAAGGAAACTTTTTAAAAACATTGTTTATGTTTATAAAAGAACAAAGAAAATAACCTTGAAATTAATTTGAGCTATCCCCTTGATCAATGACTCTAGTTTGTCCACTAATTCTTTTGTATATATATAGCTACAATGCAGCCTACCAATAAAAGTTCGTTTCTTGCTATTTTGAGGTTTATTTTGAGGGATTATGTTTCTAGGTAACAGTTGAAGGTTATTTCTGGGAAATGCTGCCAGAATGTTTATTAACATGTGACTAGACCCAGGTAAAGTCCCTTGAGAAGATCTGGCTCTTCTGTGCACTCCCAGCGAGGGGCAGTGACTGTGCTGAAGGGTGAGAGTCCTCCCTGCCCACGCTGGGCCTGGAAATAACTCAGTCAATAGCAGAAATGTCACAGCAGGAATGACTCGCTGGATGTGCCCAATTGCATTTATCTAAATGAGCTGTGATCCTGGATTTAATGTGCTGTTTCATAGTTAAGATAAGAGTCACATGAATTAGATTATTGTTGGGGAAAAAATAGAGGGGTGCTGATATAAATACTTCTGTGGGAAGTTTGGAGAGCATTAGCAAGTCTTTTTACTTTTATGTGCAGCAGTGGTCAAAGCAGTTTCCTGCAAGAGATGCTTTCCACATGATAGGAACTCCAGTCATTAAAAAAGCATGAATTGGATTAAGAAGTGTAGGGTTATTTTAATTTGCCTTTGAGTCTTCAGATGTCAGTGCAAGCTTTAATCAGCAGCTGTGCCAGTGAGGAACTACCACGTGAAATGGAAAGGGAGGATGTGGAACGAGATGCTCCTGCCTGAGTGGTTCAGGGGCTCCCCTGCACTGTGCCCTGCAGCTGCTCCGTTCTCCAGGATTCTGTGAGCGCTCGTGACCCTTTTGTGGCCTTGGCAGCAAGAGCCAGAGGTGTCCCTGTGGTTTGTGGAGCTGAGAATGTGTTCAGCAGAGGGGAAGTCGTGTGGAGAGTGGGGTGGGTACCCAAGAGCTCTCCTGCCTCAGTGTGAGACTGCTGGCTACCAACATGTGGCAGAGATAGTACAAGCCTTGTGGCATCACCAGCTGGCAGCTGACTGTCTCCTGGGTGGTTGTCTGATGCCTTTCTTTCAGGTAGACTTCAAAACACTATTTCTTCTTCCTTCTGGGAGTTTTCTCTGCATGTGAAACAAACTCCTTGCACCCTTTGTCTTTAGTTTCACGTCACCCTTACAGCCTGTGGTGCCTGTTGTTTTGAGCACCCGGCTGTATTCCCTGGGGTTCAGTGGAAGATAACAGCAGTGACAAAGGTTAACAGCTCAAATTATTGTTTCTGTGTGTGCTTAATAAGCAAAACATCATCTGTGTTGTGTCAGAGGCAGTGATGAGCAGTTCTCTCCTACCCTGTGTTCTCAGGGCACGGATGCTCAGTTTTGGCCCAGTACCAGTGATTTTGTCATGAGGAGCCAGGAGCAGGGGGGCAATGGAGGGTGTCCCTTCTCGAGGTCATGGTGGGTACAGCAGCACTGAGCTTCCAATAGCCCTGTGGGGAGGGACTGTCCCAGCACTGTGACTTTGCTGAGGGCATTCTCAATGCCCGTGTTTGGGTGGATGGCTGTGTTCTGCAGGTCATGATCAGGGAAAAGGCAAATTCCCTGGACAGGGTGGCAGGAAGTTCAGGAGGTGGGGGAGCAGGAAGCAGTTTTGTGATCCTGAGCTCCTGTTGGTAGAAAAGCTGCCCTTGTTTTTATTTCTGCCCTGGCTCTGTGTTGGCAAAGCTTGTGTTTAATTTTGTGGGATGTTCAGGGCAGTAGCTGCCATCTCTCCAGACAGCTGTACTCACTCCTCTTGTTATCACCATGGCTGTACACTGGCGATAAAGAAGAAGCTGAAGAGGAACCAGGATCCTGGTACTTGGGAACAGGGCAACACTTTCATTTGAATTTCTTTTGTAGCAGAGTGAGTTGAGGGACTGGGGATCTGCTTTCTTGAAGACATGAAATATGCTTTTATTGACTATTCAAACTTTGTGATGGGAGAGAGTAGCAAAACCATTGGAAAACTTCCCTCCACATATCTTAGTGGTATCTTAATAGCTTCCTCTTATGAATTGAAATAGCCCCCTGTGCCATTCCCTTTCTTTTAATTTAAGCTTGCCTTTATTGCAAATAAATATATTAATTTAATATCACAGTTGCCTTAAATCAAGTGGCTGTAGTGTTGCCAAACTAGTGTTGCTGGTAGCTCAGGGGAATATTCTGCTCAGCAGAGACCCAGATGTGCTGCTGCTGCATCATGTGTGCTGTGACCATCTGACACTGGCCTTCCTTTTGCACAAGAGCAGGATCTGGTAACTCACACTACCAACCTTTCATAATCCTCCCTGCCATGCTGATTTAAGGGAAAGATTCTGTGTCAATTCTTCATCTCCTTCCATCCATGCCATCACACACACCCTGACTATTCCACTTGCTAGCTTTCCTTGCCTGTGGAATCTGCCTCTTTGGTGCCTGGCATCAAAGTGGAGCTTGGGGAAGTGCAGGGTGCCTGCTGCTTTTGCTGAGGTGTCACCTGGGCTATTCCCAGCCACCTCTGAGCTATGGGGTGCTGCTTCCTGATGTCAAAGCAGAGGAGTAACTCTGGCCAGAGGCTAAACAACATCAAGCTTTCAGAGATTAAGCTGATTGCAGATTTCTCATAAATAAATCTTTCTGTATTAATAAATAAATGCCTGCAATAGTTGCATTATTACAGTTCATGGAAGCTTTCAGAAAGAAAAATTTCCTGAATGAACCATTTCTGCAGTCTCAGCCAGCTTTTAAAGATTGGTGTAATTAATTGAGTTTTGGCTTTTCCTCTGGAATGGAGCCTGTACTCTTTGCTTGAGCGTATGGTTGATGATGTACATGAAGGAGAATAGGAGGAGATGAAGTCTTCAGAGCTACTTGCATGGCTTCTGTGGCCATCAGGCTACTGGGAAGAGTGGGCAGCTGTTCAGTGGGGCTGCCTTATACTTGGCTCTTTGAGAGTGTGAGGCTTTCCCCACTGAAGCTCATGTTGTGGTTGTTGGTTAGCTGTAGAGACCTGGCTGCTTGTCTGCTGCTGACTCATTCTTCCTGCAAAATTTCTCTTAAAAACACAAAACGTGGTCTGTATGTTACAAGTAGCCAGATTCCTCTTTCTACAGGGAATGATACTTGTTGGAAATCAATCTTGTCTAATTTAGAACATGGCAAATGTAATAATTAAGTGCTTCTTAATTTCCACACTCATTTGATGGGGAGATAATAGCTTCTTTTTTAAAACTGGGCTTTGCCTTTTGAAAATGCTCTGACCAGTGTTACATAGAAGCTATATTGCAGCCCACCCTTAATAGCCACTGATTAGAGGGTCCTTTGTGAATTGTTGTCGGTTTCTGACATAAATTAATTAGTATGGAACCAGCAAAATTCCTATGGAAACAAAACAGAAGTAAATTTAATACCAGATAAATGTGTGTTTTGGGCTGTGAAAGTGATCATGAAATTCATTCCTTAGCAGGACCACTAGAAGAGCAAACAAATCTACAGAGATGTGGTTGTAAGCCTCAACTAGAAATATACGTTTTGTGGTTATAATTAAACTTTAGTGTATAATGTATTGTCCTCAGTCTTGGCAGAGAGCTACACTTGGGCTGTGGCTACACATCCAAAGCATTTTTACCAGATTAACTTCTCTGTGCAGCCTGGTCAGGAGCTCTGAAAGCCCTTGCAGCTCTCCAGTGACTGCTCTGCATCTCTGTGCCTCTCTCAGCTCTGAGAGCACATGAACCCTTTCCTGTGGTCCTGGGTGCCTGTCCCTGTCCCTGCCCTGCTCAGGGACAGCTGGAGAGACTCCTCTGAGAACAGCCTGAGGAAGGCTGCTGTGTGTGAAGGCGATGCTTCATGGTTCACCTTTTGCATTGCAAATCCTGTTTCGTAAGTAAACCGCTTCCACTGATACCTTAAACGATTTATTGTCTCTCAGGGCTTTTCTTCACCCTGGAAAAAAACAGAAGATCATCAGTATGTTTGAAACCTCTGCTGAGAATTATATGATAAAGTTGTAACTTTGAAGTGACGGGTTTAGACATAAAATTTTCACGACCATCTTTTCTTTCAGGGGTCATAAATACTGGTTCCAGCTGTAATGAAGTGCTGTACTACTTACTATGTTCTTATCATTGTATGTGTCTTTTGTTTAAATTACTAAATCACAGTGGCAATGGCCATAATAATGTGGTTATTTTATGTCTTGGAACAGGGGCAAATAATTTTATTTAGTTGGAATAATGTAATTATAACATGCCTCTGGGTTAGAGTTAAAGGGGGAGGTGATGCAGGTGGCTGGCAAGGCAGGGCTGTTCTCTGGATGATTTTCTGCTGCAAATTCCACAGCCATGGAGTGGCAGCATATTTGTTTTTAATGGAACAACTTGTGAACAAACACTGGGATGTTTATGATGACAAGGAAAGCACTAGAAAAATAGAGGCTATAAAATCCCACTGGTTAAGGGCAGCACATGGATAATTGGCTCAGTCAGGTGCATCTCAGGGGAGGGGATGTGGATCTGAGATCTGGCCTAAGCCAGTACATGCAAAACACTTGAGCTCTTTGAACCTTTGAAGGCCACGGTATGGGAGGCAGCTCTGCCTGGGTGGTTTTTTGAGGCAAAGTGCCAGGGAAGGACTCTGAGATTGTCTGATGGAAACTGCTTTAGAGATAAGGTGTTTATTTCCCCTTTTGAAGGGAAAAGATGCGTGATGGTTTCTTGAATCAGAATGACTGCACCAATTCAGATCTAATTTGATAAATGAAGTATAAAGGCCCAGTGAATGACCTTCTGTAAAATACAAAAGTGCCTGAACCATTTGTTCTCTAAATCCTGCTTCACATCTCTGTATTTCCTGCTTATGCTGTTCATTAGTCTCCTGTGCCCTGTTGTTTTGGGGCTGATAATGGATAGCTGAGTGGTGATGCTGAAAACAAAGCTCCTGTATAAATAACCTGCTTTTCTCAGCATAAATTCTTGTGGGTATGGGGTACAAACCCTTCTCTTTTTACCTGTTTTTTGTGCTTGTAGCAAGTCCCTGATGTGTATCAGTGCTCCTTAGGTAGCCCCTGGAAGTCCAGCTGATTGAGGCATCTCTTCCCCTGTGAAAGCTTACACTGCTGTGGCTGCAGCATGGACTGTGGTTTCATTCCAAATGAATCATGAGGGTTTTACAAGCTGTAAAACTTCTCTGTAGAGCTTAAGGGTGTGACCAGCTTACAAGCGTGGGTGAATTTTTTTTTCTTTTTTTCTTTTTCTGGTTTGGGGCTGAATGTATCCTGAATGTCTGCTCAGTGTTTTAGATTGCCAGCAGAATTTGTTTTTCCTTCAGATGGGATGCAGCACAGTCCCAGACTTTTGTGGCTGCCTGGAAAGCTTTGCTGGGACTCCCCTGGGGACTCGGTATAGGGAGCGATAAAACTTCATTAGTGTAGGTTCCTCCAGCCAACGTAAACCTTTTATGAGCAATAAGCTTGTGCATTTGGAGGACAAAATTGCCTATTTCTCTGGCTG
Source organism: Anthoscopus minutus (assembly GCA_013399455.1). Lineage (NCBI taxonomy): Eukaryota > Metazoa > Chordata > Aves > Passeriformes > Paridae > Anthoscopus > Anthoscopus minutus. The sequence continues at coordinate 108,767 of VWYI01046394.1, read as the reverse complement.
AGCTTTGCTTAAGGTAGATGTGTCTTTTTGCCTTCCACAGCAGCTCTTTGCCCAGGCCTGGGAAGGCAGATTTGACCAGTCCAGCTTAGTCCAAACCACTTCTCTCCTGAGCTGTTTGTTCTCCTGGCATTCCGTGGTTGACGGAAGAGCCCTGCAGAGGGGACTGTGGGTTGGCAGAGCTCGTTCCCTTAGGCTCACCCCTTGATCTGCTGGGCTCTTCTGGCAGGGGAGGGCACAGCTGGGAGGCTTTGCCATGCTGAGGCCAGGGATGTGCTGTCCTGCTCTGCCTCTGCCTGGGCTTGGAACGTGTGAGCAGCCCTGGGGAGAGCTGGCACTTCCAAGCTTGGCTCTGGCCTGTGTGCTGGGCTGGGGAAATCTGGAAACCAAGGGTCTTTGCAGCAGTTGCGGCTCTGTAGGAGCATTTCTTGCACAGTGTCCTGCAGGGCTCATTCCAGGTTCCAGGTCCCTCTGCTCTGACTCAGCCTTGGCTGCCCCAAAGAGAGACTTTCTCCAGAGCAGGGCAGCAGCCAAGAAATCTGTAGCTGGCAGTGATACAGAGCTGGCAGAGGACAAACCAAGCAGGTAGGCACTGTCAGGAGCTCTGAGAAATAGAGGGGAATATTTTTTTTTCCCTTTTCAAGCATATGCCAAGGGTAGGTGGTTCACAGGGGGAATACCTGGCACGATATGATGCCAACTTACCCAGCTGCCCTCACAGGATATTTCTGCCAGGAACCTTTGGACCTATTCTTCTTGGTGTAAATAAAATAAATAAAATACTTGTTACTATAAATAAAATTGAATGAGTATGATTACCTGGAGTCTCTGGAGGCACCTCACACGGTCAGCATTTTCTCCTTTCTCCCTCTGCCAGCAATTACTGGAGAAAGAGGGAGCCATCAGTGTGCACAGGCATCAGCCAGGCAGCGTGGAGGCTCATAATAACTTTCTTCTATGATAAAGGAGATATTTTTATAGTCTGAATTTTTTATTTTACTTTCCTCCTGGTAGGAGTGAATTACTGGTGGTGATAGTTGGTAGACCAGCTCCTGTTGGGAAGCACTGAATAGAGGAAGGATTTATTGAAGGGAATGTGTTGCAAATTCCTTTATAATGCACATTTTTTCTTTCCCCTTTATTTAAAGAGATTGTTTATAACTAAGAGACCATTAGTGCCCAGGAGGTAATTTTGTTGTAGCAGTGCCTTGTTGAATGAAAGCCTGGTAAGTCTGTTTCTGGATGGAAGCCTTGGGAGCAGCTCCTATGTAATGCTGTACCTGAGCTTTTTTTTCATTTCTCCTTTTTTTTCTACTTTAAATTGCAATTGGTGCCGTTCCTTCCCGTGTAGTTGAACAAACAGCTTTGTGAAGTACATGTCAGCATTTGAATTATGCTTTTCATTTACTGTAGCCAGTTCCAGGCCTCTCCTTTCACCCCCAGGGTTTCTAGAAGGTTTCTTGACAAATCTCCCTTTTCACCCCCAGCAGCCCAGAGACAAAAACCCAGGAGCTCCTTTGTGTGCTGCTTGGCTGCTTTGCCTGGCTTGCTGATGCTGTTAGAGAAATTCTGTGATTTTTGCAAGGATACTAAAATTAGGGGGTGGCAGAACGGTGCTCTGAAGAGTCCTGCTCAGGTTACTGCCCACAGCTCTGCCTCTGCTAAGAAGCAGTCAGAACTTATCAGTGTAAAACCTTCTACACCAAGGGAGTAAACAACATGGATTAACTGAGCCCTCAGCATCCCTTGTGATGTAAAGTGGGGTTTGTTACTTCTGGCTTGAATACTGACCTCATACTTTTAATCCTATGTTTAAAGCACCTGCCAATCTTTCCCCACTGTAGCAGTTCAGAGATAAGAGAGAGAAGTGGATGGCAAAGACTGAGGATCATTGCAGGAGCTGTGTTCCTGTTTGGTTTAAAATAATCTTTCATGTGATCAAAGAAAGGGTGATGTGTTCCTAATTATCTCCACTGTAAAATCTTTTGAGCTGTTGCTGCAGGGTGTCTAATCCAGAAACCTCTTTTAGTGATAAAAATGGTGAGGGAAGGTCATGTGTATTTTGCATCTTGCCCCTTTTACCCTCACTTTAGTTAAAGCATTTGGGATGGAATACACTGAGCTACCCAGGTGCAGAGGATATTACAGATTTCCATATTGCAAGCCCTAATTTTAGCTTCTCCCTGCAGGGTTCATGCCAATATTCACCCACTTGCATTTGCACTTTGGGTAGCACTCATTACACAGTGTGAGCTGTGCACATGTGCCACTCCTCCTGCAGTGGGGATTTGTGTTCCCACAGCCAAACAGAGGGGTCTGCGTGGGGCAGGGGCTGGTGGGAGGCTGCTCACAGCTGGGGATGTGTTCCTGCACAGCGCCGGGCTCACTGCAGCCTGTTGGAGCCAGTTGGATGGGAGCAAGGGGAAAAGAGCTCTGTAATTCCCTTCTGCTCTTCAGTGAAGTGGAGAAATGGCTCTGCATTGCACGTTGTGCACTTTGACTGTGGAAGGACTCCCAGTCCAATTTGTCAAGGCACAGACTTGTCGTGAGTCCAAATGTACTTGACAATAGTCTCTCTGCTGTCAAAACCTCTCCTCCTCCTGTGATAAAAACACAGCTTCAAGAAACACTCCTCTCCTTCCTTCCTGTGGCTCTTAAGAAAGACTCTGCATCCCAGAGCTGCTCTGGGGAGGAAGTTTTTTCCTGGATTCAAAGCACTTACCCGTTACCCATTAAAAAGATTTGACAGAGCAGCACATTCAAAACAAGATAGCCACAGAGAATTTGGATTTATGCTTTCTTTAATTGGCCCACATAAGATTTTATTTACTGATAGTGTCTAAAGGGAGCTGTCGAAATATTGCAGAAAGAGTGCATGTGTCCATTGTGGTAATGTGCTTTTGATAAATGCATTATGGCATAGTTATGAAGTCAGGAAGAAGCCTTAATTACTGTTATGAAGCCATTAGAGTCTAAAGCAGCAATTTGAGCTCTTGTTGCAATTGTGTTTTATATTTCTTCACTGAAGACTTGTGCACCAAAAAAAGTGCTTGTTTTAGAAGGCAGTTTATGCCTTTTATTTCCTTTGCCTTTTTTAAAATGGTGCAGAAGTGACTGTGATAGCAGTGAGCTCCACAGATTCACATAATAAAAAAAATCCCACAACCTTTGTGCAGAGGATGTATGGGGAATTCATACAGGGAAGTGATGCCATATGACCTGCTGATTTTTTTCTTCTGTTACCCATTTGGCATAAGGAATTACTGAGCTTGATTCTCCCATGATAAGAAAAAAAAATAAGAGGGAGAGAGAGAGAAGGATTGGTCTCCTGGAATCTCATGTAAATAGTTCTCTGGGATGTGAGGGAAGGAGAAAGACTGGTCTTGGAAACTTCTTATTAATGAAAATTGCTTTGGGAGATCAGTCATAATAACCTGCAGATGGGGTCAACAAATTGTCTGTCCCTGGAAGCCTCTGTTTTCCACATCAGCTGTTTTCCAGCAGAGCCAGAGTCTCACTTGGGTCTCCCCTGACAGCCACCACAAAGCAAATTATTTGGAGCTGACTCTTCTACCAAAAATGTGTGCAAAAAAAAGAGCTCTGTTTTCAGATGTTTATGATCTTTTCATCTTTTAAGTTATTCAGCAAAAGGCTGTTTAATGTTCACTCACCTGTTTTTAGTGCTTTGTAAATGTTCTTTGACTCTCGTGTAGCACATTAGTTATAGCAGATGTTAATTTAATGGCCTGAACTCTGTTACCCTTCAGCATACAAGCATCTTAATTTCAAAAACAAAACTGACCAATGGGGTTGTAAATCAAAGGTTAACAGGCATAGCAACACGAAGGCATTGTTTGCTTGGTTGTTAAACTGATCGTGTGCTGCTTTCTTAAATGGAATATTTCTTTAGCAACAGGAAGGCTCAGTACAAGTTGTACTGTTATGAGAAAGGAGGAATGAACCTTACTTAGTGTTTTTCCAAAGCTGATTGCTTAAAATAATTGCAGGTGCAACACAGTAGCATTGATGGTTTTTACAGCAGCTGTGGGAAGCAGCTGTGGGTGCCTCCAGCCGCTCCATGCCAGCTCTGAACTGGCTCTCACTCGGCCTCAGTCTGGGCTCTGACTTTTGCCTGTTTCTTGGAGTAAATTTCCCAGAGAAGCTGTGGCTGCCCCATCCCTGGAAGTTTGTGATTCTAGAGAGCAGTGAGGCTCTTTGCTCATAAGCTTTGGTTGGAAAGCACCAGTTAAAAGAGCCCTTCCCAGGAACAGGAATTTCCTCGGTGCACCAAGTCTCCCAGGGCAGGCAGGACGGGAGCCTCCACATCAGCATTGTGGGGAGTCTTGGGTCGTGTTGTTCGTGCTCAGTCTGGGATTCAGCCCTTTCAGCTGACACTCAAAAGATGTCAGAGATGTGGAGAATATCTGCTCAGTATGTTGGATCAGTTTTTAACTTTTCCAAAGTGTGTTTCTCTTTGCTGTCCAGGGTGGTTTGCGAGGGCTCTGCTCTTGGGATGGTTTTCCGGTTTGATTAAGTTTTTTTTTAATTACAAGTAATTAAAAAAAAAACCAGCAAAACCCCTCCCAAACTAAGCCCTCCCCCCCCCAACACTTAACTATTCCAAGGCTGTGTGGTTTTCCTCTCCATGTGCTTCCAGCATACTGAGCTGGGGAAGGTGATGATGGCAAATATCACTGCCTTGTTTCCAAAAGCTGTTGGGTAAGATCTCTCACGGCTGCATCTGAAGTATTACTGGAAATATTCAGAACTGTTACAACAACATCTCTGCATAATTTTTCTTTTCCTAAAGTCTTTCCCTTCCCTTAATTTTGGGTTGGAGACACCAATCAGAGAGATTGAGGTGTCAGCAAATGTTCCAAGCTCCTGAATTATGCAGCAGAGAGCGAGTGCTGAGACATTCCCTTTCCCTTTGGATAGCAGCATTAATTCTCAGAGTGCACTGGTAATGCTGCTGCAGTTATCATATCTGTGTATTTTCAAACTGAAGGTGCTTCCAGTTATGATGTTTGTCCTGACTGACTATTGTTAGAGGTGTCCTGGAATTTGGATTGACTTCTTGAAGTCTGACATGCTGCATAAAAATTCTGTGTGCCTCATCTCTGTAGAGTGACAGCACTACAGATTAAACCTAAGCATTACTACTCCCAAGGAGATAGGCTAAGTATTTTTTCCTCTCCAGAATACTCTACACTGTATAGCTCTACAATTAAAATGGATGTATCTTTACCTGCTTAATCTAATACCTCTTATTTCCTCTTTGTTTCAAATTTGAGTAGTTTGGGGAAGTTTATGCTTCAGAGGTCTAATTTAAATGAATTTGTTCACAGCTGTTAAGCTTGTAGATGTGTTAGTCAGGTAATGTGAAGCTCAAAGGAAACACTGGAAGAGTCCAGAGGAATTTAATGAGATGATTCCTCTGCTCTCCAGGCACAGTTCTGTTGGGTTGTCATTGTTCCAGTCAGCTTCTCCAGCCTCCAGCACAGCCCATCCACAACTGTGCTTGTATTTATTTACTCAGAGCATTTGGTGTCAATGTCTGACTTGCAGCCTGGTGCTGTTTGACCATTTTCTAGTTTGTTAAAATGTTCTCCAAAAGGTTCCTGGCATTACTGCTGAGTCTGCATTTCCACTGACAGGGGCTGCCCAGCTTGTCTCTGCCCCAATGAGGGGATTTAACCAGTTCACCTCTGTCCCTTGCAGGGTTCCCTGGGAAGTGTTTCACCCCAAATAAAAATACACACATCAGCAGATGTTGAAACCAACCATTTGTCTTCAGGCATTTGGGGCAAATGCCGCCAGAAAATGGCACAGAGGACAAAAAGTAAATTTGCTTTCTAAAATCCTTTCAGCTATTAACTATTACAGATATAATTAGAAACACAGGCAAGGATTATTATCCCATAAATGCCTTCCTAGTCTGTTCTGCTTGTGTAACCTTTTTTTTTTATCTGTCATCCTGCCTTGCTGCGTTGTTCCTTGCAGCCTGGCATCTCCACCACCGTGTCCCATTGCTGCCTCTGTGCTTTGCACTGACTCTGTTTGCTTTTTCCCCCTATTTACGTCAGAGCTGTCGTTGCTTGGCTCTGCACTGGTGTTCTCGTGAAGCCACCATCACTCAGACAAATGGGTGGTTCTTATTGCTGCAGGAAAATGAAGAGCTGCTCTCTGCAATTGCTCTCTCCCCAGCCTGCGCATCTTCTGCCTTTGCTACTTGGTCAATAAGGATTTTTGGAGTTCTTTGTTTTGTTTTGTTTTTAAAGTCCTTCAGAAAGTTGAAGCTTTGTATAAATTGGTCACTGCTGGTGCTGGTGTGGGAGGCAGAATGGATCCCTTGGAGCAGGGATGCAAGTCCAGGCTGGAAAACCTCTAGGTTTTCCCACCTGGACACGGTACGAAGGAAAGCCATGACTTTCCTGTAAGAACATGCCACAGTTTGCCCAAACCAGACACCTGAGAGCCCCTGAGTGGATAGACGATGTGCCTCAGCTCTTGGAAGTGCCCCTAAGCTCAGATGGCCAAGCTCTTCCCTGCCTGGAGCACTGGAGAACCTGGGTGAGGAACCATCTGATGTGGTGTGAAGGTGCTGGCCTGAAAAACCCTTGCTAGGAACCACACAGCTTTTCCTCCCACAGGTGATCTGGAGTGTGATTTTATATGTGCACTTCCATGTGTCTGTGTCAGTGAGAGCTGAGGGTGCTCAGCAGGACTGGGATCCAAGGTACACGGGCTGGGGCACCCCCTGAGCAATGCCAGCACCTTGTAAAACAAACAACCCCCCCTAAAATCCACGCTCATCATTTCCCAGACACAGCTGAGATGCTCAGCCCTGCCCACAGGGAGATCGATGGTGTGTTTGGACTCCCTGTTGCTTTCCGTGGAGGTGAGTGTGTTTATGTTATTTAAGGAGTTGGTACATAATCAGTCTTAAAATTAACTGCCTGCCTGTTGACTTGTCACCCTGTGAATGAAAACACATTGCTTGTAATTTGTTTGGCATTATTCTGTCCTGTTGTCAGGCTTCTAATTACATTTAGAACATAACCCAGATGTCTGTCTGTCTCCTGTCTTTTTTTTTTTTTAAATCATAATCATTATTATTATTTATCTTTTTTATTGTCAAACATGGAAGGTACTATTTCTCTGAAGTGATGGAAGTCTGTTTGCTCGTCTCTGTTTAGAGAAGATTAGTAGGTGGTTGCAGGCTTATCTCTTAAAGCTGCTCCTTTTAAAAGAAGATGTCACTTTGGGCATCCAAAATTGCTGATCTCTTGTGACTTTGGGCTGGCCTCCTGTGTGCTTTAGGGGTATTGAAATATGTTTCTATCTACATGAAAGTAGATAGAAGGTACTGCTTTCTAAATACGATCACATTCCCCACCTTATTTATTTTTAAAGAAGAGATAAATTGCATGTGCTTTTAGAAGTTTAAAATATTAATGTATTTAAATATAACAGTGAAAGAGAGGCAAGGCAGAAAGGTTGCCCTTTCAAAATGTGCACAAGTGAGCAATCTTTTATGGAAGCCATTGGATAAGCCTGTCATGCTCCTTGCCAACAGTGGCTTTTGATGATTAGCAAAGGAAACTCAAGCTACTCACTGTGAGGTTTTATTGTTCCAGCCCTATCCTATATCTGAATTTTCCTCAAACCACATAATTTTAAGCACCAGAACCACAATTCCTCTATAGAATACTGGATCACCAATGTGATCAAGCCTGGTTTTCCAAAAGCACTAAGTCACTTAAACATGGAAGGGTCGCTATTCTTCTGAGCACTTCACCTCTGTTCCCACTTGGAGAAAACTCTGTTGTCCACTGAACAAGCTCCATTCTCCTCGTGGTAGTTTTTTTAAAACTGATTTAAGTTTGCAAAGCAACAGGAGTTTGTGGGAACTGTTTTTAGGGATTAGAAAATTGACTCTTGGTGCCTGCTGACTTGGGTTTTTTGGTATTATTGATCTCCAGCTATCCTAGCTCTGAGCTGTGGAGGGCTACTATTATACTTGGACACTGTTTTCTTAGGCAAAAGAGTCAGATCTGGCTAGTTCCAGCAGGAGACAGATTTTGCTTTCTGCAAAACCTCGTTCAAGCAGAGCTCGTGGTAGGAGAGAAGGTGAAAGTGTATGAAAGACACAGTGGGCTGCCATAAGAGAAAAAATCTGGGAAGAAAGAATAAAGGAAATAAAGCAAGTGTTCGATACAAGTGGTGCATGTGAGCCTTAGGCATAGAGACTGCAAATTATTATGTGGTCCCTACCATTAGTATAAATACATCCCTGATTGTCCCCTCTGCATCCCAGCCAAGAGGATCTTAACAAAGGACAAACTATGCAAACCAATTCCCTGAAGCCCTTGTGCCCCAGCTTGAGACAAGCCGTGTTCTGTATCGCCTGTGCTGCCCCGTGTCGCTGTGATGGTGCTGTTTGATCTGCTGCTGTTGTTCTGTGGGGTCTGGGCATCTGTCAGTCCTGCCACCCGTGGAGAGGGATCCTGGCTGTGCTGCCAAAGGTCATTTGAGTCTGTAAAACTGCAGGGACAGAAAGTAAACCTTGTTTGTTGGGTTTTTTTTGTGATAGAAGAGCCACTTCCCCAAAGGGACAGAACTGATGGGCAGTGTTGAGCTCGGCTGAAATGTTGCTGGAGTTTGCAGTTGGGAGAGGCTGGAGAGGGATATGTTGTCACTTGAAGTTCCTCTCTGATCCCTTCTTGGCAGCCAGCAGTTAAAGGGGGAAAAGGCATTTCTGGCTCTGGGCATCTGGGCCCAAGCCTGGCTGCCACCTCAGCTTGGCCTCAGCCGCCTCTGAAGATCTTGGCCCTTACAGGAGCTGACAAACAAGAATGAATTGGTGACTCACCAGCAAAATAATGTCAGAAATGCTAGTTTTATTTTGCTGTTCCTGTATCTTCTTCAACCTGTAACTATTTAATGTGTTTTTTAGCCTGAAGAGAGGCTCTTGTGTCCATGTGCAGCAGAGGATAAAAATGCAGAGTGGGTGCTTTTGGAAGAAAAGTCACTTCGGTGCAGTGAGACTTTGCAGGTGGATGGCTTGGCTTTCACCAATAGAGGGAGGATTGGCAGAGCTTGGTTTTAGTCCAGGTGGTTGGTGGAGCAAAAAAAAGGTTTCTCTAAAGGTCTTATGTTTAGTTTTCTCTCTTGTTTTTTTTTTTTCTCCTAAAGCAGCACAAAAGAGAACTGTGTTAACTACATGCATTTGAGATCAGAAAAGCTCCGTCCATGTGTGTTTTCACGGGCTGGGGCTTTAAGTGACAAGTTAATTCTCAGACTAAGGAGGGGGAAAAATCCTTGGAACAGCAATGAAGCTACGTCAGTTTTGGGGAAGAGGAAAAAAATCTTAAAGAGGAAAAATATGCTAATTTATAGTTTAGCTAATGAAGTAAGAAGTTAAGAATATATAACAACATACATTTCTTGAGTTGTCTTTGTATTTGTTAGTTGCTGTGTTCACTGAGTGTGGTTTCCAGGGGTATGGCTTTTCTCTCTCTTCAATGATGAGAAGTTATCTTAATAACTTAAGGGATTTATTAGCAGGAGCTGTGTGTTTTCCAGCCTTCAGCCAGACCCAGCTCTCAAGGACACGTGAACACCCTCACGTTTCTCTTTAAGCACGGAGCAAAATGGGCATTTCTTCTGGTGTGAGCATGTCACACAGGTCCCTCCTCAGCTGTGGGGACTTTGTTCTGTCCCTTGTGACAGTAGGCTCAGTGTCTAAACTGTATGGATTGTGTGAGTGATTTTGATTTGGATGTTTTTTTCCTAGTTTGACTTTCCTTCTTCTTGTAGCCATACTTTCTTGTTGTTCCACAGTAAGCTTGGATATTAATCATATGGTATTCAACCTCTCCCACTGTGACAATAACAGCTGCTTGATCATTTTTTTGTAAGAATTTTACCTTTACAACTGCAGCCTTCCAAAAAAAAAAGACCAACCAAAAATACCCCAAAGAACCCAATCTATGAAAAACCCAGTAAGGCTTTGAAGAAATGTCAGTGTCATTTAAATATGTAACGCACACACTTGGGCTTTCTCTCTGTACCTGCTGTCTAATTTCCCTTCTCTCAATAGCTCCGACTAATCCTGGGATCTTTCCCTGTTGGAGCTCTGCTGTTTATGAATAGAACAAGTCCTATCTGTAGACTGGTGAATGCTCGGAGTACGTGGTGCACTCAGATTAACAATGTGCATAAATAGCAGAGAGTTGAAGGACCAAGTCCTCAGAATAACAATTGGGAGGAGATGACCCTGTGGAATTTGTGATGAAGGAAACAGCTTTTTTGCTATCCCCCCTGAGGATGAGGGTGTGTTTCTGTTGTGGGACTTGCCATGAAGAATCAAGTTCAGGTTGGATTTGATGATGATCTCATGAATTCTGCTGATCTTAACGGGGTGGGTTTTTTGAAATGGTGCTGAGGGCACCTGCAACAGAAACAATGATTTTTCCTCTTACTGCAGCCCTCCTGTGTGTGTTCACCAGATGTTCACATCACCCTTCATGTTCCTCTCTATTCCTGAGCTATAAAGGAGAAAACAAGAGTGCTGTTAACCTGTGTAGTGCTCCTCTGGAAATGGAGAGCTGCCTCTCCATCCTCACCAGGAGCAGAGAACAAAGCTGCACCTACAATGCTTTCCTGACAGAGGCTTCAAGTGCTTTCCAGCCCTTCTGTGGAAAAAATCCTGGGAGCACAATGCTGTTGCTTATTTAATTACTGTTAGTACCTAGTGTGTTTAGGGCAGCAGTTTAAGTGTAACTGGCATGAGGGATTTGCTAAACTCATTACTCCTTCTGCTTGCAACAGTTTCTGTGTCTCCCTGGCCTTTCTTGGGGAAAATAATCCACTTAAAACATCTTGAAAAAAGGACTAGAGAGAGCCTGCTGAGGCCGGGGCAATTCAAAGTATGTGGTGGTAATGTTGATGCTCATTTTCTGCTGGGTGTCTGGAACTCCTGTTAGCATAAAAGATTTGATACGCTGGTTTCAGTGCAGAATAAGCATAAAGTGCCCTTAGCTGTGTTTCCAGGAGGCAGCTGACACATGGACCTTATCTCTGTAACATTTCAGCAATGATAAGGCATCTGTAGCTCTTTCCATGACACAGTTTGGTAAATCCAGCAGCAGCCCTTTGCCTGACTCGCAGAGAAGATGTGGAGCTGCTTTTTGAATTGGCTGCACAAAGTGGTGTGTAATGAGCACTCTAAAATCTGATCATTTCTCTGGTAAGTGTGAACTCTGATTTCAGTCTCGTTGGGCTCTGGCTGCTCTGGTTCAGTCTTCCTTGGTCATCCCTGCACAAGGATCTGCTTCACAGGAAGGACAGAGGCCAGAACATGGCACTTTTTGGTTCTCCCTTTGCACATCTCTTGTGTAGGTGGAAGAAATGCACTCCTGATGTGCACTGGGGCAGGGTGCTGCCAAGGAAATTCAAGCCTGACTGGGAGCTCTGGTGGCTCAGCTTGGTCTTGGGCAGGTGGGGCTGTTCTCATGCGTGTGATGATCACACTGCAGTAAAGATCAGTATCTCTTCATGATATTTCTGGGACTGTCACGAACTGGTGCAGCTCCATTATTAATGTTGACCTTTTCCCTGCCCGATGAGACATCATCTGCAGCATCCACTGCAGAGGCTCAGGAGAGCAGCATTCTGATACCTGCTGTCAAAAATGGTCCCTTTTCCCCTCATTGTGAACCCTCTCTTGTGATGATTTCCACATGGCAGCCCCAAGTATGTAAAGACGTGTGTGTTTTCTGTGAACACAGCTGCTGCTCTTGACCCATCTGCCAGGAATTCTGCTCTTCAGACACAGCTTGCTTCCTCCTGGTGTCTGTCTCCCTGTTCCATCAGAAACAAACATTTTAACACAGCTTTGCTTAATGCAAAAGAATAACAGACTCTCCTTTTAAGGGCATGGTTCAGAGCATGAATGAATCCAAGGAAGGGCTGGATCTCCTGTCAAATGGGTGTTTTAGTTTGGACAGCTGTATAAAGTATTTGTCACTGTGGAAAAACTCTTCTTCCACTGCGTAAAAATTCTCTAAGCAAGTGTGTCTGGGCAATGCCAAACCTGGTTAATGTAGGGTGAAGCTTCTTGAGAGTCTCTGTCCTTCCTGCTCAAAAGAAAACCGAATCCATGCTTCATCTTTAATTGAGTTGAGTTTTGCTCTGCTACACGAGCTTTCTCAGCAGCACAAGCAATACTGGGACTGGAGAAAAACCAGCAATTTGTTTCACTGTTATAAGGAGGGAACAAAGAAAAAAAATGGTAAAAACCACTCAAACACAAAACAAACTTAAGAGCAAACTGCTGTTAAAGCACCTGCCTCTCATCTCTACTAAAAAGGGGACGTAGCTGAATTACCAAGGGCCTGGATCATGCACTCAGGAGTCTTTCCACACCATGGTCATGGTGCTGCCAAGGGCATACTCACGAGATGTCCTCTAATCCAGTCAGAAGTGCTCTTCCAGGAACCATATCATTACAGAGTTGGAAATTCTGGAAACTGGGTGGATGCAGTAGTACAGGAGAGCTGCTGCACTCTTCCCTTCTTTGTGCTAAAAATGCCTCTGGAATGAGCCCTGTCCTGCTCTGGCTCTGCTCCTGCTGGCTGGGCACAGCAGCCTCTGAAGGGCTCCTCTCCCCTCCTGGTGCCCTGGCTCGGGCTCCAGGCAGTGGGAAGGGCTCTGCAGAGCTGGACAAAACCTCCTCTGTCCTGCTGTGCCCCTCTCCCCTTTGGGACCACCTCACTGATGAGGTGATTGGTTCTTTTTCACCTTCAGGAGGGGCCTCCTGATCTTTTCATCCCAGAGGTTAAATTTTTGATGTAAACAGGTCTGCTTTGGTCCATAGGTCACATTGCCTGTGCCTGGCTCTTAACCAGGACAGCATCTGATGGAGGTTGTGCTTTCTGCCTTACAGGGCTGTGATCTGATGGGAAATAGCAACAGGCACAGTGGGAAAATCAGCTGCAGCCTTTGGGCTCTCTTTTTTTGCTGTTAGATGTTTTTGTTTGTTTGTTTGTGTTTCCTTGTTTCTTTTACTGTGCTATGCCCTGCTTGGCCAGCCCTGGCATTTGGTAAGTGTGTGCTTTTTTAAAGAGGAGCATGTTTGAAACTGGAGTAGCAACTTCTGAAATTCCTCCTGTGCTGCAGTCCTTCCTGTGAAGGAGCAGGATGGGCAGTGACTCCAGAGGAGCAGCCTTCATCCCTTAGAAGAGATTCCTCAGTGTGAGATCTCTGCAGTATAATGTTAAATCTGATGTTGCCGTGTCCAGAAGACATCTGGGCCTTTTTATTGTAATCATGTTTGTGCATTCAGACCAATTTTGATTGTTATGAAGGTTCAAAAAATCCCAGAGATCTTAATAAGCTAATTCAGTAACTGTTTGTGGCTTTTATTGTTCCTCTCTGTTGTGAGGACAGAAGGACAGAACAGGTTCATGCTCATGAGTGCTGCATGAAAATTATATTATTAGTAATTACTGGTAATTCCTTGTCTGGAAGCTTCAGGTTTGTGGGAGCACTTGAATCCATTTTTTTCTGTATTCCCTCTGGCTTGGCTGTAGTGTCTCACGGTAGCTCAAAGCACTCGAGCAGTTCCCTTTCCTCCACAGCAACTTCTCACACCAGTTCTGGGTGGCAGAGCAGTTCCCTCTCTGTCCTGACATGGATTTTCTGTCTGGTCAGGGCATCACTGAAGAGTTGAGGCTTCCCCCAAGAGAAGGGAGCAGCTCCAGCTCTGGCTCATGCAGGATCTCAGTGCAGGGTAATACCTCAGGGACAAGGGAGAAGGCAAAGGACCAGAATGTGCTTCTACATTTTCCCCTTAAAATTGTAATTTTATTTTAAATGTGGAAACGCCGTGGTTTCTGTCAGCTAGCAAAGCAAAGGATTAGTCATAGAGGATTGTTTTGTTTTCTTCTAGGGAAGCTGGCAGAAAGGTAGAAAGAAAAAAGTGTACCATTAAACAAAAATCCCTGGAAAAACAACAACCCTAAACCACCAGCTTTTCAAAGAAAATGACAGTATTGCTGTATTTACTCTTTATGGGGAGCAGCACCTGGCTATGGTGTCTCAAGTCGCTCTTTTAGATTTAGATGAGAGATATTCCTGATTTTTGAGTTGTGCATGGAAACATGCATTGGAGGTAATTGTACCTGACTTAGCTAAGGAAATGAGAACAAGTACTGCTTAATTCTCCAGTTTGAGAATTTTCTCCTTGTGCCAAATACTGTTTTTTCTTCAAAGATCATAATTGGAATAGAAACATTTTTATCCCTCTCTCAGCCTGGGTTTCATAGAGGAGAACTTCTCAAAAGCTGTAGCTTCTGTTTTGATTTGGTTTCCAACATCCTAATTACTTCTACTGCCAGCCATGCCTCTGTATCTGCTTTCCTTTCATCTTCCTGACTCTGGAAGTAGCCTTAGACCAGAAAAGAAAGAAATCTTGGCTGTAGGTGAGATAAGCAGCATTTGCAGAGGAGGAGGGCCAGTGGCTGGCACCTTTCTCAGGAGCTGCAGCCTGGGAATGCTTGGGAATGCAGCCAGAGGTGGGGCAGCCACAGGGTCATCTCAGACAGCTCTGGCAAGGGCTGGTGGTTTGACATTTGCCTGGGAATAAATAGTAAGTAAACCCTGGGATACATTTGGAGAGGCAGTTCCTGCAGATGTTCCAAGCTTTTGTGAAAGGAGCAAGCAGGAAAAACAGGGGGGCTTGCACTTTTTTTTTTTTCCCCTAAGCTGTACTAAGTTTGTCCACATTTTCAACCTGTTTGTTTTGGATGCCCAACTATTCTTAATAAACACCTGATTCCTTACTGGTTGGGCATGCTGATGAGGTGGGGGCTCTGGGGTATAAACCTATGGCTTCTGAGTCCAGGTGATAAGGTGGCAGCAACTTTGATTCCTTATGTCAGCATCTCTTCATAACTTTTTGCTCAGGAAGGTCAGTAAAGCTAAATAGCAATAACTTGTTCTCTGAGCAGTGGGCTAACAGTGCAGGTTGAGTTAATATTTGTAGCTTTGTTTTGAATGTTGTTGTTGTTGGCCAAAGAAATGCTTGTGCTCTTCTGGTGCTCTGTGAACTCAGCTGCTGTGGTGCCCCTCAGTGCCTCTGCATTTTGAGTGGGAGGAATGCTTGTTATTTTGTGTGATGGAAGGGCCTGGATGTTTGCAGACTCTGAGATGTGTAAAACCTTCAAACTCCAAAATATTGCCAGGGTGGTGCTAAACTTTCCTCTTGTCCAGATAAATAATGGGAGACTTGCTCTGATTTGTAAAATAATAGTTTCTCACTGGTTCCTTCCTGTAAACACTGATGAATTGATTTTATGAATTGATTCTCTTGCTGCCCCCTCCTCCCCCTGGGGAGAGATCTTGAGCAGCACATGGAAAATGTGACTGGCCCTTAAAGGTCAGATTCAGTCTACACTTTTGCTTTTCTTATCCTGCTTGTCAGACAACCCAACTTACTTGCATTATCTCCTGTCCAGATCTGCTTTCTTTTCTGTATATCTAACTTTTTTTCTACGTGTGAATTTTAAACAGAATTTCTATAAAATATGGTGGCAGTAGAGCTGTTCCCTGAACGTAATTTACTGTGCTTTATGGCTTCTCCTGATCTTTTTTTAGTTTCTTGCTGCGGATGATATTGATTGGAGTATAGCATTTTTATGCAACTGAAGGGAAAGGTTATGCTATTACAGATTATATATTTTTTTAAAGACTGTTTTACAGTAATAAACACATACAGGCAGTGGTTACCCAACTCATCATTAAGTAGCTGTAAAACCTCTAACAAGATAAACCATTTAATGCATTGACTGGTTAGTGTCTTTAGCCCTGCCTTTGATGGCATGGTAGGCAGAGCATATATTTAGAAACTAATTCCAGAAAAAAACCATCTGTCAGACCAAAGTATTTCTCAAGACCCAAAAACCAATCATGTTTTTTATTTTTCTTAAGCAGAAAATCACGTGCTCTGCATGAAAGATGCTTCTGGTAAAGCTTTGGGGAAAAAAACAGGGACAGTGGGTTTGTAACATCCCAGGAGAGTGAGATTCACATGGCATTCCTGCTGGGATGGAGACTTGGATGAGCAGAAGAGTCTTGGTCTTCCAGATTCAATTCCAGACCTCCTGGATTTGGGGTTGGCTTTTATTTCTGCCTTTCATGGTAGAGCTCAGGGGTGTGCAGTCAATTGAGCTTAGCACCAGACATGCTGTGGATGTTACTGCTCTGTCTGGAAGGGGTTTGGAGATGCATCAGGCACCTCAGAGAATGATTCAGTTTGTAACAAACAACCTCCTTCCATGCATGTTTGTGCCTCTCCTGGGGGAGCTGCCTTGCATCTGCCAAGCACTGGAATATGATTTTCCAGCACATGAGCAGAGCATCCCGAGCAATTGAAAAGCTATTGCTAAGCATTCCTGTCTTTTTCTTCCCTTTTCTTCTTTTTCTCTTTCGCTTTCTTTGATGTCACACAGAAACACTTGTCTGAAGTGGGGAAGTGTGTGATAGAACATTTAAATTTAAACTTTTTTTTTTCTGAAAGTGGCCAATTAGCTCATTAGCTGAACTTGTATGCTCTTGGTAGTATGTGGGTTTTTTTCTTGGAATCTTTATTTCCTACAGGGATGTGTATTTGACTGAAAGAATCAATCACTTCTCTTGCACATCTCAATATTTATTTGCTTAACTGATCCTGCTGATGAGCAAAAAGTACATTCTGAAAGCCTTTGCATTCTAAGGAAAAGTTTAGAAAGTCCCTTTGTTTGTAGTGACACTTCACTACAAGAACTGGCCCATAAGCAACAGGGAAAAAGTTGCTTCTAATAGCCAACAGCTTTGTCCTCTGAAATACCACTACTGGGAATATGTGGCTATTCCCATCAGGCAGCCTGAGGGATCTGGAAAAAAGCTTTAATTGGCATCACTTGGGTGTTACCTGTGTCAGCCCTGAGTGCCTGAGCTGCTGGAGAGCTGGGGAGGAACTTGCACATGGAGATTTTTTTTCACAAGAATTACAGGTTTCACCATGTGTGTTTTATCTTGTCAGTTTTTTGAGGCTTTTCTCTTTTCCCACTGTGGTTTCTATGGGAATGTCACGAGTTTGGGTGGTGTGTGTAACCCTCCCAAATGCAGCACAGTCTGTCTCTCTGTTGCTTAATTTTTGGGTATTTTTTTGGTGCTCGTTTTGTGCTGCAGGACAGGGGCAGAAGATGTTTGACATTAACTGGAGGTGCCAGTTACAGAGATGGCAGTCAGAGATGATTTCTCCATCCTCTGGAGGTGAAACATTAAGTCAAAAAAGCTGCACAAACCAATGTTTCCATGCAAGCTTGAAGGGAGGACCTTTACCATCCCCAGTGCCCTGGGGTGTGATGCCAGCTGGGAGCCTTCCCAGAGGTGGGAAACTGGTTTGGGGAATGCAGGAGAGGGATTTCTGTGGCTGACCCCAAGAAGGGCACTATGGAGTGAAAGGTTTGTCTCTACCACCTTTTTCAGAGGAACTGGTATGTGCTAAAACATTTGAGGGAACTGGGAGTGTTCCTAGCCCTGGGCACAGCGCTCCCTGCATTTAAAAATAAAATCTGCTGACATTTCTTTCAGCTGTCCTTAGTGTGAATCCAAGCACTCTGGTTTCCAGTATTTCTCAGCACTGACAACACCAGGCTGGGCAGCAGACATATTTTAGCATTGCATACAGGATTAGTGGTGTCTTAGGGAGGAAAACGAGGCACCTTGTGTTCAGCAAATGAGCAATTTACTGTTCACTGAGAAAAGTCTGGTGTTGCCTGGCGGATGGTTCTGTGTTGTACAAGGCTTTTGATCTGGAAATGCTGTCATTCACCTGCCAGCTGAAGAGCTGGGAGAGGTTTGTACTTGCTGGTAGCTTTGTGCTCATTTGCTGCACTGGCTCAGGGAGCTTCTTCCAGAGACTGTTCAGTGCAGACCGTGTGAGTGACTTTGGGTGTAAGAACTGAACTCCAAAGGTATAAAGGAATTTAGTTAACCAATCCCTTTCCCCTTTTAGAACATGATAACTTAAGCTTTGGTTCTAGGGCACCCCAAACCCTAAACAAGGGGTTCAGGTGGGATTTTGGAGACAGTTGCCTGTGGTGCAAACACCACAATTGGCTGTTTTCTGTTTCTAAAGACTTTTTATGCTCCATGGGTTTTTGCCTGGGTGCTCCCCTTGCCCTTGGTCTGGCAGCATTTCTGCAGGAAGAGGTGTTGGGCCACTCAGGGTGAAAGATGCAACAGGAACACAGTAAATCATCCCCTTTGTCCTTGTCCTGGGATCACCCCTTGTGCTGCACCCAGTGCATACTGGTTTGGATGGGGAGAGTGGAGGAGCCTTTCCCAGGAGGGTTTTTGTAGCCAATCACAGGAACGCTCTTAGGGGACATTGCTGGAGGTGTGGATGGAACTGGAGGTATTAATGCAGGCTTTTACCACATCATCTTAGCAAACCATTTTCTCCAATAAATGTGACAAGCTGACCTGGAGCTTCCAGAGGAATTTGTCCCTGAATCCTGGAGGAGCTCAGCACTGGGAAGTGTTAGGGAGGCTGACACTGTTGATTTGGGAATCTTGGAGGTGATTGCCAGGGAGAGGAATATGAGAAAATTGCTTCCTTCTCGTTCAGATGTGTGCAGTTTGTAACTCTGGCTAATCTGATCATCTCATCTAGCCTGGGACAGATAGCTGTGCTCTGCTCAGTTGGGTCCTTTTGTGCTAAAGGAGCACATGACCTTATTTTGAAAGAGTAAACTCCTGCAGGAATAAATACAGTAAAGAGAAAAATGCTGCTTTCTCTACTTTCCCCTTGACAGGCTTCAAAAACTTGTCCATTATTCTGTAAAACAGTGTAGTTATAATCTGTCTGTCAGCATGGAACTGGAAAATATTTTCAGCTCAAAATAACCTCCACAAAGGAAATAGCTTCCATGTGATCCCCTATTCAGAGGAAAGCTACTGGACTTTAGTCCTAAATAAAGATTCCAACCAACTTTGGTGCTTTAAAGAGCAGGAGTGGTTGTCCTAAATTTTACTTTACCAAGTCCATTCTCCTGCACAGTCCTTTGCTTTGGTCAAGTCAACAGAGCAGGTTTCACATCGGCTTCTCCTTGTTGCTGGTGCTTTCAGTTGCTTTGATAGTGGCTTCAGCGGTGTGAAATACAAGGAAAATTTTCCAAAATGTAATTATTGAGCCATTACTTACTTGGCAAGTCATTTTCAAAGCTTGCCATTATCCTTTTGTCCTCTTTATCATTGCTGGGGAAAAATGCATTAACCTGTGCTTGAGAAGGCAATGATTTGCTTGGTTTTTGATACAGTCAGACCTATTTATTTTGTCAGTGGGAGATGCTTCTAATGTATTTAGCAGTAAATCATCCTGAAGCCAGGTCTCTGAACAGCTCTTGCTCGTGTTCTTTCTCTTGATGGGGCTGCCGGGATGTTGTTGCTGAATGTGCAGAAGAGAATGGCCATTCTTCTTTCTGTTCTAATTTCAGAGATACACAGGGATCAACTGCATTACATTTTTAGAAGTAACAATTCTGGTTAGAGTGGAACTTTGAAGTTTTCTCTCCCATTAGCTAATTAAGACTATTATACTCTATTGTCATTATTGTCACTTGGTATTTTTGAGAATCAAGGTTGAAAAGTGACTGCATAAATTGGAACTCATCAACGAGGCTCCCTGAGCCTATTATGAGTCACCCTCACTGATTTTAGTGACAAAAATAAATCTTCTGTTACAACTGTTGACTCCTGCAAGCCCTGTAGTTACTCACTGCAGGAGCTGGTGCTGGTTTGTGCCTTGGGAAGAGCCACTGTCACCAACGTGTGACCAGGGAGGCATCTCACCCATGGGTGGCTCCAGTCAGCCAGGCTCTTCTCTCCCCACCTCTTAAGTTTTTAAGCTTTTGCTGCCTCTTGGATTGTTTTGCTCTTTATCAATGTTATTAAAAATGCTGGAGCTGAATAATGGTGAGGAAGGAGGGGCAGTTGGTTCTTGGCAAGAGCTTGTGTTTTAGTGGTAGAACAGGGAGGATGAGGTCCTGGATTTACACAATTATTTGTGCTTTTCATTTTTTTTTATTTTTTTTAAACTGAAAACATCAATTGCGCACCTGAGCAGCTGAGATAATCTTCTGGCAATGGTTTGTGTAATTAAAAAAAATTGTTAACAGCTTGTCACTAAAAGTATGGATTGTTAGTACTGCCATTGCTTATGCTTTGCTTTTCTTCTTTGTAATTATCGTGACTGGTATTTTTAGGGCAGCTTTGCAGCTTGTCTATTTTCTCCCAAGTTGGCTAAAAATGCTGGTCTCACGTGACATGATAAATATTCTCTTGGAACTAATGCTGTATACATCCTGAACTTCCTGTTCTGCTGATATCTGGACTCATTCCTGAAAATTGCAGGAGCTGCAGGAAAGGTGTCCTTTTTTATTGAAGCCTGGGCATGTGACTGTTAATTGTCTTAAGAGTAGCTTGAATGTTCTCTGCAGATAAATCTTCGATTGGAATGCTTTTGTTTGCTTTAGCTTTTGGGTGGTATTAGTCCTAGCTGTAACCTCTTTCAGCTTCTGTTATCTTTTAAGAAGGGCTTCCTAGAGCCCTGATCCTGCAGTGAAATCCATGCAGGATCCGGCTGTGGCTGCAGCAGCGAGGCTGACACGGAGCATGGAGCTGCTGCTGTGCTGCTCTGGTGTGGAGCTTCTCCACTCAGTGCTGCAGCTTTCCCACTGCAATCACTGGGCTCTTCTCGTTGGACTGTAGGGTGCCCTTACAGGAGCTTTCCTGTGTCCCTTGTCTGTGTCCCCAGGACTCCAGGGCGCAGGTTTCACAGAAGTGTTGAGAACCACATGCTGCCCAGCCCCAGGACTTGTCCCTGCTGTCGCTGTCTGAGCTCCCAGCTGCTCCTGGGCAGGTCTGTGGGGTCTCAGCCTTGGCTGAACACCCACCCAGAAGGAGGTGTCTGCTTGTGTCTTACACGTGATGACAATGCTTAACCAAAAAACTCAAGGTTGCAGTGGGAACCTTCTGGTAGGATTGCTGGAAATGCTCTTTTCAATGACACATTCCAATTCCAAGTAGGCTGTGGGGTGCTGGTGAGTAATCCTTGGGTGAAAAAGGTATCATTTGTGAGCTCCTCCAGGCAAGGTACAGCTGATGGATGAGCCTTTGCTGTGCGTTTGGGCAGTGTTGTTTAGGTTGATCCCAAGGTTTCCTGCCTGGAGCTGTCGCTGCTGGCATTGCTGGGAATGCTGCTTCCAAACACCCTCTGGAACCTGTGGAAGACCAAGGCACTGTTCGTGTTTTTGATTTCTGGACTTTGCTGTCATTCAAGATTTTTGCTTACTGACAGAAGCAAAAATAAAAGCAAATCTGTGGAAGAGCAGAAATGGAACTTTTAGGCTAATGAAGCTGTATTGTGTCTGACAAATGGGTGGCTAATCTGCTGGAGGAGGGGGAGGGTTGACTTTTAATGAGAAGTTATTACATGTTGAATAGCTGTTAAATTGCGGTATTAATAAAGTGGACAATCCTCTCTAGCTTGTCTCCTTAAAGTGTTCTTTTAATTGAGAACCCCCTTTAATCCATTCTTTTAAAAATTAATTAACATTTTGAAAAACACTTCTTTGACTGTGGTGGCCTGGTTCAGATTAAATTGGGGTTATGTCATGACTGCTTCCTTATGTACTTTAGCTGTAATTTATGGACTCAGTGGATAACACTAACTTCGTAAATAAGAGCTTAACACTTCTAAGAACAAGACTAATGGGCTGATTTTTTTGGTCACAGTTCTTTGAATTGGCAGCAAACAGAATAGAAATGAGATGAGAAAACAGAATCTGGTGCCTGTAGTGAGAACTTTGATATTATTTTCAGTTCAGCTCCTGATTGTTTTGACTATAAGCCAGCATTTGCAGTGAATTTTGGACTAAACTATCCAAACTTTAATGTCCCTCAGATATTGCATTACTTGTAGACTACAGGCAGCTTTTTTTTGCACAGTCTAATTGTCCTTTTCTTCATGCCATGTTGTGATCAAGCTGGAATGTTGAAGTCCTTTGGCTCCTCTGTTACACTTTGTGGATATGCCAAACCCTCCAGCTTTGGGTGGTTTTGACTTCCCACCTGCCAGTTCTGGGGTTTTTGAGAGGGTGTCCCTCAGGAGCAGCAGACACTGTGCTCTGGACGTGGCCGTGTCAGAAAGCCCAGCTCGTGAATCAGGTCACTGTTTACAAAGCAGATTGATGTCAGATATAAATACAGCTGTAATGCCCTTTAGCAAAGGACATGTGGGGCTGTGCAGCGCTCCTGCAATCCAAGAGCTCACAGAGATGGAGAAATTCCCAAGGTGTGAAACAACTGGCCAGGCTGTGGCAGGAGCTGGAAAGCCAGGACAGGGAACTGCACTGCTTTTAGGGAGCCATCCCTGAAATCTGAACCCTGAACCCCGGGGATTGGACACTTTCTGCTCCCTGCTTCCTCAGCTGCTGTCAGGCTGGAACAAGGTTTCAATCCCATGAAAAGGAAAATTTTGTGCCTGAAATCTCAGTAAACTTGATTTTGTAACATTTTTTTGAAGTGTCCCTTACAAAGCTAGAACACCCACAAAACAATTTGGATATTTGTTGGGGAACAAAGGAAAAGTTTATTTGAGTGGACCTTGGGAAGCAGATTTTGTTACTTTTTGGTTTAGTTTGCAGTAAATTTTGTCCCATGTGTGCAGTATGACACCTTGTTCCAGGCCACCTTGATGGACTTGTGCAGCTGAATTTGTACTTGGAGGAGGCGGTTGAAATCCCATTTAATTTGAGGAATAAAACCACACATGAGTCCTCAAGGAACAGGAGGATTCCACCCTTGGGAAAGCTCTGTGCTTGCCTTGTCGAGCTGAAACCACAATATGTGCTCTATGGCTGTTAAATGCTTTGATACATCCAGAAATTTGCTGTAGAAGAGAGAATTGTTTCCTGGAGAGAATTCTAAGTGAAGCCAGGTCTTGGCTTTCTGAAACCAGTGGCAGTGGGAAGGGTTCAGCAAAATGGGTCAGAATTAAAAACCAAAGGATTTGCTTCAAAGTTTTGTCTTGTGGATTTGACAGCTGCAAAGTGAGTTTGGTTTGTGATGCCCAAGATATCAATGCAAATATTGGGTTCAGAGCACTACTTAATCACATCTGAGAATATTTTCCCCAGCAAGGATTATTTGCATGGGGTTTTGGGGATACCATTTTAAGTGAGGGATTTGAGCATCTTTTGATCTTGAGTAGTTTCTTCCCTTGTCATTTGTAGAAACAGGAGGTCTACAGCCCTTCTGGAAGAGGGAGGGTGAGTGTTTGATTGTGGCCATGCTGGTCTGAGTGTCACAGGCTGCCTGGGCAGAAATTACTGATATCTTGAAAGGCAGTTGATAAGAAGAAAAAAAATTCTTCACAATTTTTCTTGCAGAATTGGGCCAATTATCAGGAAAATTGAATTTGCTTGAGCTACCCCACTCCCTCCTCTGTTTATAAAAAATTATTTTGTGGAAAAAGTTGGATCCAATCTTGAATCTGCTCTGTCACCGATTCTGTCTTGGATATTGGACCAGATAATTTTTCTCCCTATGTCTCAATTTCCTTGCAAATGAGGGATAATGATGGTTGTCCCTGAGGCCAGGGCAGAGCTTTAATGCATCTCTCAAGCAGCAGGAGCTGCTGCAAGGAGCATGGCTGGGCCCCAGCCAGGCACTCCTGCTCCTGTGGCTCTGCTCTGGGTGGGTGACTCAGAGAATGTTTTTTCCTCTCTTCTTGCCAGTACCTGCATTTCTCTCCTTAGGTACCACGCCTGTCCTTGGGTGAATTCATCATTTATTATTATTTTTTTAAGTCCTGGATTCAGTTTCCATTTTCAGCTATATTTTAAATTATCATAGTGTGTCCTTTGGGTTGTATTTTTTATGGAGTGGGCAGAGTGGAGAAGGAGTATATTGGGTTTTCCTGGAGGAGGTGAGAATTAGAGATGTGGATAACACCTGGCAATATCCCTGAGGTCTCTCCTTGCCTGAAATGGCCATTGCATCCTGGTTTGGAAGCACATGTAGAGGTCCTGGTTGTTGTGGAGATGCAGCTGTGGCCCCAGGGCAGCAGCTGGATCTGGGGCAAAGCCAAGGCTCTGGTCCCATCAGCAGCTCCCCAGAGAGGAACCTGGAGCTGCCTGTCCCAGAGCTCTCGAGCTGGGACTGTCCAAGTGACTGGCAAAGCTCTGTCCTTCTCAAAGAGGAATAAGGGACAAAAATGACCCAGCAATCTGATACCTTGACTAAAGAAACAGAACTGGTCTGGCACTTCAGCCTCCTCTGCCTCAGCTGGAAACACCCTGGAACCCCCTAAATGGTGTGGGTGGTAGAGGCTGGGTGTTCCATGTTGTGGTTAGCATTAAGGATGATTTGCAAAAGCAGTAAGATGTGGTAGTTTAAAAATGCACCATCACTCCATATGTGGGATGTGGAATGGTAGAGGGGAAGAAAAATACACCAGCCCAAAATGTGCTGAATAATGAACTGAAAGTGGTTATTGATTAGCTGTGCACTTTCATTACCCTGCTGCGGTCCAAAAGCAGCAAGCGATTCTTTTTTCTTTATTAAAAAAAAAAAACCCAAAACTTTCAAAGGCACTTATGAAATATTTAGTGTAATTATTTCCAAGATCAAAACTCCAAAGATATTACCCAGCCACAGAAACCTTGTTAATCTGTTGGTGTTACGGATGGAAGACGCAACAGAGATATTAAACATTTACTGCTCTTGTGCAAAATGGTCCTGTACTTTCCACCTCAATTGCACCATTATTCATCAGCCTTCACTGCTGTGTCTGTCTTGCTCCCCATGTAAGAATTTTAGGTGTCATTACAAGTTTCTTCTGATGGAGTGGGGCTTATTTTCTTTATCCCCATTTTGCCTTTAGGCAAGTCTCAAGCCTAATGAAACCAGTATGAAGTATTACGATGCTTTAGCACTGCCTTTGCAATGGTACAGTGTTTTCTTCCATGAAATAGTCTTTTTAAACCAGCTTTGAATGCTCATTTCCTGTTCCACATGATATTTGCATAAATGAGAGAATAAAATGTTATTTCCGTCAGGGCTGTAACTACTGAAAAAGTGGAGTAGCTGTTGATGACCCTTTTCAGTTTGAATAGGGAGTTACTGAGGAAGCAATCCAGGGTCTGTCCAATGTTGACTCAAATCCCAAAACTGTGTTTTTGTGTCTCAAAAGCAGGTTTAGTGGATCTGCAAGTATTTGGAGATAAAAATTCAAATTAACATTGAGAAATAGCCTGAAATGGGCTCTAGATTGGAAAAGATGAGCATAAAGACCCATGAATAAGCTATGAAATGGGGAATGAGCACTGTGGTTGCCATTCCAGGGGAGGTGGGATATGGCTGTAATGCATTTGGGACTGAGTGGCTTTCAAGTGCCTTGTGCAGAGGGGTAGGAACAAGAGTCACAGGAAATCCACAGAGCTTTGCACTTCAGCCTTCCTGCTCTCAATTTCTTACTTTCATGCTTTAGTGACTGGTAAGATGAAAGAGTGTGAGTTTTCATGACTTTCTGCTCTTGATGTTTTAATAGAAAACTATGATTTCCAGTGCAGCTACTGACGGAGAGAAAGAGAAGGGGGATGGTGTGGACATGGTCATTAAGAGTCTAGAATGGATTTGTGGTTGGGATTTTACTGCTTAATACAAGCGAAGCCTTGACCAGCTGGTGGGAACTGCACCAAGCTAGCTCCCTTGTGCTCCCTCTCCTGAGTTCTGTCAGGAAGAGGGATTGTTGCATCCAGAGCTGTAAAGTGTAAATGCAATAACCTCCCAGGGAGGCTACCTGGGAAATTGAATATGTTTATTTTGTTTTTAAACTTGGCCTGCCTCCCATCTCCCTGCCACTGCTGCCCACAATGTGCAGGCCTCTGCATGCCAGTGGCCCTTCAGACTAATGGATGTGCCACCAACCAAAGAAAAATCCTATCCATGCTGTTCACTGTGGCATTCCATAGATTTTGCTTTACAGTAGTTTAATGAGCTGCCAGCAATTTTCAGTCCATTTTCAGCCAACATGCTGTACTTAGCACACTGTCAGTGCTGCTTTTATTTTTGTTTCCCTCTGTGTGTGTGTATATATATATATGTATGTCTATATATAAAATACATATTACACATCTATATTTATGTGTAATGTTGGCCCATTTTCAGTGGATAATGCTGAGTCTTGGACTAAGAGCAACCCCATTAAAAGCAGGGTTTGCCCAGTTCCATCAGCTCACCAGGCTCTGCAGCCTGGCCACAGGGTACTGGGGTTTGTGGCTGCTGTCCTCATGCAGATTACTTGGAAACGTTTACACTTTAATGTCAGTGCTCTTTTTAATATTCATCTTTATCCCCACTATCAGCAAAAGGATTAGAGGCTGGTTTGTCTTTCCCTCTGAAGTCATCTGTGGCTTGAGTGTGCTTATTAGTTCTTTTAATGGCTTCTTTATTAGATCGTTACTGCATAACCTCCAGGCACGGCAGGGCTTGAAATGTTAATTTTCCAACCAAACTTCAGCTGATGGACTTTACCTGATTCCCCCAGAGTCGGTGTGTGCATGGGGAGGGCTGGCTGGCTTTGCACCATGGCATCACTTACAAAGCAGAAAGAAGGGAGTCAGTTTTTCCTCTCTCAGGCGTTAAACGAGTAATAGGAAGGGAAAGTACAAAAAAAGCCAGCACAATATCCTAGAATGTTTAAGCAGAAAAGGTGGTGGGTGTTGTGCACGCTTTGCTGTGGTGTTACTTTACCCCTTCCCCTTCTCCTCGCGTTGCTTCAAGCCAGTATTTGGCTGCCCAGTGAACTATAACAAGATTTAATAGCTCCAGTGTCACTATATTGCATTTGGACTGCTTCCATCCTTCAGTTGTAATAAACGTCTGCTTTACAATGAGCTCTTAAATTCTATAAGTGACGTCAAATTGTATCTAATAATGGAAAAAAGATCAAGTACTGTAAATGCAACTTGTTCACCCTGTCTTACCAAGCAGTGTTTGTCCTCAGCCCCTCGCTGTGCTGCTGCCTTGCAGAGCTCTGGAGCTTGCCCTACAC
Source organism: Anthoscopus minutus (assembly GCA_013399455.1). Lineage (NCBI taxonomy): Eukaryota > Metazoa > Chordata > Aves > Passeriformes > Paridae > Anthoscopus > Anthoscopus minutus. The sequence goes on along the minus strand of VWYI01046394.1, from coordinate 81,598 downwards.
CTGGGAAAAGCTGATTTCCACAACTGCTTGTGTTTTCCTTGTCCCCGTACCCCCTGGCTGTGTTGCAGGCAGTGCCAGCCCCATGGGGAGCTCCAGCTGCTCGGGCATTGGAAGGACTGCTGCAGTTTTGCAGTGTGGGCACTTGTTCATTAGCTGCTGATTCACTGTCAGATTGGATCTCAGCTCAGTCATGAAACTCGGATGTGCAAACATCTGCATGGTTATTTTTCTCTCTGAAGATGGACAGATGAGATGGGCGATTAGGAGCAATGACCCCTCTGAGAGTCACACACTGGCACAGTGGCCTTGGAGCTCAGAGTGTGTGAACTGTGCACTTTTAAGGAGCTTTAACTTTTGATCTATTTTCTCTTTTTCTCCCCAGGCTTGATGAGTTTTTAAATCTGCTTAGCTGTCAGTGAGCAGGTACGACCTACACTGTGAAAACTGAAAACTGCTGATTTTACAGAGCTTGTTCTGTCTCTTCAGTTTAGTGCATGTGCACGTGTGTGAGACAGTTCTGAGAGCAGTGATGAGTGTTTTGTGGCCACAGAGCCACTAAATAGAAATGTTGAGGCTTTTTAACCTTTCAGTGTAGTTATGGCTTGAAACAGTCCCACTGGAGAGATCACTTTGGTGGGGTTGGGTGAGGAGAGGAGAGAATGGAATGGTAAAATATGCACACTCATTATTCATCTCCTTGGAAAAGCCTCATGAATTGTGTTTTGCCCTGACCTTTACAGAGTAGTGATCAGTCATGAGGGATACATGGTGACACTTGCCCTCCAGCCTAGAGTATGCTGGGCACTCACAAACCAAGAAGTTCCTCTCTGTCCTGTGGTCCTTCCCATGGAGTTGGCAGTGGGACGTGGGCAGGACAATTGCCAGGTTGTGCTGGTCCCTGTGATGGATCTCGGGCTCTGTGTGCCCCAGCTCCTGGACAGGGCTGGGCAGGTCAGGCTGGCAAGTGAGAGCTGTGACACCTAGGCTCTGAAGATACTTCTGGAAAACTTCTGAGAAACAGGGACACTGTGGACAAGTAGGATCAGAGTGACAGGGAATGGTCTTTGCAGCAGTGCCACTCTGGACAGATAAAGCTGAGCAAGACTGCTCTGGGCCAGGAGGGAAACTGCTGCATTAATCAAGGTGTGAGCATGAGGCTGCCTTTGAAAACTGCTGACTTAGGCCCTGGGAATCTATTTCCCATTTATGCTGCAGCTTCCAAAGGCATAAATAAATCCAAGCACAGTAAATATGCAGCGCTTCCGGTCATGGGAGAGCACTGTGTCCTCCTCCAGGGAGCTCTGCAGGAGAGGGAGGTGGCTGAGCTGCTAAGCCTGGTCTTGCTTCCCAAAGTCCAAGTGTTTGATCCACTTGGGATCAGTGCTGACGTGTCTTTGGTATCGATTTCTTCAAGGAAGCATCTTCTTGGGGGATAAAGGTGATGTAGAGAACCTCAGGAAGGTCTTTAGGGAAGTAGGTGAGGTCTCCAGGTAATGCCTTCGCTCAGGTTTGGCTTGGTTTTCTTACAGTTGTTTCTGTTAATTGTCTTGAATTTCTTGGTGGTGTGAAAATATTGCAAGGAAAATTGTTCAACAGCTGAATCAAGGATATCAATGCTTAGCTCATGAGTGTGCTCCTTCATAGAGGAGACTTTTCTCAGCTTTTACAGAGAGCACAGCCCTGAGCCGGCAGTGGGTGATCAGAACCTGAGACCTGGGACTGGAACCTGCTTCTGCTACCATCTGCTGCATGACCCTCCATGATGGGTTTTCTTTTTAACTTTATAATGGCATAAAATGAACCTCCTGTGTGAGGCTGGAAAAAGCTCATTATAGTTGCTCTCTGTGTCTTGGGACCTTTTCTTCTCTGTTGAAAAAGTGATGCAGCAGCGATGGCCCGAGGTGGGTTCCTGCTGCTGGGGCTTTGCTCACTGCAGCCCTAAAAAGCTTCTGCTCAGCATCCTGGGTATGGAAAATGTGAGCCAGTCATTCAGGTAACAGCTGGCAAGATTCATAGCAACTCTTTTGTAGCCTGAACCCACAGCACAAGTGGTTCTCCTACCCTGAACCTGTTGAGGAGCTGGGATTCTTGCTGTCACTCAGTTTCCATCCCCTCAGGCCAGCCTGGGAAGCCTGGCTGGGATTTGGCCTCCAGCACACCAGTAGCACAGTTTAAGCACACACTGAATCTTACTCCTTAATTACAAGCTGTCAGTTGTTATCAGCCCTTTGCTACCTCCTTCAGTACCAGAGAGGCTGCCTGGACACTCCCAAAGTGAACTCCAATTTCATGGGTTAAATAGAGAGATTCTGCTGGGTCTCTTGGTCTGTGCAGCTTCTGCAGATCCAGATAATCCTCCCCTGATTTTAAAGCATGGACACTTTTTTTAGGGAGTTTGTTGTGAGAGAGACTGTTAAAATTGGAAGTAAATGCAGCAGGCTTCGGACATTGCCTGGAGCAATGGCTTAGAGGCGGACCTGACTCATCGCAGCAGGATATTGACTCTGCAGCATAATTATGATGCTTTGAGAACCTGATTTTAAAATAATTGAGGTATAAAATTATGCGCCTGGCTCTCACAGTTACTACAGTTCTGGGTATAAATTGAATAACAGGCTGTACAAATGTGCCACTTGGCTATAGCAGGAATAGCAGCGAGTCTGGAAATGTCCTGCGTCACCGCTGTCTTCCTCTTGCTGGGAAGCCAGCTGCAGGCTGAGGTTTGCAAGCAGCCTCTGGATCTTCCAGCTGTGCAGCCACAGGGGTTTGGCAGATCCATGGAAAGTCCAGCTTGGTGTAGCCAAAATCCAATGGTGAAACCCTGGCTGTTTGCTATTCCCAGCATGTGGAGTATGTCAAACATCTCTGGCTGTAGCAGTGTGCTGGATGTGGGCAAGTGCCGTGGACACTGCTGGGGTTTTCCAGAGCTGTGTGGTGGCCACTCTGCTTCTAGAAGTGCTTTTTCCTCTCTCCCATCATTTCTGCAGACAACTCCTGTGTTTTGTTTGGACAATACAGTGAGTAGTCTTTGGTGCTCTATAAAATCTCAGGATTTTGAAATGAAGTCACTGTCCTCAGTGAGTTATCTGAAAGGGCCATTTTGTCACCTCTGTCCCACCTGGAATGGTGTTACCCCAGGTCTGAATTTGGTGAAATCCCATGTTTTTATTTCATGGTTTGATATGTGGGCTCTGCTGTTCTTGAAAGGGTAAAAACAAGTTACTTTCAACTCAAAGACAACCCAAACTACGAACTTACCTCAATATTTTACTTTTTTTTGCTGGTCTGGCTAAAGAAACAGGCAAACAAGTCAGGTTCATTTTCTTTGTGCCTTCAGGGTCTGCTTCTGCCTGCAGTCCTGTGGGCTGAGCCCAAACACTGCTTTTTAAGAATTGACCACAGGGAAAGAGAAACCTGAAGGGAACTTCACCCTGAACTCTCAGCTCCTGTAAAATCTGAGCAGGAAGCTGGAGCGGGAGCCAGTGGTGTGACCAGACAGGCTCCGCATGCCAAGGCTGCTGCTGTGCCTGCTTGGGGCCAAAATGTTGGGATTTTTAGTCTGTAGTAAAATAAACCCTCTTGTGTCTCAGCCATCTGAATTATTACCTGACTGGCACTTCATTATAAACACATTTTTTCCATGTTGGTACTGGTTTCTTGCCATTTTACTGCTTTTTAAGTTCTATTTTTTTTGTTTTATTCATCTCTTCCAATCGATAATAATATCCTGCTTTCAGCAAGTAGCAAGGGCAGACATGACTGATGTCCTTATGATGGAGCAGAATCACTTTCAGAGTATTTGGGGAACAAGGGGAAAAGCTTTAAAACCTAATTTTCAAAGATCTCTAAAGCACAACAAACTGCTCAAGATGCGTAGTTGAGTCTCCTGCTGCCATTAGCTCCAAGAACTGGGATCCTGGAGTTGCACCATTGCAGGTCCTTGAGATCCATCCTGTGGTGGTAACTGTTGTTCCTTGCCATGACACTAATTAAAAACCACTTAATGAGATTATCTCCACCTGTTCTGGAGGATTAGTTTGATGGAGGAAATCCTGCGTGTGTGTGCATCCACACACTTCTGTGCAGAGCTCGGCAGTGTAGGGAAGCAGAGTCTTCCCAGAATTATTCTCTACAGGCTTTGCCATAGCAGAGACTTTTTTATCCTCCCCTCGATGCACACAGATTGCTCTGACAACAATAAAATGCGGCGCAGAATTGAATTTGGAAATAAATTTTTTAGATGATGCAGCACCAGACAGTTCACTATTCCAGAAGAGTCAGGCCAGGGTGGATTTACTTTAGTGCCAGATTAGAAATGTGGCAGTCACAGAGAAGTGAGCTGGAGGCACCATGGCACGGGGCTGGGTGTCCCCTGGGCAATGTCCCTGTGTGTGCTCAGCACTGGGGCAGCTTCTGGCAGAGACGTCGCAGCAAACCTGGGTTATAAATACTGAATGTTGTCCCTGGTTGCTCTGTGACCATGGGCATGTGTTTGAACCTCTCTAAACCTCGTAAAAGGTCGGTGAAGTGTTGTGCAAACACTGACTGGCACTAAGGGCTGTTGATAGTGGTGTGGTTTCCTGGTTCCCATATCGTGGTTTAATCCACAAGATAAATTGGTTGGGTTTATTCTGTTGGTTGTTTTCACCAGTCACAGGGTTTGGGGCTGGTTTGGCTCCAGCAGGTCTCTCTAAAGATGTTCAGTAAGCAGGCACAGCAGAAAGGTGGATTTTGGTGACAAGAAGGAACCGAGTGAAGGGTTTGTGTGCTGTGAGAGCCATCACCAGATCCTGCCAAGGCTGACTTGGGCAGATAACAGACTTTGCTTCTTATGTCTGCTTTTCCTCACCTTCCTTTTATTTCTCCCTTCATTACATAAAGCTTTTGTCTTAATCCACAGTCCATAGCGGGTATTAAAGGTATTTGAAAAGTTTCTGCTTTGACCTGTGGTGTAATAAATGCTGTATTCCCTGGATTTTAACCAGTAATTCTCTTCCAGTGCCTTGAGGTCGAGTACGATGGGATTTTTCTCTGTTGCAGTGTGATCTTTGACTGTATTCTCATGCAGTGGGAGTGTAAAAATGAGCCTGGCATTGACAGAAGTGACAAGAGGATCTTGCCAGCAGACTGTTTTGGAGGTGCAAAAAGAAAGGGGTCTTACCAAGACTATAATTCAGAATAAAGCAGGCAAGAAAAGTACATTTCTGCTGTCTTTATTCTTAGAATCCAAAGGTCTTTCTTCATCATGTTGTTACTGAGGGCTGAGGAAGCCAAATTATTGCCTTTTCTTGCTACTAAATGAATTTGAGAGGATAAAACCTGATGCTTTTGAGAGGATGCATCTCTGGTGTGTTGCTAACACTGGAGATGTGGACAGCAGCAGATCTGCCTATTCATTTGGAGCTTTTGTCACATCTCTTCTGTGGAGATGCTGTTGCATATGAAAGTCTGATTGATATAGTGGCAAAGGTCAGGAGGGTAATAGCTTTGATGGTATCCCCTGAAGCAAATGAAAATTCTTCTGAAATATTCTGTTCAATTTGATATCAAAAGTCTGGTAGCACTCCAGGGATTCTTCTCTCTGCTATTATGCTTATAGCTATTACAAAAACTAATGTTTGCCTGTTGTTGATATTTTTTTTTTTTTTCCTAAACAGGATATTCTGCCCTAAGAATGTAAAATAACCACTTCTCTCTTTCCTCCCCCCTCCTTTCTGTCTGTTTCAGAGATCCTCGATGCATTTCCTTGCCATTATTTAAGAAGCCTTTACTAAAAGCTTTTGGATTGTGTTTCTGAGCAGACAAGAGATTTTTGTATCCAAAATGCTCATAAAGGAATATCGTATTCCTCTTCCGATGAGCGTGGAAGAATATCGCATCGCCCAGCTCTACATGATACAGGTCAGGAACATTCTGCTCCCTGCAGGGCTCTGGGGGCTCTCTCTGGGGTTGGGGTAGAATTGCTGCAGGACTGGAAGTTTTCAACTTGGGTTTTGCTGCTTGCTTATAAAGGAGTAACGGGGAAAGTAAAACCAACTTCATTTCTGACTTGCTGCTTCTTCTCCTTAAATTTGAGCTCCTCTGTCTGACTTACCTGGGGAAGCAGCATCCTGTTCTTGTGGAAACACTCAGCACAAGTGTGTGGGTACCTATGGAAGGGATCAAGCTGTAGGGCAGAAACAGCCACTGCTTCCCAGCTGGGTGGCACTCACTGGTTCTGCCAATTCCAGTTGCAAACCAAATTCTTCTCTTTTCTTGGGAAATATAAATTTGAGAGGGTAAACCAAAGGCATAATTTAGAATTAAGAGAGGGAAAAAATTAAATGTAATATATCTGTGCTTATATACCACAGTGAAACAGATACTAATCAGTTTAGGCATAAAATGTAGATAATTTTAACAGGCTTCTCAATACTAAGGGGAATTTTTGCAGAATTCCCTGTCTGCAGTAAAGCAGTTAATTAAAATGTTGGGTTTTTGTAACTGAAATCCTCTGTGCCCATATTCTCCCAGTGTTTGAAATCCAACCAGGAGCAGTTATAAAAGGAAATGAATCTGAAGTGTTATTTCATTGTCCCACACTTTAAATAAAATGTAATTTTGCTCATCCAGCAAAACACACATCTAATATTGAGTTTGCAGGAGAACTCTGCTTTCTGAAGTGGGATGAAGCTGTGCTAGAAAAATCTGCTTTGGCTTAAAACCTAAAATAAGGGGGAAAAGCAAATCCCCCCAAGCAAAAGCACAACACACCCATTTCTCTCCTGACCACCCAGCTGTGTTCCTTAAGGGTTCATGCACTTAGGCTTGACTGTTAAAAGAATATATGGTGTGTATTTTGCAGTAATAATGGTCAAATTGCATTTTCTGACACAAATGTGGCATCTTTGTGCGTTTAACCTAAATCTTAAAAGGGCAGAAACAGGTAAACATTTTTCTTAGGTGGCTTCATTTTTCTGTACCTTTTCTTGATGCTGTAGCTGGTTTGAATATTGGTGTAATTATTTTGTTAACAAGTTTATCTTTCTAATTTGGTTCAGCTGCTTTGCATGAAGAGCTGATGGATGGCAGCAGAGTATTATGTGTGCAGAACTTGTCAGTGAGCAGCAGAGCATAGGGGAGGGTGGATTAGGAAGGAGGAGCCCACCTGATTAAACAGAGGACAAATCCTTAATTGGGGAGTGTCTGTGGGGCCTCCTGGGAATTCTGGAGGATTTGGTCAGAGAGGTGGATTTGCTTTTTGATCTCAGAAGTTAAATTGCAGATTTTAAGTTCCTTAATGCAGAACACTGGGTTCTGCTTTGTTACTTGACGGGGATTTTTGCCATATCTTAACATCAAAAGGACACGAGAAGTCACAATGGTTTCATGCAAGGGGAGGTTCACCAGCTTGAGAAACTACATCTCCAAATTGCCATCCAGCCCTGCTTCAATTTTCTGCTGCATTGAGAGGCAGCAGAGTAAGGTTTCCTCTTAGATCAGGTGTCAAGTCAGGTTTCTGATCTCCCCCTCCACTCTCCTGGAGCAGGGGCCAAAGCTGGAAACACTTAATGGAGCCCGAGGTCTGCGGGGGCTGGAGGAGCGAATGACAAGCAAGGGACTTTGCTGTGTTACTTGTACAAGTAGCACAAGAGGAAAAGTTAGCTGTGCTTTTCCTGGAGAATAGTTTCAGCTCAAGTTTGAAAAAAAGAAAAAGAGTAACAAAACGAAGACCGCTTAGGGTAGAGTTCATAGCTTGGTGGTGATTTGCTTCAGTTGTTCCTGAAATTGGTGGAAAGTTTCCTGCTGGCCTCAATGTGAGCTTTTCCTCGACCAAGGTATCAAATGTTTCCTTCAGTTTGATTTAAAAGTGGAGGTTTTGTCTTTGAGACAGGCGCTGGGCAAGGAGCAGTAGGCAGCGTGACTTTGTCCTTTTGAGAGAATAAGAAAGTGCTTCATGTCTGTCCTTTTATTTTTTCTCTGAAACGCCTGAAGAGACCACAGGAGAAGTAAGTTCTGTGTGTTGAGCCCCCTTATGGGAACAAGCTGAGATATCCATGCAAAACAGCAGTGAAGAGGCATTTCTGAGAAATCTGTGGCTGAAATGTAGAACAGAATGTTTTGAAGTAGTTCCTGGGAAGAAGAGAGATTCTTAAAAGCAAAAGGTTAATTTTTAAGACATTTGTCGTGTACGGAGTGGTGGCGTTATTGCTGGAGGCACCAGGCAGCCTGGTCCTGTGAGAAACACTTCTCCAGCAGTGGAAAAGGAGATGTCATCATTGTTCCTCGAGGGTTTTAAGGAGCCTCAAGAACATACCTGAAGTTGATCACTCATTTACCTTTGAGCCCATGAGTGAAAATTCCCATTAAATTCCAAACCAGTTGGCACAAAAATGGTGGGGTTTTTTTGTTGTGTGTTGTTGTTTTTTTGGGCTTTTTTGCCTAGGTATAAATTTTCCTTGATTTCAGCATTGTCCAAATGGAAGTTTTCCTAAAGGCTCTTCTCCCCTGAGCCCTTTGGTGGAAGTGCTGCCTCAAAGCCATGTGGACAAGGATGTTCAGACTCAAGCTGTAGTACTGTCATCACTTTTCAAAGGCATTTTCATGTAGATTTTTGCTTTGCAGTGGAAGGATCAATCATCTGTTTTCATGAGAGAACAATCCCTTCTTATTCTTACAAGCCTCAACAAAACTTTCCACCAGATTTGATATAAGCAACATCATGCCCAAATATCAAAGGATCCTTCCATTAAATGGGAACAGGCTGTACTCATATTTGCTGTGTTTACTGGATGGGAGAATTAAAATTGTGCGCTATATAATCCACATCTCTCTTGCTTCCCTGCGCCACTGAGCAGGCGAGACATGCAATAAATCATTGTGTGCATGCCCATGTTGTTCTGTAATTCCTCTTATAAGAACTTAAAAGTTCTCCAGGCTGGTGTATAAAGCTGTGAAAACTGAGATAAGTGGCCTGCTGCTTTGCTTTTTAATTTTTTTTTTTTAATTTGAGGTGAGAGAGCAAAAAGTCTCCTAAGTTGTTTTCTGCTGGTTTCTGAAATATTATCTACAATCAGTGGTTTCAGTACTTTAAGTAGCACTTAAATTCTTCCCTAAATAAATTAATTTTACATTACAGCAAGGACTTAATGTACCCTCGGCTTGCTTGAAGCCTAGCAGATCTGAACTGAATTGTTTTTCTCTATTAAATTTCAGACTTTCAATATCCTTTCATGGGAAACCTCTCACGCAGCGTTGTCACCCTCTCCAGGTCGGGAGCCCTTGCTCCAGAGCAGCTGGGTTTAGTTTTCCATAGGCACAAGGCCTTTTTGCATCATTGCTGAGATTTTGTCTCATTTGAGGTCCAAATTAAAACATACTCATTTTTATATCTGAGTTAAGAACCAGAAACCTTCCTTCCTGCTGTGACCTGGTTTTATTCTGGTGCATAGAACAGGCAAAATATTTCACAACAGTGAAATCACTCTTTGTACCTCTGTAAATGTAACTTTTCCCTGAAATCTGTGTGCACATTTAAAAGCCAGTCTTCCTTCCAAGGGTGAGAGTTTCTCAATGAACTCAGCCTGGAGAGTTGTTCATGGACTGGGAGTGGTTTGATCTGGGGAAGCTGCAGGCTGCTGTCCTTAAGTAAGCAGAGAGGAACTCAAGTACTGGAATGAGTTCTGCTGAACACAAACCATTTCTGGAGGGAACAATTGTAACCATCTGTAGGGATTTGTTTCTTCCTGCAGAAGTTTTGAGCCAAGGGCTCTGTCCTGGATGTCTTCTCAGACTCTGCACATCACATCTGAGGTGTGTGTGCTATTTCAGACTCTGTGAGGTGACTCCTGTTGGGCACAAAGGGATCTGTGTTACACATTAGAGAGATCTTATTAAAGGGTTTCTTAATTCTTCCCCTCCTGAATCCTGCATATTTTTGTCTCAGCAGCAATCCTTTCCTGGAACCCTGGCATCCTTTCCTTGTGTGTTCAGGGAACTTTCCTGTCTGTACCTCCTCCTCCTCCTCACCCCAGAAACAATGCACACATTAATGGAAAGTCTCTGTTTCATTAAAGCTTGGAATACGAGCCCTGAATGCATTTGTCAGGATGTTATTTGCCAAAGGTCAGTCCTTTTATCATCTTAATAACGTTCATTATTGTGCTTCCATGTGCCATGAGATTCCAAGAGACCGCTGCCCTTCTGACCCTTTCATAAGACAAGAGAATTCCTCTTGTTATTAAAACTTATTTTTATATCAGCATGCACAGCTTTCTTGTCTGTTGTAAATATCTCTGGTCCTCGTTTTGTCTACACATATATCTCTGGGTATTTGTGACCTTCCTGCAAAGATAGTGTGCTTTAAAAATATTCTTCTGCTGGACCTAGTGATTACCTTTTGAGGATGAGATTTATTTTAAGATGCAGCATCATCCTTTCGAGTTAATAACATTAATACTTTGTCATTCGTTACTTTGAGGGTCCATGACTGGGAAAAGCCTCTGGCCCTGTTTGAGGCACTGCATGGAAGATAACCCATCTGCTCAACACTGCCTGCTAAACTCAGGCAGCATCCTGGGAACTGAGGGCTTCTCTCATGTTTTAACATGAGCTTCTCCTCTACTGTCCTCCAGGGCTTTGCATTTATTTCTTTCCCTGAAAAATCAAAGCATGTTTCCAAGCATCTGCTGTGCTGTACTCTCCTGTCCAGACTGCTGATGGAGTATCCTGAGTCGCTTTTCTAAAGGATCATGGTTTGTCCATCATCTCTGTTTCCAGACACCTGCACTGTCCTATTTCCCCCTTCATTTCCATGTAGCTCTCAGGGAACACCTTTGAGAACAGATTTAAAATTCTGCTTGGTGCTTGAGGCCCCGTTGTGATACCCAGGTGCAAAAGTCGTGTCCCTTAAACCCTCAGCTCTGCTTGGCAGTTGCCAGCAGGCTCAGCAGATGGTGAAGGATTGATTGAGTGGGGGAAAGCAAACTAACCCTTCATCTCTGGACACTGAAGAACTGGATGGCTGATTTATTTTTGTTCTGCATGCAGATGCCTTGGCCATCTGCACAGACAGACATTTGTGCTTCAGTTTTAAAGCAGGTGAAGCTTGCTGATGGCTCCAGAGACCCTGGAAGGCTCACAAGTCTAAAAGCAAAGCCTGGTTTGAAGATTTTCCCCCTGGTTTCTGTGCTGCAGTGTTAAAACCTGTGGCTTCTGTATTCTCTCTTCTTCCTCTTTCATAACCTTTTCTTTGAGTTCATGAGGATTTGCATCCTTCTGGAGGAGGAGAGTAAGGCTCCTGCAGATGTTTAGTTTTGAGGACAAGGGTGATTTGTTATGTTTGGTGGCGCCAGACTTGGGTCTCATTTGCACAGGTGACAGTGACACCCATACAGGTTATCATTTTGGGAAAACACCTTTCCTACATCTACTTTTTTCTTGTTTTGTAGTCATTATCCTTGAATTCTTACATTGTCTGGGACTCCATATCATATTTCAAAAAAGAATGATTTTAGAGTAGTGAACTTGATGTTGCCTTGACAGTTCATATGCTCTCTCTCTCTCTTAACAAAGGTGTATTTTTCAAATACCTGAAGGAAGTAATGAATTAAGTATTAGGAAGACTAAGCCAGCCCTGCAGTATTTTAGCACACAGCCCATTGTTAGTGAACAATTGCATTTGGTTCCCAAAGTGTGAGGGTTAGACTTGATCCAGAGCACCCTGAGTTGAAATTTTGTCTCTGACTCACAATATAGTAATGGGCAACTTGCTTTGCCTCCCTTTAAACCAGGGACAGCAATTCTCACAACAGTGTCTGTGGAATACTTAATGCAGTGAAAAGCCAGTTTAAAGACACAGAAGGAAATACTTAGAGTAGATGAAATTCTGAGCTGGAAGTGTAGTAGACAATTTGAAAGATGGGCCATGTGGAGTAAACAAGTTTGAGGTATCTCCATAATAAAGTGATCCCTAATTCATGTGCCTCTGGCACATCCAGCCCTGACTTCAGCTAAAGGAGTATGACTGGGCATCTTTGTAAGGCAAAGTGATTAATGAGTTGCCATGAGAAAGGTTCTCTTAATGCTGTGAATTTTTTATGACCCTGCACAATTGATTGTCCCCAAAATATCCTGTTTTTGTACGGGCAGCTTCATTAATATCTAGCCCAGATTCTAAATAATGCAGTGCCTACAACACTCGTACAAAGTGATGCTGGCATGTTTCTGCTCTGCCTTGCAGGAGCCTGACACTGACAGCCCAGCTTAAAAAAAGCTTTTAGGGCTTTTTTTGTTTGTTTTAAAAAAATGTTCTGTTACAGGAAAAGCATCCAGGAGTGCTGGTGCTGATGGTGCTGCAGATGCAGCACCATGCCTGGCTGAGAGTCCCTTCCTCAGGGCTTCCTGCACGCCCAGCTTTGCTCATAAACACCCTTCTTGGGTGACATCTCCTTGTGTGCTGGATGTCCCTTGGAGGCAGCATTGAGGGTGGTTACAGGCTTGTCTGGTAGTCCAAATTCTTGCTTGGTAAACTTGAGGGAAGATTCCCCTGCATAAAATCCCTGCCACAGGCAGAAGTGATCAGGTGGCATCTTCCTGCAGAGCTGGGAGGGACCCAAAAGGGAACCCTGCTGGAAGCTGCAGCTGATCAGTGCTGGATTGGGAAAACAGAGGGTAACTACTTTATGGTTACTGTCAGAAATTATGTGCAGCTGGTGAGGCATCATTTGGGGACGAGGCAGTGCCTGGCTGGGATGAAGCACTGCATATTGCCCAGCCATTGATCAAACCTGCAAGGGGGAATGTTTAAAACAGCTGCTTTTTTGCCTTTATTAATGAAGCCGTTGATGAGGAACAGATTTCTTTCCCCTCTCCCCAGGGTTTCAGGTCATTCCTGTGTGTTTGGAGCAATGAAGCTCAAAGTGCTGTTGTAAAGCCTCGTGTTCTGATCATTATCTTGTTGACTCAAACTAACCTTCCTTCCTGAAATAAGTATTGACATGGCCCTCCGTGGGTTTTTTGGGGTTTTTTTAACAGCACTAATTGGATTAAAGTAATTGTCACGCGTGAAGGATGCATGTCAGAGCACAAAGGGCACAGGGGAGGCTCAGCTGTGGGCACCATGGTTACTGGTGACATCACTGGTTTGCTGTTCCCAGCAAGGATTCAGTGCAGCTGAAGCCCGAGGAGGATGGCCCAAACTAAACCCAGGGGATTGCTGGATGCAGCCCCTCCTGTAGCCATGGAAACATAGGATGCAGTTTAAAGTTGCCTGCATGCCTTATGTGGTGCTCATGGTGTAAACAAAACCAGGGTCCTGTGGTGCCCACAGCTTCTGGAAGGGCAGGAATGGTATGGGGAGAATGGGGAATCTGTTGTGGTTGGATTTATTTTCCCATTGGCTTTACTGTGCACGATGAGGCAGAGTGAGCCTTGCTTTGAGGGACAAGAGCAAAACTCACAAGTCCCTTGCTGTCCTCCAGCAGTTTTGGGGTTGAGGGACTGCTAGTCCAACTTGATGTGTTTGTTTCTAATTGGACCTTACAAAGTGCAGGCTCAAAAGTTCTGTTAAAATCATCCCTGGGATAACAAGGTTCCCATAAATAAAGGTAAGCCCTTGCCTACCTTTAAAATTGTCTTTCTGATATAACTATTAAGATTGTTCTCAACTCCTGCAAAACAGGAGTGGAGAAGCTGCCCTGTTTGAGGACTCTTTTGCTGTATTTTGATAAAGATCCCAACTCCAGCCCAGCAAAAAGCACTGTCACAAAATGATTAGGGTGCTGAAATGGAGATTCAGAGATCTGAGTACTGGATATAGTTCTGCCAGCAGCTCTGTGTCTTCAAGTTACTTTCTCCTTCTTCAAAATGGTGCTCTTTTGTTGATTCCAGGATCTTTAGTGTGAGGGGACTCAGCTGTTCTCTCTGAGTGGGGCACAAAAGCCTTTGACAGCCAGAAGTTGTGTGCGCTGTCATCACTCAGCACTCTCCTGCATAAGTAACAGTAAGGGTGATTTTTATATTTAATTGAGTTCCTGTAACTTCCTGTTTGCTTTTAGAACATTGTGCACTGATAAAATTATGTTGATTTTGATGTGACGAGAAGTTCTGCAGCTTGGCTTCTGTAAGAGTGGAATAGTTCCATCTCCTCTGCTCCCTTCCTTCTCTTGGAACAAAGCTTTTTGATCAAGTATTGCCCTGGTTATGGTCATATGACTTTAATGAAGTGTTTCAGGTCTTTGACACACATGTAAAGAAAAGAGCAAGTTGTAAAGTATGAATCTACAGTACTTTTAGGATAACCCAGCACTTAGTTTTCACAGTCAAAGATGTAAGGTTTGGTTACCTGCAGTAAATAGTGACCATGAATGCGGCCTGGTCTATCAGATATCTGCATCAGCAGGCAGAAGGTTGCGGGTGGTGAAAGCAGATTGCTCATAATGAATTAGATGTCAGCTCAAATGCTGGTGAAGGAGTGGTTAACAGAACCCAGAGCTGAGTCATTCCGCAGCACAGGCGGCTGGAGGCAGAGCAGATACACCCTGAGCAGGCACACCCTCCCTGGGCATGACACCCACGTGCAGCAATCCTGTGCTGGGGAAACCCATGAAGAATAAACCAAGCATTACTTCCAGAACCTTTTGGTGTTTCCCAGTGTGTTCATCACTGACTTTCTGCTTTTAGGTGCTGTGTAATTCTGGCAGCTGTGGCTGGAATGTGCTGTTGTATTTTGTGCTGGTTTGTTTGTAGTGTTTGACTGCTTGATGCTGCCTCAATAAGCCAAATTACGTGGCTGAGATGAACAGGCTGTTTTCTCATAACCTCTCCCAGCTTTTCTGTTAAAGTTTACCACATGCAAGGCCCCAGTCATGGTGTCACTTGTACCTCCTCAGTACCTGGTGCCTGCAGGTGGGACTGAGGATGGCTGGTGGGCAGCTGCTGGAGCATAGCAGGGAAAGCTCTTGGTGGTGGGAAGAAGACACCACTTTGGAAAATCAGTTTTAAGAGTGAAATATCCTTCGGCCTAAATAATGTTTGACTGGAGATAGTTGGGAATATTTTTCCCTTAGCGTATGGAAGAGATTGAAAGCAAAGAGTTTATTCCTCCCCCCCAGCCTAAATTTTGTTTATACCTTAGGTGCCTTTACATTTCCTTTCGAAAACTGAACAGAACAGGTCTGGTTAGTGAAAACAGGTCTTAAGAACTCTCCAGTGATGGCAGGAGTCATCTGGCTGAGACGCTTCAGGCATTTTTGTGGTCTGATGGATTGTGTGAGGCACTTCATGCTTTCTCTGGTTCCCAAAGGAAGGGTCTGTTTCTGGGGACTTAATTGGTGTTTGTGGTAGCCTTAGCATCCAAAACAATAAAAAGATAGTAATTTGTCCTAGAGAATGTTTTCTCAGCCTCCCTTGCCACAACAATATGAGCAAGTATGTTAGCAGGGTCCTCTGGGGATATTTGCTGTCATGTTCTTGTTCTGTGGTTACAGAGATGTCTTTGCTGCCCTTGTTAACTGAAACCATCAGCTGGCTGGAAACTTCTCATATCCCTATCTGTGTCTAAGTGGGCTAAAAAAATCCCAAGAGTTCAGTGTTATTTTAATGCATTCTCCCAGAATAGTTTTGTCCAGACTATCAAAATACCCCCTTTCCAAATGGGAGCTGGAGGAAAAAAACCACCCCCCAAAAATCTTATGGTTATTGTTCCCAGACAATGATTTGTGTCTTTATCCATGGATGATAGGTCTGTCAAGTGTGTCGCTGTCAGTCTTCATAATTGGAATAATCTCAAATCAGAACTCTCATGGGTCCTGTGGCACTGTGACTGCACTGCTGAAGGGAAATAAGAACAACATCAGGAAGCTAAAGCATCCCAGCCTTTTGTAATCACTGTCTCACTTAGATTGAGAGGTTGTACTGTAAACAATAATCAGTGGTAAACAAGGTGAGAGTGTAGTTACAGTCTGTTTTTGAAAGCTAGAACATGCCTGGATCACCCATTATTCCCATGCCTGCCCTGTCCTTACTGTTCTCTGCAGGACCATTGCAGAGCTCAAAGTAGTTTCAATAAAACCAGACAACTTCAGGGGAAGCTAAGCCAGCTGAGCTGTTTGCAGCGCTGCTGTCGGCTTTGCAGAGATTCTCTGCTTATGGACCTGAGCCTGTGAGCAGCCTGTGCTGGGTTCCAGGGCAGGAACACAAGGAGGACTTTGGTTTAAAGTAATATTCTTGGTGTTCTGAGTTGGTTGATGGGGCTGTTTTTCTTCTAATTCTCCAAAAGCAAAACATTACAAGGCAATCTTAATTTACAGCCTGACTCGTGTATTTCTTCAGCTGATCCAACAAGCCACATCCTAACAGTTTCATCCAGCATTATGCATTCCTGTTCTGGGAATGCTGTTCCTTCAGCTGTGCTGAGACTCCTTGGGCTGTCAAGGTTTCTGTTGCCATCAACCAGCATTCCTTTATGGAGCTGAGTCCTGCCAGAAAAACAAACAAATTGCATTGAGTCACCTGGTTCTGTTCACCTGGGCCAGGTCATTTGCTGGACTCTGGTGTGGAGACACATTTCTAACTGGGAAAGGAGATGGAAGATCTGAGAACTGATGAACCTGCCTGTGGAAGGCTCTGTTTACAGCTGTTTGTCTGCTGTTGAGAAGAGCAGATGATAAATGGGATTAGGCTGGCCCAGTGGTGAAGTGATATTCATGGGAATTATTCATCTGTGATTGTTGTGCTGAGGTCATGTGCTATGTCCCATGCTATGCTGCTGTGCCAAGAGATTTATTTTAATAGAAACCTTTAAGTAACTGGCATTCTTGCTAATCATGGTGCATCTGCTTCTCTGGGTTCCCTGTTATGAGTAATTTAATGCTATTACTTTAGCTAGAAGGGATCTGTGTCACCATCTGTCCTGAAATGCTATTGATGGGGCGGTGTGGAACATGGAGTGTCATCAGCAGGAGAGAGGGACTTGGAAAGGGATGACTGGATTTCCTCTTGTAATACAATATAAGATGGTTCACTGTGGTTAAGGGTTAGATACCCTGCATATAAAGGCTGTTAGCTGCTCTTTGGTTTTGTTGGGGACCATTTCTCAGATATTTATAGAGGGAGAAGATGCTGTGTGAGTTGTGAGTAGCAGTGACCCAGGTAATCTGCTACATAAAGTCTCTACTTCTCTCTCAGGCTGAAACCTCTGAGACTGACCCTCAAGTGCCTGCACATCAGCATCTCCAGCAGATATTCCTTGGAGAGGGCCTGCCACACACTTCTCAAGCCAAATGTTTTCCTAATTGTGGGCTATTTTTTAATTGTTGCTTACCGACCGCTTCCTTGTAACAAGCCCTCTCCAGGCTGTAGCTCAGGCACAGTGGGCATGAAGAGGCTGCATGGCTACAGAGCAAATTGCTCTTCACTCCCACAAGTGCTTCACTTTCACAGCACCACTTATGCCCAGAGTACCATCCTGGTCTCTCAAGTGCATGGGGCTGAAGTCTTTATTTTTGTTATATGAGAAACATATTTTCTCTTTGTCTTTCTGACTTGTCAGTAATTGTACTATTCACTATTTCTCCTGACCCTTGGCCCTTCCTTACTTCACTGCAGCTCGTTGTCTTCTCAATGAGCCAACTCATTGAGAGCCTGGAGGGCTGGGAAGCAGCTTTGTGTGGGCTTATCCTGGGGAATTTCTCTTTGATCATACTATCCTTCCCAGCAGTGTGGTGTGCTATGAGTATAAATTTGGCCTGACTCAAAAGTTCTGGCTCTAAAGATAGTTTGGGATATAATATTTGATTTTTTTTTTTTTGGTAAGCAGAGTTACAGCTCTTATTTCACATTCATCTGAGAAAATCTTCTTGCTGTCCTTGTCTTCTTATGTAGTGACAAGTAGTAGGCATGTGAAGGACCAAAATGTGCTGGAGGTTTGTAACTGGATGACAAAGGCTGTGGACTGGAGTTGGTCATCTGGAAAGACTGGAGGAGGAAGCACACCCTGCTCCCACAATAGGGTTTGCAGTCTGCTGCAGCTGCATAGAAGTGAATAAAATAACCACAACTCAGAAGTGAGACTTGAACTGACTTTCACAGAGAGTTTCATTGAACTTGGTTTTTCCTTCCTTCCTTCTGTCCCAGCGTGCTGGGACAATGACACTGTGCCACCCTCGCATCTCCTACCGTCAGAGCATCACCAGTTCCAGGTTGTGTGGGGAAGCTGCTGATGGAATTACTCATGTACACCAAAAACTGGCAGTTTTGTGAGTTCTCCAGGGTTCCAGCTGTTGGGTGAGAGCCAGGCAGCTCATCTCCATGCAGAGAAGTTTTTGTTAAAACTGGCTGAACAGGGAAAAGTGAAATGGGGAATGGTAGTGAGTAAATACCCTCAGTGGATTTTGGTCCCAAATGAGGACTTGCAGAATTGACAGGAATTGCTGTAACTGTGCAGTCTAGAAGGGAGTTTTGAATAATTTGGCATGAAGAAAACTCATCTTCCCTCTTCTTATGATTTCCATGTGCTTCTGCCATATAATAAAACTCTTAATCTTTATAATTTGTGTCAATTGTCCAGAGCAGATGCTGTGCAGTTATTCTGTCTGACACTTTCACGGTGCTGGCTGGGTTACTGCCTTTTCTGAGACCTTTGAATTAACCAGATTTTGAGGTCATCAAGATTATTTAATGTTATTGTCATAAATATTTGTACAGGACTTGGACAGTGCTTATACAAGAACTGAAAGACAGTAGTTTGTTAGAAGAGGATGTGTGCTTTAATGAACTGCCAGCTGAGTGTTAGAAATAAACTGTAAAAAAGTACTTTTCTGTTTTTCTGGGGTTTTTTTTCTATTGCAGTTTGTGGGGCAGGAAAAAGTGATTATTTCGATTGTCAGTTATTTAGGTTTGTCAGTTATGGCTGTTTAAATTTAAAATCACTTGAGAGCTCTTTATAAACAGGGCTGTTTACTTCTGAACAGCTCTGTTGGCTTAACATCCTGTCCTCAAAAGATAAGAAGTTGATCTCTTGCATCTTATTAATAATTTTCTGTTAAACCATGTTATCCTTTGAATTGTTCATATGCCAAAAATGAGGAATTGTTATTGTGTTATATTTCACAGTTGATTCTTGGTATAAAATTCCTTTTCCCCCTCCTTAATTTCCAACGTACCGTGCTCTCATGTACAAACAATAATCTTAAAATGCTAACAGAATGAATCTGTTGTTTGGAAATGATGAAGGTTATACATCATCCAATCTGCTGAAATGTGTGAGAAATTAATAAATATTTGGTTTGCCTCTAGCTTGTCTTAGAAGCACTGAAATGAGTATTTTTTTATTGAGGGAATTTTTGCCAGGTTTCTCACTGAAGGACAGTCCTACAAATAAGCCAAAATGCGGAGGCTGCCAGGGGGTGCAGTGATCATTCTGGCAAACTTGGGTTGTTTCTTTTAAATATCTTAATTAGCAGAGCTAAGTCTCCAAGCTGTTCTTGGAGAGCTGCTGCTGGGCCAGATCACATGCAACAAAACCCCAAATCCTGTGGGTGTAGGTCATGGAATCATCTTTATCACTGTCATCATGGAATCACTGAGGTTGGAAAAGACCTCTGAGATCATCAAGTCCAATCTGTGACCAATTCCCAGTTTGTCAACTCAACCAGAGCACTGGGTGCCATATGCAGTCATTTCTTGAGTACCTCCAATGCTCTTCCAGTGAATAAATTCTCTCTGGTGTCCAGCCTGGGATGCTGCTGCACCAGGAGCGTGTGGGATTCTTCACGCTGACACATCACCACAGGGAGGTGCCAGGATGGACAAACTCCCCTTGGCTGTGTCATCTGCTGATGCAAAAGGTTTTTGTGTTGTTGGGTGGTTCAGAGCTGGAGCCAAAGGTTTGGGGTGTGAAATGTTCCCTGTTCAAGGAACAGGAATTGAGGTGTCGTTACTTCTCCATTCAAACTGAGCATCCAAATGGAATTTGTCACGGGGTCCCAAATAAATCAAATCTCTGTGTTGGCCAGGTGAGTCTCTAAATTTTGACTTTATAATCTCTAGGTTTGGTAATCTTAGTGCTGGGGTGCTGCTGCAGCTCTGCTGTGCTCAAAAGGACTCCTGGAAACCATCCCCAGTGTCCAGGCACTTTGAGAGCCCGGTGTACTATACCCTGGAAAATGAACATTTTTGTGATGTATTTGTCATCTATTTCTCCTTTCAGAAAAAGAGCAGAGAGGAGACATGTGGGGAAGGCAGTGGAGTGGAAATCCTGGAGAACAGGCCCTACGTGGATGGCCCGGGGGGCAGTGGGCAGTACACTCACAAGGTTTACCACATTGGGATGCACATCCCCAGCTGGTTCCGCTCCATTCTGCCCAAGGCAGCTCTGCGTGTCGAGGAGGAGTCCTGGAATGCTTATCCTTACACAAGAACAAGGTAAACCTGGGCAAAATGTCCACAGCTCTTCTGTGTTAAAGAGAGGGCTTGATGTCACTCTCTGGCAGTGATATCCTCTCCAGTAATATCCTTCAGAGCAGCCAGGGTCAAGTCCTAAAATTCCTGTGCAGTTCTTGATCTCAGGAGTTTGCCTGGGCTAACTGCACACCTACCTGAGAATTTGTGGCTCCTTGCTGTAAAATGTGGAGCTGTTTTGTCTGTCAAAGCTTGGGGAATCATGAATGGTTTTTATTTAGTCTTGTATCCTGCACTGTGTGTTCTGCTTAACGTTGCAGATCTCTGCAAGCTCGGGGAAATGATAAATGTGCACAGTAGTGGGACAGATGTCATGCTGAATCCTGTCAGGGAAGACAGGATGCATTTGTACAGGGGAAAGAAAAATCTTAATAAATAAATAAATAATCACAGCACTTCTTTTCTGGGAACTGTCTGTCACTTAACTAGAAAATAACAAACCTACATCCTATGGTTTTCACCCTGAGGAGGGAAGAGAGCCAGAGGCTCTGTGGAGCCCTCTGGGACATCCTCATTTCATTTGATTTTGTCAGGGAGGACATCAGATACCCTGGAATAAATAACCTTTGTGCCAGTTACTCCAGTTTAGAGCATTTGCTCTTTTTCAGATTTACAAATGTGGTATTTCTTGTCATCTTGCACAATGATAGTTAATAATAAATAATAAGAAAATAATAATGAGTATTTTGGTTTTTATGAAAAATCTAGAAAAATTTTCTGGTTCTATTTTAACTGGCCACTGCAAGTAACAGCAATTCTGGGAAGATGAGGAGTTGGTGTTTGCATATGGACTGTTTCCAGTGATCGAATATGATGGAGCTCTGCCTGACTTTTAAGTGATTAAAGTTCACTTCCAGTCAGTTTTTATCTCTTCTCTTGAAATGCCTGTGAGTCAATCAGTTGGCCAGGAAATCTGTGTTGCACAAAACTAGTTCATATTTTATTCTGCCATAGGTTCCAGGCAGGAGCTTTGCTTTTCTCCTTGCACAGGTACATTTCCAGGGTGTCCTTCTATTAGTATCTGTGTCACAACCTTTTAATACAGTGGGCCCAAAATTTATCTCCTTGTTGAAAACTGGTGAGCTCCTGTCTTAAGAAGTTATTAAAGAACAATCTCTGGTTGGTATTTTAAGCATATCTGGAGTGGCTGGGATTTGGAGCTGGTTTACTCTAAGCTGTGTTGTTCTGACTCCCAGGTACACATGTCCTTTTGTGGAGAAGTTCTCTATTGATATTGAGACGTACTACAAAACTGACCCAGGAGACCATAACAACGTGTTCAACCTTTCTGCTGCAGAAAAAAGACAAACCATTTTAGGTGAATAGCCTTTTTCCTCTACTTTTTCCTGTTTTGTCATTTTATTTTTTTTTCTTGGTGTGTCCATCTGGCCGTCCATCCTCCCTAAACACACACCTGCACACCTGTCAGTGTCACTGCAAGTAGGGTTACATCAAGTGGGGTGAGGATACCAGAATTCTCTTCTAGGCTTGATGTAAATCCCATGGAAATAATTTGAATCCCCTATCTGTAAATTTAGGCTGATACTTTTCCATCTTACTTATGCAGCTCCTAAGAGGAGTAAGACATCTAATGATTTTGGTGGTAATAAGTAGAAATAACCATAGAAGAGGAAAAAATAGCTGTGTAATTGTGAAAATATTGCTGTTTATTTGTGTGGCTCCTTCATGTATATGAAAATGATTCTTATCTGCACTTTTGAAGCATGAAGGTGCATTTAATTTTTGTTCCCTCTCCTTGTAGTCCTGCTCTCATGCAGGTTAACACTCACTTCACAGCTGTCTTTAGAAGACTGAGTTAATGTAAGGAATTAATGAGAAAAGGCAAAAGTATTTCAAAAAAGTACTTTTGTACTTGACTTCAGCTGTCCTCATTCCTGGGCCTGTCTGACCAGGCTCCCACTGCTGAGCAGACTCAAGTCCCACCGCTGCACTGAGAGGTGTCACAGAGCTGTCACTTCTTGGGAAGTGTGAGCCTACCCTTCAATCCACACTTCAGATGCTTCTGCTGAGCTCTGGGGGCTGCAGGTCTTTAAAATATGTTCATTCACTCCACTCCTGCTGCAGCTTCCACTTCTCCATTGTTGGATTGTTAATTAGGACCTTAGTTAAACTTTCTGCTTTCCACAGTACATCTGGTCTAACAATAGCAGATGAGGAGTTCCCAGTCCCCTCCTCTGATGGACCCAAAGATGAGATGTTCCATGGGAAATGTCTGTTCCATGGCAGGGCAGATGTATTTAACTCACTTGGCTGAGGCAGCTGCAGTGCTGTGAGTGATATTAGAAAAGCTGGAAGGTGGAATGTGCACAGATCTGTGTGGAGCTGAAAAGATAGTGTGTGCAGAGCTGCCAGAGTGCTGTGGATCTGCAGTTACTGTGGGCAAAAACATCTATTTGGAGCAGAGCCTCTGTTTGCTGGAACTGTGTGTGCTCATTCCTCTGGCAGAGCTGATCTCTGCCCAGCAGCAGTGTATAAACAATTTAAATATCAGTTGTTTAAGTGTAAGTAAAAAGAAACTAAATTGCTGTAATGCTTCTGGTACTTCCTAAAAAAGAAATAACTCATAAAATATGGTGTTTTCTTGTTTTGCTCAGGAAAAGGAAATGTCTAGCTGTTTCTATTTTCTTTCTATAGATCCTATTGATATTGTTAAAGATCCTATCCCTCCTCATGAATACAAAGCTGAGGAGGATCCAAAGCTGTATAAATCAGTGAAGACTAAAAGAGGACCTCTCTCAGAAGATTGGATTCAAGAGTACAGGAATAACCCTGGGAAATACCCTGTCATGTGTGCATATAAACTGTGTAAAGTGGAGTTCAGATACTGGGGGATGCAGTCGAAAATCGAGCGCTTTATCCACGATGTTGGTGAGCATTTATGGTCTTGCAGAGTTCACTCCTTAATGTTTGCACTGAATTGAAACATGAAGGTGAAGTCTGTGCAATGTACACATCCCAAGATGTGTCTGTGAAGAGATTCTCAGATCTGATGACTCTGTGGGTCAGCTCAGAAAAAATCCTGTTGTTCTGTCGCTTGTAATCGTGGTATGTACAAATGCAAACCATGTGTACCCACTCAAAAGGCTTCAAGTACTGTTTAGGCAAGATCTTGCATTCTCCCTTTTTAATTTATTTTTTTTTTAAGATAAGCTTGCCAGATCATTTTTAAACTCTGCCAGTCTTCTTTATTGTGACCAAAATCCATCCTGAAGGGCTGCCTAAAGAAATAAGCTTCACTTCAGTGTCCTGAGTGATTCCAGAAAACCACTCCCTGGAGCATCCCTAGTTTCTGCCTGCCTTGTGACAGGGCTGATGGGTCTCTGTGTGGCTCTGTATTGTAAGTGTCCTTCTTTGATGGATACATCATTCTTAGGTCAGGGCTTTTAAGGAGGAATTGGATGTGTCTGGGAGTAACTAAGTGGAGACAGTACAGGTGGTGGCAGTCCCGGCAGTAATTTGTTCTTTGCAGAAAATCTATAAAACCTGATACAGTTTCTGAGCCTTGCCACAAATTATGGGATCTATGGCCAAGTGGAAAACCTAAATAGTGTTGTGGAGTAGCATTCCCATCTGAAAGGGCAGAGTTCTGGCTGTCCTCTGGCAAAGAAAATTTCAAAAAAACACTGTGTAGAGGAAGCTACCACCTTCCTGTGCACTGTAAATCCTCCTGCATGACCCCTACAACTCTGCTTTTGATGTGCAAGTCTTCATGAAGTGCCTGATTCTAGCATAAGTAATTTTCAAGCTCTTTGCAGTCACACCGTGCTCCTGAGAGCTAATGTGAAAAACACTGATAGAGCAGTGGAGAATAGTGTGCACCTCTCTCGGAATGCTCACAGGTTGTCTTAGAGCTCCTTTGCTTTTCTTTAGGCAGGGATGGAAGTTTTTCCTGCTGTAGACTGTGTTACAAGTGCCTCTCTGCACTGAACTCCCTTGGCGTTTCGGTGACACGGGTTAATTCAGTGTATGCTGGAAAACACAGAGGCAGAATAACAACTCCATTGTAGCTGATAAATGAAAAAGGGGCACATGACTCTTCCCAGTTGTTCAGAGGTGTTTGGCATAGATTAACTGTGGTCCCTTAGAAACATTGCTTTTGTATTCCGTGAAAGATTGCCTGCCATTTCCCTCTTGATTGAGGCTTTGCAGAGAGCAGAGCCAGCTCATTGTCTGCCTTTCAAAAGCCTTTCCAGCCTGTTGTAAAGATGGCAAATAGTGTTTTTCGAAGTGGTTAAGATGCATAAGATCAAGAAAGTCTTTTCGGCAAGACAAAGTAGAGTGAGTAAAAAGTGAAAGTAAAAGCCTGGGGTATCTGCAGGGGCTGTGTGGCCTCCCTCTGCCCTGGGATAGCCGTGGGGAAGCTGTGAATGGGCAAAATGCCACAGCATTTGTACCAAAGCCAGCAATGTATGAGGATGTTTAAGTTGGAAAGATGTGGTTGCAACAGGACTGACCAGGCTTAGATGCAGATCCCCATGTGGGGCTTTCACCTGGTGGCCAAGAGCAGATGGAGATTTTTGTGCATTGTGTACCTGATGGTGAGCCAAGCTCCCAGGAGCCAGAGATGTTGTGGTGGGTAAGCCCCTTCTTCCTTGGCATTTTCCTCCTGGTTTCTCTGTTCTCAACATGAGCAAATTTATTTCTTGGGGAATTAGCCCCCCTGTGCAGGGTCACGAAACAAATGGCAGGATCCAAACTCTGCCCAATGGGGAGAAATGCTTAGTGGAGCAAACCAAAATTAGAGAATGGGTTGCAAAAAGAGCAGGTCTGAGGTAAGTGATGGGTGACTTGTGCAGTGTGGAAGGGCTGCTGAGCACAGAGGGAGGAGCTCTGGGGGACAGTGTTGAAGCGTTCTCACTCGTACTGAGTGCAGGAGCCATTCTTTCCCGTGACTAATTGGACAGTTACTCAGTGCTTTGACAGCCTGAGACACAGACTAAAATTGTGATTGTGGGCTATTAGTCTACTTGGCTGTAATATTTGTATGCTTTTTTACTCCTTTCCCATAGATTTTAAGTTTAATTGGACTGGCACTGCATAATGTTCTGCTCCCACTTGCTTCCTAATGGTGCATGTGGGCTCTGAGGCTTTTGTTGTTAAACAAGTGTGTTGACTGTGTATGGGTTATTAATTATATACTGTGGCAAAGTGTGTTCCATCCCAGTAACTGGAGCTTTGTCTAAGCCACTGTGTCCTAGGCTAAATATGCCCAAATTGCTGCACAGTGGTGAGGTGGATTTTGAAAACTCTTTTGCAGAACTTTGGCTTCACTAAAGCACTCAAATGACTCACTGGATCCCAAAGGCAGAGGCTTGTCTTTCCAAGGAGAAGCAGGTTGCTGTTGGCATGATGTGGATGTGACCACAGGCTCTCTGAGAGGGTTGTGAGCAAGGGAGGGCAGGGAAGCAAACTGGTGTGACTGCAGGTGGCCTTTGGTTGGATTGTTCTGACAAGGTTATGGGATCTGTTGGGACTGTCAGGGAAATAGTGTTGCACAGGGGCAATTGGGAATCCTGTGTTTGCTGACAGGAAGTTGTGACAGTGCATTATAAAATAACTTGGGAGGTTACTTCTGGGTACAGAGGCAATTGCTTCATTTGGATATTGAGGGTATTTGGGGCAGAATTTGTTGGTGGGTTTTGTGACCACCGAGTTCTTATTTACATATATTATTTTTATTTTGTGTTGAAAAACAAGCCCAGAACTACAGACCAAAGCTTTCTAAATTCACATGAAGCCTCCTCTCTGCCCTGGCTGGTCTAATGGTCATTTACACTTCCTTTTTTTGTGATGGAGTCCAGCACCACAAGTCATTAACAGGAGTCAGCACCTCATGGATTCAACCAGCCTCTGAGTTGTTGAGATAGTGAGCTGGAAATCAAATGATTTAAATGTTTGCACCCTGCTCAGCTCTTCACAGATGATCTTTCTGCACAGCACAGTGGGAAATGTTGCAATAATTAAATCAACACATGATGACGGGTGCTCTGAACTCAGCCTGCACATTTGTGCATGTGTGATGTTATTGTTTGTTTGTTTTTTCAAACACAGCATTGCACTCTAGAGAAATTATAGTCTGCTTAATGACTGAAAACCTGCATCCTTGTTAAAAAACCTCTTCTCATTTTTTCTGTGTGACTTCAGTGAGGTGCCTGATAAGGCTGGGGAGTTTTCCCCTGATTCTGGGGAAGAAGGCTCAGATAGGCTTGGGGCATGCTGGTGGAGGGGGAAAACCTGCTGGCAGGGCAAACTTCCAACTGTGCTACAGCTGGGGCAGTGTGTGACAGGGACTTCTCTGGCTGAGCAGGACACATTTCCACCTTCTCTTCTTCCAGGAAAAAAAAGGAAAGCCAGCTGGGCCACAGATTCCCTCAGCACTCTCCTGATGGGCATCTGCTACAAAGAGAGCTTTTTCCCAATTACACTCTTTCCTGGGTCTGGTGTCTCCCCTCTTTTTTACTTTCCAATAAAAAAGACTTGTATTTCTCTAAGATTTTGATACAAAAATGCTTTGAGACTTGGTTTTTTATTTCATTGCACAGGAGAGCAGCAGTGTCTGGACAGGTGAGGTCAATCATTTGTAGCTGGATCTTGGCTCCCTGTAGCTGTGTGGGACACCTGTTGTGTTCCCTGGGTCTCTGCTGGGAGGCTGCAGGCTGGGCAGGAATTCAGTGTCCACTGCTGTGCACAGAGCAGCCCCAAGTTCTCTTCCCTAGCACTGAAGCCTTTCCTGCAAGCCATGACTTTTCCCACAGCCTCATTCTCCCTCAGGTTTTCTCCTCCTGTTTAAGAAAGAGAAATGCAGCAATGCTGGCACATCCCAGGTGAAGGCCAAATGCTGGGAAAGTAATCTCTTTTTGGACTTCTTAACCAACCTGGGGGGGTAGAAGCACAGCAGCTGTGGAGCCCTGTAGTGCCATCCTATTTTCAAAGGAGCAAAGCTTTAAGGGAGGGTGGTTTGGGATGTCTAATCAAAGGGATGTGAGCAGGGCACATGGGGAGGTCTGTGGGTTGGCAGGAAGCGGTGCAGGTGATTTTTGAGATCTAAGAAGGCAGAGAGGAACTTCAAGAGACTTTTTTTTACCCCCAAGTGATTTTCTTGTTCCCTGTGATGTTAGTCCATTAAAACACAGATATGTGGTGGGTGCCATCTGTGACTCTACACAGAGAATTTCTGAGGAGTTGGGGCACTGATACATCAAGGCTGGATTCAGGAGCAGGAGTGGAGCCTGCTGAGCCCTTGAACAGGGGAAGCCATGGGATAAGAGCAACATTCACTTCTGTGTCTGATCACAATCTGTTTTCAGGGTGTTCCAAGCAAGGTAGACATGGACTCCGTGGGTGTGGAAGTCCAAAGGGTGGTGTGGTGTTTGGGACAGCAAGAGAAATGTTTTCTCATCTTTCAGTGTGGGTGTGATGCAAATTTAATCTTGGTTTTTAAGCTCTGCTGGTTGTCAATCATAACAGGAGGTGAAGAGGCTAAAACATTCTTCTGTACTTCTGTGAAAAGTAATCTGGCAGGGGAAATGACTCTGAATCTCAACTGAGGTTGAACAGAATTAAGGTGCTGAAGGCTGTCATTCTGCCCCCAGAAGGTCACACTCTGCTAGCTCAAACTTTCCTCTCCCTTCTGAAAGTCAGTCAGCAAAATGCATCAAATATTGATAGATTTAATCTTAGTGTGTAAATGAAGTTCAAGTTGAGCTGGTCTGTGGCATTAGCTGCTGATCTCAGTGGCCATTTCCTCCTGATAGCCTGGCTTGGGTGACTGGAGGCATAAAGGACCAAAAAGCAGAACAGACAACAAAGTACTCAGACCTGGAAGGAGATAAGCATATAAAAATAGGCTTTTTGTGTGTTTAAGAAAACAAACAAACAAAAAGTGATTGCTGAAAACAAACAGGAGCTTTAGGCTGAACATGACAGAAACTGTGACAGTAGTGGGATCTAAGGTTTTCTGTACAGCAGGGAAGCCTGTGTTTCTGGAAGCATCTTCAAACCCTGCACATGGTGGGACCATCCCCCTTTGGCCATGCTCCTGGAGATGGAGAGTGGCATATGAGGGGTGTCTTTCCTCATGGTGGTGCTCAAAGAGCTCAATCTGCAACTCCCAAAACCTAAATTATTCTAATGTAGCTTGTTGATTGCTCTCTTAATCTCACTGGTGCTTTTGGCTTGTCCTTCAACCCTTCTCTGCCTCAGTTTCCTAGTCATTAAAGAGGGGGCAATATTAATTGATTGTTTATTATCAGAAAAACTCCTGAGGATTAGTTACCCAGTATTTACAGAAGCTTTAAAAGTATCATTACTGCTGTAGGATCCCATCAGGAATTAATAGCAGTTTGGAGTTTTGACCTGTTGTGAGCTTTTAAGGAATAATATTGGTGAAAATCTTGAGTGTCTCTTATATTTTAAAAGTCTTGGGGGTATGATGATGTTAGTGAGTGAGTCTAAATCTTGAGGAGAGTTATCTGTTGCCTGGTCAGATGCATTGTGTGTTGATACTGAGGCTATTGTTCCTTTCAGATATGTGATACATTGAAATATTTTAAATTGCCTTTACCCACTCCATTTTTCTCCTGCATCAGAAGACAGATGGTATCTGCAAAATAAAGCATCTTTATTCCCTCCCTTACTTTGCTTTCTATCCCATTATCTCAGAAGCTCCCATTTGTGGTGCTGTTTTACTGATACATAGAAACCAGGTGCAGAAAATGAGTTTCCAAGGAAAGAAAAGGTGTGGGATGTGCTTCTGTAATGTAACAACTGTGGAGGGCTGTGGAGCATTCATCGAGGAATGACTTGAAACTCTCCAGGATTTAAAAAAAAATTTAAAAATTAGTAGCCTCTTTTTTTTTGTTTGTGTTTTTTTTTTAATTCCTGGTAATACATTTCACTTTGAGGATAGGGTCCAAATGTTACAAGTTCCTAGACCTTCAGGGAGTTGAAACTGTGGCCTGCTAGTGGCTCCTCCTTGGTGGAGCAGGCAGCCAAAGTCTTCCATGCAAAACTAGGAAATCCCTTTCCGAATTAAAAGCAGTGAAGACTGCAGACTGACAGAAGACTGGCTGATTTCAGTGCACGGTTGGTTCGGAAGAATTGAGGAGATAAAGTCCACAAAGTGCCCAGTTTGCCACCCTGACTGTGTGAAGGTCCTGCACATGTGCAGGATGTCACTGTGCTGGCCCTGCCATGGCGTTGGGAGGCTCTGGGAGGGGACCACGCTGTTTCCTGCCCTCTGTGCTCTGGTGACAGGGACGTTTTGGCTTTGCAGGCCTGCGGAAGGTCATGGTCCGGGCCCACCGGCAGGCCTGGTGCTGGCAGGACGAGTGGTACGGGCTCACCATTGAGGACATCCGGCAGCTGGAGAAGGAGGCACAGCTGATGCTGGCCCAGAAGATGGCTCAGTTCTGCGGTGAGAATGAGCCAGAGCAGCACGGTGTCAAGGACACTCCTGGGGAGAAGGAGGTGGAGCCCAGCACGGGGTCACCTGCAGACACCGAGGACGCCTCTGCGAACAGCGACGCGGCCTCCGGCAGGTCGCTCACCAAGCAATGGTCCACCTCCTCCAAGTCCTCACGGTCTTCAAAGAGAGGAGGTAAGTGCTGCCAGTGACTTGCACTTCTCTACTCATGGAGGTTGGGCCATGTCTCCTTGTGGCAGGTGCCTTTGGGACAATGTGTATTAGTCCTATGAGTCCTGTTAGCTCCTAGGCCTTTTCTGCTGGTGCTGCAGGCTCAGTCTGCTCAGGTGACCTGTTTTGGGTTTGGGAAGGTTTCTAGTCATCCCACAACTGACTCAGTGTCACGTGGCAGATTTGTTTGCCATGTCAAAAGCACAGAATCGGTAAAAACACTGTAGAGGAGCAGGCAGGAGCTGGCTGGCAGAGCTGGGACTCAAAGGACAGCCAGCAGCACAGTTAGTCCTTGTTACCCAGGAGCCACTGGTGGCTTTCTAAGGCACTTCCATGGTGTTCCATTCTGGATATCTGCTTATCCTTGATACCTGTATCACAGCAGGTACCTGTGCTCCTTGGCCAAGGTTCTGTGTCACCATGTGCCTGGCATTTCAGGAGGGGTGTTTGGCTCCATGGGGCTGCACACAGTGAAACATCTTGTCAGCTACCAGGGAGATTAAGGCAGGAACCCCCAGAGGTGCGTGGAGGTGCTGCCTTCCCCTGGTGATGATGTGCTGCAGCTGTTTGGAGACAAAACCTCACCCTGGGATTAGGTGGGACTTTGGATAATGTCTGCATTCCCTTTGAAACACCATTCAGGAAGCTTTCAGGGTTTTCATATTAAAGCTCTGCTGTGGATATCCTGTAAGGACTCAGCTTTGAGTCTTGGATTTTGTTACTCACCTCTCCCTTGGGACTCACCTCGTTTTGCTGTACTTCCTTTCTTTGTACCGTTCCATACAAAGGGTTGAATCCCCAGTGAGTTACAGCCACAAGGTTCAAACCCTCAGCAATTCCCTCTCTGTTTAGCCATGTGCTGCTGGTAGCAGGGAAATTGCAGCTCTCACTGCAAGAGGGAGAAAAAATCATGAAAACCCCAAGGGGCAGCATTTCCCCCAGTGATGGTGGAAGGGAACATCTGGGTGAGTGAAGCTTCTCAATCTATCATAAGCACTAAATATCAGGACTTGAGTCTCCACTTTTATTTCCCTCTCCATCACTGATTTCATGGCGGGGTAAATGAGAGAGGAGCAGTAGTTTTACCTTGCGATGACTCACTCGAGTGAGCCCCAGGGAAGAACCTACCAGATGCTTCATAAATCACTGCATAAAGATAAAAATGCTGGCTACTGTGCCTGCACCAGGATTTTATATTGATGCACCCATCTCCCGTTATCCTCTTTGCACAAACCCCCTCTTCCACTCCTGACATGTTCACTGGGAGCTGGAGTTTTCAGACCTCTCAGGATTTCACTTGAAGGTTTTCGCTGGGAGCAAAGCATGAATTTCTTTTCAACTGCAGAATGTCTCAGCTTTTACAAGGAAAAGTAATGAAAGAAATTAATTGTGATGTGCTGGGAAGTACGTCACACAGATATTTTAATCCTCCTTCATGCTGGCAGCACATTACCATATGGAAGCAAGGAAGGCTGTCGCGACGCACCGCCACCTCCAGCTGAAAAAAATGCCTTTTCTCCAGAAGATTTTCCTTTCCTCCACCACCCAGAGTGAGACCTGTGGTGATGGCAGGACCCTTGTTGCCCTTCCATATGTTATTAGGTGCTCTATTTTTAGCCACTATTATGCGAGTGCCTTGACGTCACTCCGGCGTGAATTAGCTCTGCTCCGCCACCTCCTCGCTGCTGGCTCCCGAGGGGTGGGCGGTGGGGTGCTGGGGGCTGCTGAGCTGCAATTACATGACTCTGCACAGGGTCTCCATCCTTGTTCCATGTGACAGCTGTTCCATGTGAGATTAGAAGAATTTTACTTATATATTCAACTCTGTTGGAACAATAGCACAGAACGGCTCGTGCGGCTGTCACAGTAACCGGAGCCTTTCAGGCTCTTGTATATGCTAAATGAGAACTTGTCAGTCTCCTCAGGTTTTTGCTGGGTTAGGTGGCTGCTGTGAGTGCTTTGTGTGCTCTGTGTGACAGGCACGAGGGGACAAACCCTCTCTCCCATCGTTCTCTGGACAGCGCTCCCTTCAGCAGGCAGCTGTTCTGAGATAACTTCAGCTGAGAAGAGCTCAGGCTGGATGCTTGCTAAATTATATCTGAAAAAAAGAGAAGAAGAAGCCATAATGTGTTTATATTTAGCTCAGAGAGCTCTGGAGGGGAAAGTGAAAGGGAGCAGGTAGGTGTGAAACAGGAGGGCAAACAGCACTATAAGGACTTTGGGGTTTCTCCTTGCTCTGTCAGGACCGTGGCTCCGACAGCTCCCTTTGAAGTAGTCGAATAGCATGTTGTTTAAATCATTCAAGTTTAAAGTTTAAATAGATCTCTAATCCAATTTGTGTGGAAGCAATTTCCTTCCAGAAAACAGATTATTCCTCTCCAGGCTACTCTGCTGAGCTA
Source organism: Anthoscopus minutus (assembly GCA_013399455.1). Lineage (NCBI taxonomy): Eukaryota > Metazoa > Chordata > Aves > Passeriformes > Paridae > Anthoscopus > Anthoscopus minutus. Next base: position 49,105 of record VWYI01046394.1, on the reverse strand, counting down.
CCCACCCGAAAGTTAGCGAAGCAGAGGCATGGCTTGTGTGCTGATGAGAGGCACAGAGAGAGCTTCCAATCAGCCTGCTTCCTTCCTAATTGCAAACTTTAAAACCCAGCTGATTTTGCACGTCCTACTAACAATTATAAATAGCTGCCATTCAAAATAGCAGAAGAGTGATCCAAGCAGCTTTGCTTTAATGTAGCATCTTGCTGGCAGGTTCTACCAACAGTAAACAAACAGGATCTGTAAAGCGGTACACTGACATCACACCAGCATCATCAGGGTTTTGTGTTTTTTAATATTGCAGCAGTGAATTTTCTTAGAGAACACATGATTCTTCCTCCAGCAAAGATCATGTTGGGAACTCTCCGTCTTGTCGATGTAGCGTTTCGCATAAAGCTTTTTTGTTTTTTCCAGCAAGTCCCTCGCGCCATAGTATCTCCGAGTGGAGGATGCAGAGCATTGCCAGGGATTCAGATGACAGCTCAGATGATGAATTCTTTGATGCACATGGTATGTGGAGCCTAAATCACCATCGTTTCTTCTCTGAAATGGTGGGGTAAGAGAACGAAAGGCATGAAGGGCGGGGGGGAGCAGGGAAGGAAGAGAGACTTTTTTGCTTTGAAGTCTTTTCCTTTCTGACCACGATGTACAGCTTCAGTGCAGCTTCTTCCAGCATCACCCAGCAGACTCTTACATTAATTCAGCACCATTTCAGGTGCAGGCTGAGCTGTTTGAGGGGATCTTGAACAGTCTTAGCCCTAGGGTCTGTATTTTATTTGGTGCAAATGAGTGTGCGTGAAATCCAGCAGTACTAACTGGGCTGTGGGTGTGTTCTAATGATTCACTGTGACTGATTATTTTTCTAATTTGTTTTTTAATCAGTAAGAGGTATGATTAATTGTCCTGTCTGGGCCTGAAGAGACCCAAATTTGCCTTTATTAACTCCTCATTCGCCCATTCCAAGAAATGCATCAGCAAATGCAGCAAGGTACTTCAGGTGCCAAAATTAATCAGTGTTGATTCCAGAATTCTCAAGTTTTGATTATCTGTATGAAGAAAACACTTGTATTTTTTAAATCTGTGCCTGTGTGTATGAAGAAGCTTTGTTCCACTGCACTCAATTTATACATTGTATTTAATGCAAATTTAAGCCTGAAGGGCTCCGTCTCTATTGACAACAGATGGACTCTCCTCCCAGCTGGTCTGATGGAAGTGAGAGGTGCAATATTTGCTGATGAAGTTGGGAATTGCAGTTATTAGAAGATGACACCCCACTTTTGCAAAGCAGAATTTCGCTGATGCTCAGCTGAAGCTCAACCTCCAAAAATTTTTAGTATTGGGTTCCAGAAGAGTTCTCCCATGAATGTTTAGGCATGGATCTCAAATTGTGGGGTAGAAAGGGATGTGTTGGTGTGGTGACCTGCACAACAGCAGCTGAAATGGTCGAGGCACGTGTAAGTTGGGATAAATGTGTGTCTCCTGCTGGGAAGGGGAAGGGCCAACTTACTTTAAGTGCCTCTATTTATTAACTTACATAGCATTTACAACAAGTATGTGAGGGATTTATTGGAGCAATGTGCATACAGGGGAAGAGGAGTGAGTCATCCAAACAGCACCATCGCTATCCATGCGCTTTTTGCCTTTTTAATTACTCAGTAATAAAACTGAGATGGAGACAGCTCTGCCTGGGATCCAGGGCCCCAGGGAATCCCTGGCATGCTCCTAACAGGCCTGGGAAGGGGAATTAACAAAAATGAGCCTTGTGCACCTCTGTTGCAAGACTTGTAGGTGGTTGCTAAGAGTAAAAGCAGCTGCTCTCCTGCGAGTCTCTGTGTGTGCAGTTTGTCCTCTGCAGCCGGCACGATTGGGTTGAAAAGTCTGCCTAAATCTGGTGGGATTTTGGCTCATGAGTCAAAGCCTTGGCATGTGTGTGCAGCTGAACAGAGCCCCATGCTCAGGAGGGACCTCTTGGTGCCCCTTGACCCACAGAGACTCCGGGTCTGTGAGCAGGGATGAGGCTGTGCTTGCAGCTCATCCTGCTGGAGTCGGTGCCATGGGAACTGGCAGGGCTCAGGATGTGAGTCAACAGCCAGCAGAGTTCCTCAGAAGTGCTTCCCATACACACACACACACATTTCCTCACAGTGCAGTGGGCGTAACCTGAGCCCGAGAAGATTCCTTGTCTCCAGCTTCCCACTCACCCTCATTCACTGGTAAAGATAGTGACAAATACAGTAATATTGAATATCTATCCTGTAATAAATGCTAATAATGGGAGTAATATCCCATTCAGGGATCACTTGAGCAGCAGTAAGGGCTGTAATTAGACCTCTCAAGGAATTAAGTTTAATATTTCGATTAAGTTTCTGGAGGAGCTTTGATGCAATTGTCCTCTTAATTCTCTGCCAGCACGTGTGTTACAGGCCTGTGCTTTCCACTTGCTCTGGACAGGCAGCTCCACACTCCTGTGTGTAGGGAAACTGGGATTTGCTTAATATTTTTCCATGGATGAAAAAGGAAATGGCATGCTGGTGCAAAATGTCCAGGTTGCTCTCTTTTTATGGTCAAAGTCGAAATAGAAACTCCTAAAAATAATTGAGCTTTGCTTGGGTCTTCACTTAGTGCCCTTCATACAATTTTTTTTTTTTAGCTATTACTCAGATTTGCTGAAAAGATTAATATATTTCATAATCTTTTTTGGTCCTCATTGTGGGATTCTTCCAGCTAATTATTTTCTTAGTAACTGTACAGTAATAAGAAGGGGGAAATCCTAGTCTGGGACTGTGAAGATTACAGCTTTTAGATCTTCAAGACATCTGTAATTACTGCTGTTATTACCTTTATAACTCTTTATTTAATTTACAAGCCCAGGATTTTCAGGAAAGACATACTAAGTACAGAGGTATAAATAAATTAGAAAGCACTTAACTGTCATAGCAGCAAAAGATACATCCTCAATGGGAAAAAAAGAGAAAGGAGAGCTCCCCTTTGTATGGCTCTTGCTCTTAATTACACTTCTAGGAACGTCATATTTTTTGGGAGCCTTATTCTTTATTGACTACAGTTGAACTGAGCCAGGGGATTTGGAAGACCCTGAGGTAGGAAGGAAAAGGCAGATCCATGCTTTGTGTCTCATCTCTTGAGGAAATCAGCCTGGGGAGTTCACATTCCCTTTATTGCTCTTGTCTTTTTAGGTGTTTGGTCCTATGAGCAACAGTGATCCTTGTCCCTTCTTCCCCCAGAGAAAATCCACAGCTATCAAACAGGGTTGGGAGGATCCCAGTGGAAATCCTTGCTTTGTCCTCTCCTGTGCTGGAGCATTCTGGCTGCTCTAGCACCATCAGAGACAATGGCAAGGCAAAGGCCAAACGTGGTAACTTAGATGGAAGTGTTAAAAATCTAGATTACTTTTTTCCATGTTTTAGGAGTATTGTTTGTTTAAATCATGTAACTGAAACATTTTTTTACTTTTTAAAAGTTGCTTTGGTTCCTGTATAACAAAAGTTGGTGAAGTGTATGGTTTATTTTGACTTAAGCTATCCAAATGTGTATAGATTGCACAGAGTTGTGGGTTTTATTTAAAATTCTGGGGTTTGCTCTTTTCTGTATACATATTTTTATGTTTGTGACTCTCAAAAAATCTGTTTTTTAAAGAGGACTTGTCTGACAATGAGGAAATGTTCCCGAAAGAAATAACCAAATGGAGTTCCAACGATCTGATGGATAAAATTGAAACCCCCGAATGCGATGATGTCCAGGGTAATTCTTTTCCAAGTACAAACTGCATGTGCTATTTTACAGTATTTCCAGGCAATTGTCACAGCCTCACTGTGAACAAGGTAAAACTTGTTATCCTCATCTCACAAAGGGAGAAGCTGAGACAGAGCACAAAAGTGACTGGCCAGTGCTGCTGGAAAATATTTGCTCAGTGGGAGCTGGGATAGCTTTTGATTCTCTTTTATTTTCCACATAGGTTTAGCTCCTTTGTGTGACAGCCAGGATTCTCTCATATAATGATGAAATATCCCAGCTCTGTCTCAAATGACTTGAATTTCTCCTGGCTCTGCTTTCCTTTTGCTCCATCCTTTGTTCCTGACTGTATCTGCCTCAGTTTTATTTTCTGCTCATCATTATGAAATGGTGAAAGGAAGCTGTAGCTCCTCAGCCCGAGCGATTCACGGTGGAAGGTGACACTCAGACTTTTCCTACAAAGTCAGTCTGTGTAGGCACAGATGTAGGAATACATCAGATCTCTACTCCCCAGCATAGTTCAAGGAATTCCTTTTATTTCCCACAAACCAATCATTTCTGACAGTCATGCAGGGATTTCCCATTGTTGCCATCCTTAATAAAGCAGTGGTACCAGATTGCTGTAATGAGAGAAGAGCTCACTAATGTCCTCAGCTCTTACCCAGGTTATGAGAAGTTGCTGGAAAATAAATGACCCAGCATTGCCCAGGCTTCTCAGGTGGAAGGAGGCAGGAAGCAGGGAGAGGATGATTTGATGAAATAATGAAGGAGATGTGAGGCATTGGAATAAGCAGTGTCTTTATGGAAGAATGCCTTTGCCAAAGAGCACCTGGCAGCACTTACATTTTACACCTCTGTGCTTCCAGGTGACTTGTACCAGGAGACATCAGCAGAGTACCACGTTGGCTCCAGTGTGGAGAGGCTCAGCATCATTGAGGTGAGTGCTTTGGCTTCTTGTAATGAGATCCTTTGCTGCTGGAATGTCTCTGTGTGGGATAAATGGGTCCCTTTGCTGTGAGCAGTGTCTTGTCTCCATGTGCTGCTGAACCCCAGTAACACCTGTGTGTGTCCTTCTGTAATTCAGATTTAAGGGATTTTTCACCCATCTTTTGAAGATCATATAGAAAATATGTAGTTTGCAGGCAGCATCAGGTGTCTAGCTGGAAAAAAAACTGGAAAAATCCTGTGGAGATCAGAGCAGCTCGAGGCTAGGTAGAGCTATCCTGCAATACCAGATGAGCAAGTGTGGATGTGGGACTGGGAGAACATGTTCCTACAGCACCAAGGTGCAAAAGACAACACTCAGCTGTAGCTCACAGCACAGCACTGCTCAGGGTCTTGTTTGGAAACCAGTTACAGCACAGCCCCTGTCAGTACTCTGGGCAAAACAATAAATAACACCACACTGACCCAGCCCAGCTTTCTAAACTTCTGCAGTTCAGAGTCCTGGTGAGATACCCTGGGCTGGCTGTTCTCATCCTGCCCTTCAGCAGGTGCCTGTGTGTGCTGCAGAGGTGGTGCAGCTGTTTTGCAGAGTGCCTACATTGTGTCTGAGTGGTCCATCAAAGATCATGAGTTTTGGAATTACTGTCTGTGCCAGGCTCTAAGTTCGTGGTGGTTTGGCTTTTCCGTAATAGACTGAGGGCTCAAGGGCCATGAGGAGAGTGGGTGGCTGGGAGGGAAACAGCTCTGGCCACCTCAAAATAAGCAAGTCACAGCCCTAAGATTTCTCTTGGAGCTCAAGATGGTGTGGGGAAACTTGTCTTCCTTGGAAGGCTGTACAAACTCAACCCCCTCCTGTTTCTGCCTTCATTTTAGAAAAAAGAACAGACTTCAAAGCAAGATGAAAAAGACAGTTATTTGTAGTTGTTCACAAGCTGTCTGCTAAAATAGTATGAAATTCCTGTGCCACCAATTGCAGTGATTTTCAGGTTAAAAGCTTCCCTCACCCAGAGGTGGTTCTGGATTTAGGTGTTTTAAGAGGCTCCAGATCTTAGAAGGAAGTTCTAAGTAGTTATCTCCACTCTTAAACTAATCAGCAGTTCCCCATTTCCTTCAGAGCAGAGGGTAATGAACTGAAAGGTGCCTCCAAATCACTGCTGATAAACTTCTGCATGACCTGAGCTTGGTGACTCATGTTGTTCTCCAAATGAACACTTAAAATACTTGTCTGGAAGCAGAAGAGCTGCTGAGATGCCTTGAGGACTCTTCCTGTGCCTCCTCCCAGAGAAAGGCTCACTGTGCAGGTGCTAAAACTGGGGTCAGAGAAGGTTTGAAGAGCAGGCATGAATACAGTGGAATGGTGCTAAATAATTCAAAGCCATTCTTTTGCAGGAGGCCTGGAAAAATCGTTATTACAGACTTGGACTAGAATTTTTGTACTTCTGGTGGGCTGTGTAGTAAGACAAGCTTTAACATTATCTGGCAAAAATGTGATCTCGTTGTTAGGCTGCTAATGTGTGCCTGGGCATGCTTTCCTCCCACCAGCAGGTCTGTCAGGGACTCAGTCACTGCTCAAAGGACAACAGGTGACTGAAGATACTAGAATTAGAATAATTTGCCAAATGGAAAACACTGCTGCCCTCCACCCTTTCCTTACTCCCTCTCAATGGCAGCAGGATGTTGCTCAGGATGTTCTCAGATGTTGTCTCTGCTAGCACAGGGGTCAGGTACAGAAGGGTTTGCACAGATCTCACAGGTGTGGGATGGAGGATTTGAGTCTGTGTGGGAGCTGTAAACAAGGAAAGCCCTGGTAGCAAATAGATATTAAAAATAGTTACTGCTCTGTTGTGTTACAATATGTGCACATGGATGCTCTTCTACCTGCCTGGGGCATCAGGACTGGGCTTACAGCTCTTCTGATGGGGATACAATTCCCTCCTTCCCCCAAATTACAAGTCTGTCTGTTTAGGCAAGGAATTGGGTCAACACAATCAGCAAATCACCTGGAGACCGAATTAAAATCCCTCACTGTGTTCATGCAGCAGTCTCCCAGCCACATGCTGGGTGACTTGGGTTGTGGGGTCATGAACTTCTTTCTTTTCAGTTTCTTTTCTCTCTTGCAACAGTTTAAGCAAATCTGAAGTCTTATTTATAACTTCTGTGTTAGGCAAACATGCAATGACTGATCTTCCCACAACTTCTCAGTAACTTGCTACTTGCTGACCTGTTTGATCTCATTTCTTAATTTTGCTGAATGTGTTTCCCTGCCAACTGCTGCAGCTGAGCTCAGCATCCCACAAAAAGCAGCACCTATCTCTAATTTCTGTATTTTTCCACCCTAATATACACAAGGATGTCTTTGCTGCTGCCATGTTTTACCTGGATATTTTATGCAGTTTTTTTTTTTAACTTTCAGCATTCCTTCTGCTCCTGACAAATCAGACTGAGGCTGTGTGTGCATTTGTGCATGCACAAGTGTAGGATAAGACACCTGGAAGGAGTACTCAGGTTCTCAGCATTGTATTATGGTGTATCTAATGGCCTTTGCCATAAATTAATTTGTCATAAAATAAGCACAGGCCACACCCCTTTGAAAAATCAACGTTTCTGTGTGCTCTCTAGGATGAATCAGTGCAGCCATTAATGCAGCCAAGTAAAATCCATGTCCTCCTCTTGGTCCTCCACGGAGGGAACATCCTGGACTCAGGAAGTGGTGACCAGAGCTCCAAGCAAGGGGATGTCAACACCATCACGACCGTGTTTGACACAGTGATGAGGGTGCATTACCCAGCTGCTCTGGGACACATTGCCATCAAACTTGTCCCTTGCCCAGCCATCTGCTCTGAAGCATTTTCCCTGGTGTCCAGGTAAGTTGATGCTGTTTTATCACAGAGTGGGGGGTTTTTGGGGGGTTTGTTTTGTTTTATTTGTTTCCCTGAGATGTTCTGCATGTAGCATTGAGAGCTCTGACCATGCTTTGATAATGCATTTATTAATGTACCAGCCAGGCATTCAATCTTGATTTCATACTTAGCTGCAGTGAATACAGTAATCATGCAGTACAAGTTCTGAGATTGATTTACTCTAATTAATCCAATAAATACTAAGGATTTAATTCCTTGTCTGGGGGTTGTTCTGTCACTGTAAGTATGTTATCCTTTAAGATTTACATTTGATGGGAGGGAAAGATTTATTAAGCTGTCACCCACTCACAGAGGAATAAATGGCCTTTCTGTCTTGAGGCTCTTTTTTATGAACCACAACATTTGACTGTACTGCCTGCAAGTTGTTTTCCCCATATTCCCACTGTCTCTTGCCCTCTCCAGCCTCAGCCCATACAGTTATGACGAGGGCTGCCTGTCCAACAGCCAGGATCACATTCCCCTCGCTGCTCTCCCCCTGCTCGCCACGTCCTCCCCGCAGTACCAAGAAGCCGTGGCCACTGTCATTGTCAGAGCCAACCAGGCCTACAGTGAGTTCATCAAATCCCAGGAGGGCACCTCCTTCAATGGCCAGGTGAGCCAGGGCCTGCTCAGGCCACAGCCAGTGAAGCAATTTCCTTCTGAAATTTTCTTTGCCTCAAATCTCTCAGGAGGGATGGAAACATGACAGTGTTGGGCTGCAATAAGGAAGTGTTGTGCTTTCATTTTCTTTCTTTCTGAGAGTGAGAGATTATTGCTTGTGCTCTGTCCTGAACCTTTGGGATTTGAAGCAAAGTCTGAGTTTGTGTTCAGAAATGAAGCTCCAAAGCTGTGAAGTTAATCAGGTTTCAGCGTGACACACCTTGCCCAAGCAGGAAAGCTGCCTTTGTTACTAAACATGATCTTGTCCCCACAGCAAACCAAGGCTGTTTAAGCATTCCTGGCTTTAAAGGACCTTCAGCAGCTTGTGCTGGAGCTGTCACACCCATGGGTTTATTTTTTGAGGCTGTGCAGCTGCTGCACCTCATGAAGAGGCCTCACACCTCTGAGCAAAGTGACTCCCCAGCCCCTCAAGGGCAGAGACATTGAAGGAGCTGTCACACTGTGCTGCTCTCATGGGGTTTATCCACCCTGAGCTTCTTGCCAGCCAGCCCTCTCCTGCCCAGGGATCTTGGTGCTTTACTGTGCCTGTCTGCTCATACCCTTGGAGGCAGGACACTGTTATTCCCTCGGGATACAAATGGGCAGAAGCTTCCCTGAGGCAGCACAGGCAGCTGGCAAGGGGGATCCAGCTTGGTTTCTGGAGTCAGCACCAGGATCAGGGCTCTGTGTTGCTGGCCTGTGACTCCAGTTGGCTGGTGGGGACAGGCAGGACACCTGAGCTGTGTGACAGAATGGGAGTCTGCAGGCAGTGATGGGTTTCACTTGCTGAATAGTTTTACTGATGAAGGCACTGGGCATCGTGTTACTCCAACTTGTCCAGCTGTAATCAAGCACTCTGTCCAACTGTTAGTTCTGAACTGAAGTCAAGGCTTTTTTTTTTTTTTTAAATTTCCTTTTTATTCCTCCTCCCTATTTTCCCCTTCATCCTTTTCCTGTCTCAGGTCTGCTTGGTAGGGGATTGTGTTGGAGGGATTCTGGGATTTGATGCCTTATGCTACAGCAATCAGACCGTGTCCGAGAGCCAGAACAGCAGTCGGCGAGGGAGTGTTGTGAGTGTCCAGGTAATGCTGGCTCCCAGTTCCTCCACAGCCCCTGTTTTTAGTAAGGATCTCCTGAAACAAGGAAGACTCTGTTCCTCATCAATGGCAGACATGTCTTAAGGTGCATATGGGTGTCAGTTTGGGTGTGTTTGCTCTAAACAGGGATGTTTCACCCTCTGGTGTGAAGCATCACCCACACTTTTAGGGAGTGATTGAGCCTGAGATTCTGTATTAGCCTCAACTGGATCTTGGGGTAAATGGGGAAAGGGGGATAGGAGGGAGGTGTTACAATGTGGGTGTAAATTCAGCTAAATCCATACATTTCAAATCCCAGGATACAGACCTTCTGTCTCCTGGAATAACGGTGAACAACAGCCACTGTTCCAGTGGCTCTAATCTGGAAGCCAGCAGACACCTCAGCAGGAGCAACATTGATATTCCACGTAGCAATGGAGAAGATCCAAAGAAGCAGCTGCCACGAAAAAGGAGTGATTCATCCACCTATGAACTGGACACAATAAAACAGCATCAAGCCTTTCTTTCAAGGTAAGATTTAAGATTTGGAAGGAGCAGATCCAGCAGTGTCTTGGAGCTGAAGGTGGTGTATCTGTGGAATCTGAAGTGTTGCTTTGTCATCCTGTGATAAGCAAGGTGAAGGAAAACAATTTAGATTAGAGGGTTATCGATTTCAGTATGTTGTATATGCAAAAAAAAATTAAGTTTTTTTGCTGAGTGGCAGTGGAGTGATTTGAGAAAATCCAGCTTCTCTACTGCATCAGTGTTGCAATGGCATGAAGCCCTTTGAGCTGTTGTGTGACAGCCAAGGCAGTCAGGGAACTGCTGCACTGCTGTACTCCAAGTGTGGGATGGAGGTCAGATAGCAAACAGAGAAATCGTGTAAGGGAGCTCTGCAAAGCAGAACTGGGAACCCATCCTGTATTCATTTTAGAGCATCTCTGAAACCTGATTTTGAGTTATTCTGTCCCCTGCCAGGGCTGCTTCATTGCACCAAGGACATGTTTCTAATTTGTTACCCACTGTTGAAGCTCCCAATATCACATTTTTAAGCTTTTTCAAATGGACATTCAGAAATGTGTCTGTTAACATAACCCATGGAATTTTCACAGCAGTCTGTCCATGGCCACTGGTCATTCAGGGATTATTTCTGTAAACTCAGAGGATTTTTCTAACTGAATCTTCTTATTCAGCCTCTGGAACTGGACAGCCCGGACTTTTTTCTCCTTCAGGCCTGGAGGAGCTGCAATAAATATGCTTTTAATCCCTCTTCCCTCATATCCCAGGAGCCAGGGAGCAGTGTCCCCCACAGCAAACCCCGTTACCTGCATTGCAGCTGCATCCAAGGCTGTTTCTTTTGCTCTGTGCTGAGCTGGAGGCTTACCCTGCATTTCTTCCCCTCCATCACGACTTGGAGTCATTGTTTTAGCACAGGGATTTGTGTTGTCTTGCCATGTCAAGGCCCTTTTGTAAATAATTTATGGGAGAGAGAAGGTATCGAAGTGAATGTTGTTGGTGCAGAGATAGGATATTCAGAAAGACAGCTGCATTTACAAAATCCACAATAAGGTTCTTGGCTATTTCCAGCAGGTTAATAAAAGGCAATCAGGCTCTTGTTCCTGCCTCCTCAAAACAGTGTCTTGTATTACAGGGAAAATATGAGTTGTGCAAAAATGTGCTGATTTTCCTCCTTGTTATTGACCTCAGGGGCACAGACTCAGTTAAGGAAATCAGACTGGCATCTTGATGCATTTTTACACCTATTTTAGAATAAGTGCTGGGCCTGATGTAGATAATGGATTGCTCATTTTGTTGTTCCAAATAGCTTTTTGCTGGTCCTTGCTGTTCCATCCATGTAGGGCTCTGCCTGCACCCAACATGCAGCACTTGTGGGTCCCTGGCAAGAGCTGTCAATATTCAGTAGGGTGACAGATTGGTGCATCTTTACTTCTTCAGAGTTTTGTGTTTTTACACCTCCCTTTAGACCTTGGGCTTAAAATTAGTCTCTTCTCAGAACTCAAGACCAGGATTCCCTCAGGGAAAGGGGCAGGTTGAAGCTGCAGTAGGAGCTCTCTGTGTGTCTCTGACTCAGCTCTGTGGTGCAGGAGAGGCTGGGGAGCAGGGATTCACCTCATCCCTGGTGCAGGGGGGATTGGGGAGCAGGGATTCACCTCATCCCTGGTGCAGGGGGGACTTGGGAGCAGGGATTCACCTCATCCCTGGTGCAGGGGGGACTTGGGAGCAGGGATTCACCTCATCCCTGGTGCAGGGGGGACTGGGGAGCAGGGATTCACCTCATCCCTGGTGCAGGGGGGACTGGGGAGCAGGGATTAATTTGTCCCCTCCTGCATGTCAGTCGGACGTCGTTCCCACGCCCATCCCTGGACCTTGCTCTCCCAGCCAGCACCAGCAGAATGCCCTGTTGGCCTCTGCCATCAAGGAATGATTTTTCCCATGGAAAAACCAAGCCCTGGTGTGACGTGGCTTCGAGCAGGAGGTTGGCAGAACAGAGCCAAGATTTCCTCCAGGGCTCAGCAGACGGACAGCCTGGCACACAAGGACCTTTCTGTCCGTGCCCACTGCAGATTTCAGCCTGTGCCAAAGACACTCATTTTTATTCATGTATCAGACCTACCCACTTCTCTGGGATAATGCCCAGCAAGCCAGAGCAGCATCTGGAGATTACAATCACACATTTATTTTTAAATTCAGTCCTTCTGCACAACTACATTATTTCTGGCTGTGCCATACTTGCATTATTGTAAATGAGTTGATTTGCTTCTGAAATCCATAAGCTCTTGTTTAATTAATGCACACAGTACATCTGCTGCTCTTTAAAGGGAGAACAGGGCACTGTAGGTTGCTTGGAGCATGATGGATCCAGAGTTCCCCTCAGCTCTCATTTCTTTTGATTGCTGAAAAGACGATACCAAGTTCCCAGCAAAAGGAGTGAAGACGCCCAAATTGCTCTGTGTTGTGCCTGCTCTGCTTCTTCCCTTCCCCACGAAGAGATGCTGTGGGAAGCTGTGTGGAATAGACCAAACATGCCCTGTGCCCATCCTGCCGTCGGGATGGCTTTTCCTCTGGTGCCTTTGTTGGAATCCTGTCGCTGTCACCCTGCCTCCAGCAGAACTGAGCACGTTCTGAATGACTTTGCATTCCTCACACACAGCACACGCTGCGTTGCGTCGTGTTAGCTAAAGCAATTGTAGCTCCACCAAAGGTGGCTTGTTCTCAGAGCTGGTTCAGGGCTGTGCAGCTCGGCACTGATCTTAGGCAGCCTCGTTTGCATCACAGAAACAGGAACAGGCTCGTTTTAGCTGTCACTGCTGTAACCTCCCGTTCCTCCCGCTTTTGACACCACTGTTTTGACTCCCCGTGATGTGTGTGTGTCTGGCATAAGTAACTTATTCCCTGTCTGGGAACCAGGAGAGCAGAGCTGTGCATGTGCAGCTCCAGAGGGAACATGACAGCGCAGCAGGAGGAGGTTCAGCATCCTTTGGGAATGGTGTTCAGCACAGGAGCTGTCTCTGGGATGATGCGTTCGTTATTTGCCACGGCAGGAAAGCAGAGTCTGCCTGAAACTCGGTTTTCTACCCCAAAAGTGTGAGCATTTGCAGCTGCTCCCAGGCTGTGGCTGTGCCTGGGGAGTCCTCTGGTGCTGAGGACAATGGGAACAGCCCTGTTTTGGGATCACAGCAGTGCTGGGCTGTCACTGCCCTCAGAAGTGGCCTTGGTGAGCCAGAGCTGTTGCACGTGAGGATGTGACAAGTACTGGTCACCACCCAGGGTTTTGTTTGGGGGCCACAGAGCCGCAGGAGACTGTTGGATTTGCATCATTCCCGACTCTAGGCCAGCAAATTCTGTACCCAACACAACTCTTATGGTATCCATTTCTCCTACTTGTTTTATAAAACCTGTTCTGATGTTTTTTAAAGTGTTCACAAACACCCTCTTAAAGGCACTGCTGGTACTGCCTTCAACTCTCTGTTTCTAATTATAATGAGATAACCCACCACAGCTGCCATTGGAATCTGTAAAACCTGGAGAGCAAAGCAATTTGCAGTTTCATGCTTTTGGGTGGGAATAGAAGCATCTCTGAAAGCCTTTTGTGAACCAGGATATCAGTGTTACACATCTGTCACTTCACTTTCCTAGAGCTAGACTGCAAAGGAGCAACTCTCCTTAACGTGGAGATGAATTCCCAGGATTTTCACCTAAGCATTCCTGCTGCTTCTTCTTCAGTGTCCAAGGAAAATGTGAATTCAAATCTCTGTGTTAAACCTGTGCATTGCCCAGCCTGCACAACACAGAGGTGGAATTTTGCAAACAGATGTGACACCTGAGAGAGGGAGGAAAAGCTAGACATGTTCCATACAGTAGCAGCAACCATGATTTTGACACCTTAAAGAAAAAACATTTTGAGGAGAAGGTGGGTAGATGAACTCACCTGAAGCTTGGATTTGTACATTTAAATGATGCCAGTGCAGTGGGATCGCTGTGGGTTGATTAGCACTATTCCCTCACTGAAGAGATAGAAATTATATCCACTGTCAATCACTAATCTAGGCTTTAATTATGAAAAAACAGTGAGATAATAATTCAGACTTTATTTTCTGGTTTTGTCCCAGTTTACATTCTAGTGTGCTGAGAAACGACCCCACATCCAGGCGATCCAGCAGCTCCACGATGTTGGATGGAGGAAATATTGGGAAGTTTGACTTTGAGATCACCGACTTCTTCCTCTTCGGTTCTCCCCTGGGTCTGGTGCTTGCACTGCGGAAAACTGTAATTCCAGCTCTTGACAGTGAGTCCTGGTGCAGACTGCTCCCTTGGTGGGTGGTGTAAGCACCTCCTGCTGCACTTGCAGGAGTCTGGTTAAACCCAAACGTTTCTGTATCATATTTATTGCACTGTGAAAAAGCAGATCTCCGTGTGCTCTGTGCGCCACCGATTGTACCATTCCCAAACAGGGAAAGTGCTGGGCAATTCTGAGTCTGGAAACATTGTAATAAACTGTTTCAGTTGACTAAAATTAGGAGTTGATAAATCATTTGCAATTTTGTAACTAAACAGTTGTCATTTATAGAGACAAATATTTACAATATTCTAACAAGTAATATTTTGATACCTGAGGGATTTTTTTCGTTTTGTCTTTTTAGTCTTTCAGCTCAGACCAGCTTGTCAGCAGGTCTATAACCTGTTCCACCCTGCAGACCCATCTGCTTCACGCCTCGAGCCTCTTTTGGAGAGGAAGTTTTACCTTTTGCCCCCCTTCAATATTCCCCGGTACCAGAGGTTCCCGCTGGGCGATGGCAACTCTGCTGTTTTGGGTAAGTCCCTCTGCATCCACATTAGCTCCTCAAAGGGTTACAGCCACATTTTACATGAAGTTATCAACACAATTGGAAATTGTGAGAAAGAGAACTGGCCCTGTAGCGTTAGCCTTGTTCCTGATTTACCAGAAAAGGAATTTTCTTCCAGTGAAATAAGTGCCTTGTGTTCTGTGTGCCCTCTGTTTGTCACACAAGGGCTTCCAGCTGCTGAGGGTCATGAGGTGGTGACCTCTCTGTAAAGGCCTCTGTTTTACACCCAGACTGATGCTTGTGATTGAGAGTGAATGAAACACAATTGAGTTGGCAGAATTTAGGACGTGGAGAGCCAGAGAAGACTGGAGGGAGCAGAGTCTGCATTGACATGATGAGATGATTTACTTGTTTGCATCCCATTTGTCTAATACTTGAGTCACACGGGACTAAATGAAAAAGACTGTATATCTAGAGGTGGATAAGTCTGGTGATCCTCTGCATCATTTTAAAGTTAAAAATCTAAAGAAGTGGCCTTCTGTGTGTATCAGTGTCTTCAAATATTGTAATTGCTCAATCTAGAAATCTGATTTGTTAAATGGGCACAAACTAAGCCCCATGTTTAATGAAGTGAATAAAATGCTTTCTGCAGGCCCCACTCACTTGTCAAATTTAGCCAAGATCTTGCTGCAACACTTCTTAAAAGTGGATCCACCCACAACTGCATTTGTACCCAGGCCAGTTACAACAGCTCAGGGAATCTATAGCAACTTGAAGAGCAATTTGCTTTTTGGGTGTATACTAGGCATCAGCTGCAAGGGGCTTATTACACAAAAATTACAGCTAAACATCTTACCTTCTTTCTCTTAAATACATTCCAAAGCCCCTGTTCTCACTGAGCCCAGAGGCAGAGTCCCCATTGACACTAAACCTGTGTTCTGGTTATCATTCTGGACAGCAGCAGGAATATCAGAGCCTCCCTGGACCTCTGAGCTGGCTGTGTTTGGAGAGACACTTGCTATGCAGTGAAGTTAAACATCAATTAGCTCTCCTATGAGAAGGGCAGAGTGATTGCAAAACCTCCAGGTCTGAGCCTTGTTATTTTAAGAGATACTGCTCTGCCTCAATGAATAAAATGGACAAAAAGCAGCTTTAAATTCTCCTTTCCTGTAAGACAAAGCCTCTTCATTTGCTTATCAGAAAGTAACAGGCCATTCCTTTCCATTAGAGTCTGTGTTGTGATGGACACATTCCCCAGAAGGACTAACCATGATTCACCAAGCTGCTCCTGAAGTTACTGTTCACTGGAGGGCCCTCCAGAAAATTAATTGCTGCTATAATTAAGCTCTGTGTTTTGCTGATCACGTAAAATTCAGGTGCTCAGTTAGAATTGGTTTTGTACAGAGCCTTGTGCCACACTGCTTGTGCACATCTCCTCGTGCAGGCAGCTTTTTTGGGAGTCCACAATTCAGAAAGCCTCTCAAGCTGTTTTTTCCCCTATTTTCCCATCTGTACTAAATGCTGGTCCCTGTTTCATTCCAATGAACTTGCAGAGTAAAATCAAACTCACATCCTTGCTTACTCCTGTGCTTTGCACTGTGTAGGCTGTGAGTCTGATTCTTCCCTTACATAATTTTTTCCACTCATAGTAAAAAAGATTTTTCTGGATCTGTTGTGTATTTATGGATTTGGTTTAGAAGGGGTGAAGGTGCCTCCCTTTTGTTGTTGAAATGCCATCGTTGTGTTCTCCTCTGCTCCCAGTTAATCTCTGATGTTGGTCTGTTTGGAAATCACCTCTGTTTTGTTTCTTTTACTCTATTTGAAGGTCGTCTGTTCATTGAAGACTCATAATTAAGTGCTGGGGTGTAACTGTTTGTATGTTTAACACTTTGTGGCCGCATGTCTGTTGTTCTTTGTCCTTCTGTTATGTTTTTTTTTTTTTCCCCATCTGCTTCTAGTTGAGACAATCCAGAACAATCCCATCCTCCTCATGGAAAGTAGCCCTCTGGGTGCTCTCCAGCACCAGGACAGCTTCATGGAAACAAGTATCCCCGTTCCTGTACTGAATTGGCAAGATGTTTCCAATAAAAGTGCTGGTTGTGCTGAGTGTGTGTAATCTGCACTTTCCTATTGTCTGTGGTGTTGGGTTCTTGGGGTCCTTTTTTGGAGATCACACTGGTGCCTCCTGGAGTTGAAATCTTCGTGCTGTGTCTCAGGCTGTGCCACACGTAACAACCACAGGGGATCACACCTGGCTCTGGGAGAGCCACTGTGGAAAAAGGGCTTGGGGTTATAAACTCTGTCCCATTCTGGTGTTGATGCTGGGAGAGGAGCTGCTGCCATGCATGGATTGGTTTGCTCTGTGCTGCTGGAAGGAGGCTTTGGCAGAGACAGTCCCTGGTGGCTCCTGTGGTGCTCTCCAAGAGCAGGATCCCTTGGGAAAGGGTGTCCTGCAGCGTGCAGCTCCCCAGCAGCCACGAATCACCGTGCCCAGAAGTCCAACTGATGTCCATGTCACACCAGATTTTGTCCCTTTGAGCATTTCGTGTTTGGACACTTGTTGTGGCTCTGCTGAGCACAGCACTGAGGCTTTCAGACCCCAGGGTGGCTCTGTGTGTTGGTTAATTTAAATTAATTTCTTGTCTCCTGCCTTAAAAGCAACGTTTGATGCATTTGTTTTGCTTCATTTTCCATCATCAATGCTGCATGGCCTCATTTATTCTGATTGTGGCTGGTGCTACATCTGCAATTTTGATGAGATTTGCCTTTGTTTTGGTTTTTTTTCCTTCCCTGTGTGTCTCACTTGCCCATTCTCATTCCTTTCTCAGTATTTTGCATTGAGAGCTGGGTTCTGCTGCCCTGTTTGTCTTTAACAAGCTGACCCTCACTGTTCCTGAGCAGTTTGGGCTGTTATGTGGTCATACAGGATGGCAACACTGCCAGGTTTTCTGGGTGGTCTCTCCCTCTGTCTCCTGGAGGTGGAGAGGATTTTGGGGTGTGCAGTTGCCGTGTTTGCCTGTGCTGTGAGGTTCTGTGATAAAGCAGAGGGAAAGGATCTGGTACTACTAATTAATCACTTTGGAGGTCCCTGATGAAATGCCAGTTTCACTGTGAGCTGATACTGCCTGTGGTCAGGACAGAGCTTGTACAAGCATCCCTTGCCCATGGCAGGAGATTGGAATTAGATGGTCTTTAAGGTCCCTTCCAACCCAAACCTTTACAGGATTCTATGATTCTCTGCTTTTTACATTGTGGTTCAAGAGCACAGTGTGTCCAAGCAGCTCTTTATGTGAGTGTAGGAAGTGCTGAACCCCAGTTCAGCCACTGGACTGCAGGAGATTTCCAAAATCACCAAAACTTGTGGACAGCAAAAATCTGTTGCTTTTGATCTCAGGGTAGTGACTGCAGAGTGCCCAGCACTGACCAGTGACTCCAGTACAAGCAGGGCCTGGCCTGTGCTGAGCACCTGCCTGGCTTTTCTATGGTTTTTTTTATCTTTTTGTTTTTATTGAACTGTACATTTTGATTGCTTTCAGTATCTCCTGCTTTGGTGCAATAGCTGAGCCTCCAAATAGCACATGTCAAAATTGTCATTCAGATACCCCCAAGGACTTACTTGAGAGGATGGCTCAGGGCTGTTCCCTTACAAGAACATTGATAAATGAATCCAAAAGTGAAAGAGCACAGCACCAAAATGAGTATTAAACATTTGTAGGTAGGCCAAAACAAAAAAAGTTATTTGGCTTCCCACATCCACTCCCCTGGAGGTGCACTTAAACCTTGGGCCATGGCATGGGCTGTGCCATGTGGTTCCAGCAGCAGCAGGTGCTTTGCTGGGAGGGTGCTCAGGGCACTGCTCCAGCCAGGCTCCTCTTCCTCACTCTGGTCCAGTGGCCCTGAGTCAGCCCTGAGTCACAGCACCAAGTGCAGTGAACGAGGGCCCCTCTGTCCTTGCTGAGTAACACAGGAGCAGCTAATCTTGATAAAGGTCTTGCTGCTGCTGGATCTCCTGGCTTTGCTCTGGGCTTGCCTGGAAAGCCTCCCCATGGCTGTCAGGACCTGAGCTGTGGCTGGGGATGCACCTCTGGGAGTGCAGGAAGCTTCCCATAGCTCCAGTGAGGAAAACCTGACTGCAGGTGCTGGGGTCTGTCTGTGCCAGTGTGGCAGCACCTGTGACATCTCACCCTGGTCACCACACTCCCCAAGAAAGCTCCCTTGGTTTCAAAATGGTTACACAAGAGACTTGATGCAGAAAATACACACATTTAGGAAATATGTTGTTAGGTTTGTGGGGTTTTTTCTGCGAGTCAGGTCTCAGGATTTTCTTTGCAAGTTGCTGTCATTGCAGCTTTGGTGTGGAGGAAGCTTTTCTGAGTGGGTTGTAAGGCATAAAACAGGTTTTTCTCCACATTTTTCACCCTGCCTTTTCCTGGCCTTCATTTTTCTTAGAAACTGGCCTTTCTCAGGGACAGAGGGTGTGCAGCTTGGGGAAAGGGAGAAGCCCAAGAGCAACCTGAGTGGGCAGGAGCAGGGGAGTGCTGCTGTTGGGTGGCACCTTGTCCCCTGCAGAGCAGACTCCTGCCACCAATGCAGGCAGTGCTGAACTGGATGGTTCAGTAATGGTACAACACCTCAGGCTTTAACAGGAGTGGGAATTGTTCCTCTGGTGACACCAGGATGGGGCTGGAAGGGCTGCTGAGGTTGGGTGATTTTGCCACAAACTCATTATATTCCAAAATTCCTGGTCAGGCCCAGGAAAACGAGATTGGCTAATAAAGAGCAAGCCTAAAATCTCACTGTTTCTTCCTTTATTCACTTTCTGGGCTCTCAAAAAGGAGATGAAGTTCAGGCAGAGCTAAGTGAAGCTGGGCTCATGAGATCAAAGCCATGACCACCCCAGGCAGGCCACCTTGGGCCCAGCCTTTTCTCCTGTAATACTCTTGAACTTATCTTCCTAATTCAAGCCACGGGTGCTTTAGGTTAAAGCAGAGGAAGGAGTTCAGGTTTCTCTGATGGTTAAACCTGAATCTGGCATTTTTCCTGTCACAAAGCCAAACCTGTCCTTGCATCTGAGGAGGTTCAGGGAAGCTGATGGGCACGCATTTGGTGACACAAGAGCAGGAGAGCGGGAGGATCTCATAGGCAAGAGAATGGAGAAGGAGAGGTGACCAGAGAAGAGAGGATTTTTCCAGATCCCCCAGCAAAGGGAATGAGGCCCTTTACCCTTGAGACCTTCTTGGGGTTCAGTGCAGCTCCTGTTTTCCACTTGGACTGCCTCTCCTTGCCTGTGCTGGTGCTTTGTACAGTCAGAAACAACAGCTGGGTTGTGGATCCTGCTTGCAGCCTTGACAGCCAGCAGCTCGAGGCAAGCTGGAAAGAGGGGGAAAGTGCTGAGAAAGTGATGCTGCTAATGGCCTTTCAGGCACAACGTGGGCTGTGTGTGCAGCTCATCATCAGGTCAGGCTCCCGCTAAGGCTCAGATCTCACAGTCCACAAAGCTTTTTACACAGAGCAGCTTGTGGCCTGATTTTCCCTGCAGAGAACAGAACTCTTTTACTGACACTTAGCCACACATTTTCTGCTTCATACATTCCCTCTCCCTCAGCTGCAGCAGGATTTGTGTGGGCACAGACGCTGCTGCTGCGAAGTGAGGGATTGGAGGGAGAAAATCAGTAGCCCCAAGCAAAAAAAAAAAAAAGATTGGTATTAAAATAAACCAGTTGCTAAAACAACGCCCTGTGTCAGCCCTGAGCCAGGATTAAATCCAGGGATACTGAAACAGGCTGGAATAGGTGGGGGATGTTGATGTGTGGGAGTAATGTGCTCACATTCCTTGTGGTATCTCCTGTCTGATACCTGGGAATAAATTCAGGTGCTGCTCACTCCAGTGCAGCAGAGATGGGCAACCATCATGAATTGCTTTGCTTTTGCATGTGGCTGCCACACTGGTGCTGTCTGCTGTGAGCACCTGGTGTTGGCATTACAAACCTCTGCCCTGCAGGAGCTTGGGATATCCCACTTAATTCAGCCTCATAGCATTCACAGAGGGGTGGATGCTCTTGGCACTGTTACAGAGAGAAAACTGAAATGCAGAAATTTTAGTGTGACGTTCAGCATCTCTCATTTTGCCACTTCTGAGCATTTGAGGTCCTCTTCTCTCCCATCCGTATATAAGGTCTATGTGAGCATGATTTTAAACCCTCCTTTCTGTATTTATGTACTAAGGGGTTTGGCCTAGCTCAGTAAACCTCAGGTTGGGATTTAAAAATCCAGACCTGCATGTTGCAACAAAAAAGCTCTGTCTTCATAGAGCCTGAGTGCTCCCTGATCTGCTGATTCTGATGGGAGATACAAGTGCTCAGTGCCAGACTCCCTTCAGTAGCCCTTTCTCCAGATTAATGAGTGTTGGCTGTATCCTTCAGCAGTAAAATACTAGTCCAAATTTAGTCCCTGCCAGGCATGAAGATGTTTTCTTGATTTTTGCTTTTTAATAAATGCTTCTATCTTGGAGATGTTCATTTAAATATCTCTAGAAAACAGATATGCCTTTTTAAGGCTGTTTTTTTGTTGTTTTCCTTACCTTGGTTATTTTGTCTCCATGTGAATATATAAAATTGTGTATATTCACATCTGTATGTATGACACATGCTTGTTATTGCTGCTTGAATAAGTCTGCGGGGGTTTTACTTTGGATCTGGTTTTTGAGCTACTTACTTTGCTTCTCTCAATCAAAGACTGCTCTTCCAGCCACATGTCTCTGCCTGCTGTGCTGTTTGCTTTCTTTTCAAACCAGAGCTCCAATGAAATGTGGGGTGTTTCTGTTTCATTCCAATCAGCTCTGAAAGGTTTTTTGCACCTACCAGCTTTGTTTGCCTCGTTCCTCCCCCCCACCCCGAGTTCATCTTGCCCAGCCTCTGTCTGTTGGTCTAATATTTTGATTTCCCTGTTTCAACTTTGTAGCAGATGTTGTTCAGTCTCATGGTGCCGTCTTCATGGAAAACGCGTCCCTGTCCACCCCCATTTCAGCCCCTCAGTTCAGGGGCTTCCGGAGAGCCAGTGAGATCAGCATTGCCAGCCAGGTCTCAGGAATGGCAGACAGTTACACTGCTTCCAACATAGCCAACAGTAAGTGTTGCACCCCTCGAGGCTCTGCTCTCAGACCACGCTCCGGGCCGAGCAGCTTCTGTCCGTCCGTCTGTCCGGGGGGTGCTTCCCATTCGTAACCAAAAGCTTGGAATTGCTGCGCCTTGGCCCGGCTCTGCCACAGTCAGTGCCTGTGTTACCACATCCCCTGGAAGAACAGGTGATGTATTTGATGGCCACGCAGGGACCACGGCTGTGTTGTGCATGTTGGACCTTGCTGGTGATGAATTGTTAAAGGAAAGGTGATAACAGCTGACTCTGAGCCCAGTTTGGCTGTTGTGTGAGGCGAGGGTTAATCCAGAGGGATGTTTCTGTGCTGCCGTGGTAAGTCATGCAGAGCTGGTCGGGATCAGCACTTGATACCAGATGGGTAATGCAGGATGTGGCTTGATGCAGATCCCTCAAATGTGGCCCACAAAAACAGGGATGAGTAAGCCCCTCTGTAACACTGAAAGGCAAGGACAGGTTGGCTCAGAACAGAACATTTATTAGTTTGCATTGGAAATACAGCTCTTCTGCAGCCCGCAGGGAAGCTCCCAGTCAGTTATGACCCATTTCCCAGAGCCAAATGAGGAGTAAAAGGGATTTTTTTGTTTATTATTTTGCTCAAGACCTGTATAACTTCTAACTTATACAGTGGAGAAGAGCAGACTTTGTTAATGGCTCAGCCCCTTCTTTGTTTCAGCTCAGTAATGAGATGAATGCTGTGTCCTCATGGACCTCTGGTAACTCAGACCCAAAAAAACCAGATGAAAACTCAAAAAGCCAAAAACAAACAAAACAAACAAACGAAAAAAAAAACCCCAAATCACCAATGCATATGAGAAAATCTTCAGTCCAAAGTCTGTTCTCAGAAGGTCTCAAATATTTAGAGATACATTCCTGGCATGTGTTGTGAATTACTCACTCCATAATTAATTGCTGAGTTAATAATGCTCCCGGAGGCAGGTATGAGTTGTTGAAGGTCTGTGGGTGCTGCTCAGGGGCTGCTGTAGCCTCCTGCCCTGTTTGAGGCAGCATTCAGCAGCAGAACTAAAATACCTTCTCTGACAAACAAGGTTTTCCTGCTCAAAGTGTATCCGAGAGCCGACACCGCCCTCCTCGCGTGTGCATCGTTTTGCTTGTCCTGACATCTTGCCAAGCACTGCTAAATAGGAATCTGCTTGGGAAGCAGCTCCTGAGGGAGAAGGTGTTTGTTTTCCCACCCAGCTGATGGGCTGGCACACAGTGGTGGTTCATGGGGAGGTTTCTGCCAGGGTGATGCCCTGAGGCTGGTGCGTCCCACAAAGAGATCTTGTCCTGAGCTGCAGCAGGGTCAGGTCACACAACACTCACCTGTGCTTTCCCCATCCTCTCCCCACTTGTGCAGCTTCTGCTTTGGGTAATTTATTCCTCCACACAGCCATCAAAGCCTGTTCCTGAGATCAGGGAGGAAGAGTCTTCCCTTGGCTCCGAGTGTCCCTCGAGCTCTGGCTCTGCCTTTGCTGCTCTTGCTCTCATTGGTGTGGTGGTAACGTGGAGCCGTGGCACTGAGGGCTGGAATTGATCCATGCCTATCCCCAGGGAGAGCTGGAGGGACAGTGCAAAAGCACAGCTCCCTTCCAGGAGCCTCCCTAGGGTGCAGTTCCCCTGGTACCGTGAGTTTGTGGAGGATGAAATCAGTGTGTGCCATAATAAGTGATTTCTGCTTTTTTTTTATATATATTTTTTATTTTTCCTTTTAGAAACCAAACACCACCTTAATCATTGTAGGGGGTTTAGCCTTCTGTCCCAACTTGCTCTCCCTCACAAATCCCCTACCCAAACCTCGTTCAGGAGGCGTAGGCAGCATAAACACGAAACCCCTGCCAGGGGAAGGAAGCTCAAAGGGCCACGGAGCCGGGCTGCAGGCTGTGCTCTTCGGATACCAGACCTGGACATCAAGACAGGTATTCTGGAGAGATCCACTCCTGTCGGCCTCCTCTCTCATTTAATAGTCACAGAACTTCACAACAAACCTCTGCACTTTCGCTGAGGCACTTGCAGTTTCTGATTGCATCTTAACAAGTATTTCTGTCACTTTGCCCTGAAGATCGATCATAACACTGCTAACATCTTGGCAGAGCAGGAATTCTTCTGGGCAGAGCTGAGGGGACAATGCTTCTGCCTCCACCGCTGTCTTTTGAGCATGGAAGAGTCCATCCTGTCTGCTTCCTGTAAAGAATCTGAAATTACCCAAGCTGGGGACTTGCATGAGAAATGAAAGTTGGGACATGACCAGGAGCTGTCAGTTTGGAAGGCAGGGGATCTGAAGTGGCTGCGAGGAGGTTCCTGTGAGCTCTGGAAAAGCCACACTGATCTGTTAAACCCTGCTCCTCCTTCCCATGGCTCTTCAGAAAAGCAGAGACTATCAGGGTGAGGGTGGCCTGGCACCTGGCACAGCCAAGGCTGGGCCATGGGGATGTGATGAATCCACATCCATCTGCATTTGCTGTGGTGGGAACTCCATGCAGGTGTCTGGAAGGAGCTGGTGGATCCATCTTTTCAGTTCAGCATCTGTGCTCATCACCAGCCAAATTTCCCTTTGCAGAGGGGTGTGTTGGATTGTACCTTAAACCTGGCAGCTTTCCTGGAAGTCCTTAAAAAGGGAACATTGTCACAGAGACAAACCAAGCTTGAGGAAGCCCTTATCAAAGCTCCAGCTTGCATCCTGCATGTGAACACAAACAAAATTCTTCCGCTGCTCTCTTGATCTCCATCTTTTCTTTCCTTGCCTGCTTTTCTGGGCTGGAGTGCATGAGCACTGAGGACTTCTTGCTGCTGGGAAAGCAGTCCATGGCTTTGGGGTCTGAGGCTTTGGACTGAGACCTGCTCAGTTCAAGGGATTGGGGCAGGATGTGTGTGTGGACAGAGTTCAGGGCAGCTGAGGTGTGGGGATGTCCTGGGGAGAAGGGTGGCCGTCAGACACTTGTGTGTGAGTTGTTGGCTCCCTGAGGGAGCAACTTGTCTGTTTTGTTTGTATCCCTGCAAAATCTGAGTGTGTTTTTTAGTCTCCCATGCAATGAAGTCCCAATACTCCCAGGTATTTGTTTTGTTGTCCACCACGGAGGCTGTGCCCTGGGAAGGCCGGGCTGCACATCTCAGTTGCCTGTACTGTGGTAGCCCAGGAGGGCAGTGAGGATTTGTTGGGGACTACCAGTCCCACCAGCACATGCCATATTCCCTGCCTTGTGGTGCCTTTCAGCATCCTGTGGATTCCCAGTATTTAGTCCTCTTTGGTGTGGCCAGTACCTGGATGCAATTCCCTGGAGTTGGAAGCAGGGCTGGAGACAGGCAGAGCACACCTACAGCTCCAGGGAGATGCGTTGCTGTCTTTATATTTTGGCTCATTGCACAGGAGCCTTGAGCCCCTTCCTTGAGGTCTGGACTAACAGCCAATCAACCTGCCCTCCAGTGCCTTCCTCTTTGCTTAAACAAGGGAGAGCTCACTGCTGGTGCCCGTGTGTTCCTCCCTTGGTGTGAGCAAACACCGAGCCCTGGCTCGGTTGTTCCCCCAGAGCAGCGAGAGCAGCCTCCTGGCATACCTGGAGCAAGGAGCCAGAGCCCTGAGATCCCTTTTGTGAAGCCCCTTTGTCTGAATGAGTGTTTTGCTTCTGTAGTTGCTGCCAAGTGGTGGGGAACCAAACGGATCGACTACGCCCTGTACTGCCCCGATGCCCTCACAGCCTTCCCGACAGTGGCTCTGCCTCACCTCTTCCATGCCAGCTACTGGGAGTCCACCGATGTTGTCTCCTTCCTGCTCAGACAGGTACAGTCCTCCTCTCTCCCTGATCCCCCTTGGGTTGAAAAATGCTTAGGGCTCTTTGTTTTTTCCAGTGCAACTTCCATTAGACTTGTTGTTGCATGGAGGTGAAAAAATTCCCTTTGCCCCTGCAGATCAAATTTTCTTCTCTTCTTTTTTTTCCTCCTCTGTGGTGGTGGTGGAGCTGCACACACATAAACTTCATGGATGTGCTGTCACACCTGCTTGGTTTGGGGCTGGGTTTTTTATCAGAGCACGTTTCAGATGGGGTCTATGGAGAGAGCCCAGAGCAGTTTCCTATCAGATCCATAGTGGCAAAGATCAGTGGCACTTGTTTCCTGAAGTGATCTGTGCTCTGTGTGTGCCAGCTTCTTAAAGGACAAATAAAACCAGCACCAGATAGAGTAAAACCAAAGGGGAAGTTTTATATGAATCAACATGAATTGTATAGGCAGAATGCAGTTCTCCATTTTACATTTCTAAGTTATTGTTGTCTCCTCTAGGAGCTCATTGGGATTTAGTCCTCATTCCTGCAGCACAAAGGTGTTCTAGGGCCAGGAGAATGGGGATTGCTGATGTCTGGAGTCTGACACCTCACATTTTATCAACCTATATTCAGCCTAAAATTCAGATTTACTGTCTAAAATGTGTTCTTCCCTACAAGAAATATTTTCCCTTCAGTTCCTTGGGGGTGTGGGGGAATTATTCGGCTTAAAAAAGATTAACTCCCCAGGGAACAACACTTAGAGCATGGAGCTGGAAAAAAAAAAACTCAGAGCAACTCTGTGGTTTGTGTTGCCCATTTCAGCACCAGGTTTGCTTTGTGTTAGCTCAGCTGTTCAACCCTCCCTGTGCTCCTCCAGCCTCCTCTGCTGCAGCACTCAGTTATTCATGATTCTGTTGGCAAACTTGCTTTCCATGTTATCTTCCAAACAGTGTGAGAACCATAAACAACAGCAGTGTCAGCAGTGCTGATAGTCCAGCGAGACCCTTCTCCTCCCAGGCTCTGCCTGCACACTCCTGGCTGGATGGCCCCACATCAAACCCAGCCTAACAGGGCTAGAAAGAGAGAACTCTCATTGTGCACGAGGGGGAACAGTCATGACAGTCTCATACACAAAATGTTCCACTTGGGAAATAGCCAATTACTCAGGTTTCAGCCCAAACCTGGGTCTGTAGCACTGTGTAGTGTTTCAAACCTTGTGGCTTGAGTACCTGGAGGTAACATCTCCATCCATTCTAAGCCTGCTCGTGGCTGCCTGGGTAGTCTGGCACCTCCTTGCCCAGTGCCTGTCTCTGTTCATTCCTTTTTGCCTTGAGACCAGGGTTTTTCTCATCTTTTGTCTTCTTGCTGTCCTTCACCAGCACCACCCAACTGCTTCCCCTAATAAGGACTTGTTTCTAATGGCCTTTGAAAGTCATCTCTGGATAAAATGTAAAAAGAAGCTGTTGAATAGTTTTAGTCTCCAAAGATTAAATCTTATTAAAACAAGCCCAGATAGGATTCAAAATACATTCCTGATTTAAATAATTTTCAGTAAAACTGGTTATTTTGTTTACATTGGATTTCCATGAGCTCCCGCCCCAGCAAGCTCATCCTCCCTGGGGTCCTTTTTCCATTTCCCTGGATAAAAACCAGCTTCAGCTCTGCACAGAGAGCTGGCCCGTGTCAGCCAAGCTCATCTGGAGAGCTGCTGACCTCACAGAATATGTTCAGGACCTTGTAAAAGACCCCACATTTAGGAGGGCTTGATTTTTTGGTCACTAAGGACTACTGGCAGTTTTGGAGTTCTGTATGCAGGGTTACGTCCCAGTTCTGCAGTGCTGTGAGTCTTTGAGGTGTCCCCCAGCCTTTGGGTGTTATTCTTCCTTTTCCATTCTAGAGGTTAAGAGCAACCTAGGTAGAATTTAATCCTCTTCTCTCCATGTTCCTGCCTCCCATCCCTGTCCCTGCCCTGGTGACAGGCAGGAATTGCCCTGCAGAGCTGGCTGGTTGGCAGTGACATCCCACCAGCACAAAGTCCTGGAGTTCTGTCAGCCTCAGAGACGAGGCCAGGATGGACAGGCAGCCTGGGCTCTGCCCCACATGCAGCCAAGCCAGACCCCGTGTGCCTCCAGAAATCAGTGAGAGGAGCAAAAGCCATGGGACAAGAGTTGGGAATTTCAGTAGGAAATTCAGAAGAAGCAGCATCTGTCAGCATGCAGCCAGTCAGAGCAGCTGGTGCTGGATCTGTCATGGACTGGGGGAAAGCTTTGTTCCCTTGCAGACCGTGGGAAGGGACTAATGAATCCCTGGAGGAAGGGCAGGTATCTTAGTGCAGGGCTCATCCCTGTGTGTTTGAGTCAGTTTGCTACCTCCTGACAATCCAAAAAAAGCTGCATCTCAGCCAGGATTAAGTCATTGCTGGCCACAGGTTTTGGCAGTGCAGAAAAGGCCACTTGTCCTGTCCAGCCTGCAAGCTGACAACTCAGGGGCCTCTCTCCAGGCATTGCCCTTCCTCACCACTGGCTCAGGAGATGCAGAACAGGCAGGCAGGAGGAGAGGGTTGATGCCTTGGTGGGATCTGTCCTCCTGCAGGTGATGAGACACGAGAACTCGAGTGTTTTGGAGCTGGATGGGAAGGAGGTGTCTGTCTTCACCCCCTCCAAGCCCCGTGAGAAGTGGCTCCGCAAGAGGACAAATGTGAAGCTCCGGGTAAGGGGGGTTTTGGGGCTGCACTAACTGCTCTGATTTGGACTGCACAAACTTTTCTGAGGGCATGGCACAGACAGAGGGTTGTGTTGCATTGCTGGGCTGTTTCAATGGTTATTTCCTACCTGGGTGCTTGTAAAAGAGCAACCCTAAAGACGTGTGTCAGCAAGGTCTCCTCTTAGCCTTGAGTCTGTAAAACACAGGAAGCGTTGGCTGTGGGTCAGGGAACGAGTCAGAATGGAGCATCTTTCAAAGTCCAATAATACCAGTTCTCAGCT
The DNA here is from genome assembly GCA_013399455.1 of Anthoscopus minutus. Taxonomy (NCBI): domain Eukaryota; kingdom Metazoa; phylum Chordata; class Aves; order Passeriformes; family Paridae; genus Anthoscopus; species Anthoscopus minutus. The sequence continues at coordinate 20,577 of VWYI01046394.1, read as the reverse complement.
CAGTAAATGCCCTTTGGTCTCAGTAAAGTCTCCAGTTTTTGAAAGGGCAATTCTGTTCTAGAACTGAAACAATATCAGCAGATTTCTTTGGCAGCTGTGTGTATTTCTTCTTAATTCCAAAGTGTGAGAGTTAATAGAGAGTATCAGAATTGCACGTACAGCCTGCCATGGAAATTGGCTCTCCAGTCCTCCAATCCAACCATCAGCTCAGGGCACAGAGCCTCACCTCTGCCACAGGTCAAATTCTTTCCCAGAGCTGAGGGTGGAGTGTATGGGGGGGGAAAATGGCACAGAGAAACTCATGCTCCAATTTGTCCAGTTATATTTGGCATTTCCCTGTGAGGTTATCCATTGCTGCAAACTGTTTATTTTTTTTTTCCTCCTCCCCTCTTGCCTCGTGCAGAACGTCACAGCCAACCACAGGATCAACGACACCATTGCTAATGAGGATGGGCCCCAGACCTTAACTGGGAGGTTCATGTATGGTCCACTGGACATGGTCACCCTCACAGGAGAGAAGGTGTGTGCTGGGGGGGTGTCACCACGTGGTGACAGCTGTGGGACAGAGGTAGCACTGGTCAGTGCTCCCTTGGTCCCTGTTGGGGTTTGCTGCACCTGTGTCCTGGCCAGGTTCTCCAGCTCAGACTTGTGGGTGCCTCCCACCAGGAGCAGCATTTGTCACGGAGGTCTCACCACCAGGGCCAGGTCTCATTCCAGCCCCTGATGTTTGGGTGCTGCCCAGCTCAGATCCCTGAAGTGCAGAGCATGGGAGCAGGACCAACCCTGCTGCCACCCCCAGGGGCTCTGGTGGGATGTCCCAGTGCTCGGCCTGTCCTCCTGGGGGTGACACAGCCTCGCTGTCCCCAGGTGGACATCCACATCATGACCCAGCCACCGTCGGGGGAGTGGGTGTACTTTGACACGGAGATCAGCAACAGCAGTGGCAGGATTTCCTACGTCATCCCCGAGGAGCGGCGCCTGGGCATTGGCGTCTACCCCGTCAAGATGGTGGTCAGGTGAGGGGGTTGCAGGAGGAGCAAAGAGGAATTGCATGGCTGTAGAACATGGTCCCACCTGTTACTGGGTGGGTTCAGAACCTGGTTTTCCAGCAACAGAGACAAAGCCATTTGTACTCTGCAGCTGTAAGGGAAAAATCCACATTTTATTCTGGCTCCTGCATCACCACCAGCACGGGAATTGAGCTCCCGCTGCAGGAGCGGGTCTTTGCACCACAGGGTCTCATGGCCATCTGCAGAACTGCACGACTGAGCATATTTTAAAGACCATAAACTTGTCCTTGAGGGACAGGACTTTGTACTTGTGGTGATTCACGGCCCAGGAGCTCCAGCTCAGCTCCACTTGCTGGTGTTGGGCTCTGGGAGAGGGAGGAGGGGAGCATCTTCTTGGTGGTGAACCCAGCAGTGTTTTTCTGAGGGTAACTTTTGAGTCTCTGCTGCCAAGGAGTGCTGATCCATCCCCACTTGAACACGGAGACCTTCACACAGTGCCTGTTACTGCTCTAACTGAGGGCAGCATCACTGTTGCAGCCTTTGGCTCAGATATGGGAGCTGCTTTGGGCTCGTGGTGCTCCGCAGGTCCTGGCGATGCCTTGTGGATTATTTTGATGCCTCTAAGCACCTGCATCCCTTCCCTCAGGGGCGACCACACGTTTGCTGACAGCTACATCACGGTGCTGCCGAAGGGGACGGAGTTTGTGGTGTTCAGCATCGACGGCTCCTTCGCAGCCAGCGTGTCCATCATGGGCAGCGACCCCAAAGTCCGCGCCGGGGCCGTGGACGTTGTAAGGTCAGGGCAGGGCCTGGGGCCGTTGATCTGACACCGGCCTTGCTCTGCAATCCATTGACTCGTGGCTTTCCTTCCAGGCACTGGCAAGACCTCGGCTACCTCATTATCTATGTCACGGGCCGCCCTGACATGCAGAAGCAGAGGGTGGTGGCATGGTTAGCACAGCACAACTTCCCCCATGGGATTGTGTCCTTCTGTGATGGGCTCGTTCACGACCCGCTGCGGCACAAGGCCAACTTCCTGAAATCCCTCATCACCGACGTAAGCCCGGCTCTGCTGGAATGGGATCGTGGCACGGGTTTAGATTGCTCCTCATCCAACTGCCACTGTCAGCACCAGTCTCTTGGCAGCAATGTGACCTGCAGTGGAAGATTAATCTGTTCATTTTATTTTCATCCCTTTATTGCTCTACAAAAGTGTCTATGCTGTTAAATTGTGTTGCCTCTGCTCTGCACTGCTCCATTTCATCACTGCTCCTCAAACCCCTAATGGAACAGAGGCAGTAGAGCCTCCCTTCCCCCTACATGTGCACTTTTTTCTCCTGCTTGGTGGCTTTTTAGCTGCCTGTGGTGGAGACAGCAGGACTGAGAGGGAATGGAGCTGCTGCGGAAATGGCTTTGTTGGGACACTCTGCAGAGGTTTTCCAGGCATTTGACCCTTGGGTAGTTCTGATGTTGCTCAGCCCTGAGCCTCAGGGAAGCTCCAGACAGAGCAATGTTTTTTGTGTCTGGCAGGTGAAGGAGTATCCCAAGCACTTGCCCTGCCTTGATTAGCAGGAAAAGCCTGTCCTTAACTTTCTTAGTCTCCCTTTTTGGCCAGAGTGGCAGTGGAGGGAGCAGCTGGCCCTCATTTGCTGTCTTGTCCTCCACAAGTTTGGGACCATGGTCAGAAATTATCTTTCCATCTCCCTGATCTGTGGCTCTGGGCTCAAATCTGGCCAGTGTATGGTGGCACCAGTGTTCACACCTCCTCTGCCAGCCCCTGCTCCAGCCCACTACAGAAGGGGTTGTCCCAGAGCTGCTCTCTGCTTGGAGTAGAGGCAGAGGTGTCCCTGAAAAGCAGCAGGTTCTGCTGCCTGTCCCTTCTCCCTTTGTCCAGCAGGTAACAGCAACTTGGCTGTGAAGGGGAACATTCCTGGCTAATGATTCCTGAGGTTTGCAGCTCCTCTCCCCTGGTGACAGCAGGGAAGTGTGCTGCATTCTTGCCCCTTGCAGACCTCAAGGGAAAGCCGTGGATCAGATCAGCAAGTGGAGATCTGCTCTTGTATCGCTGTCACTCCTCTTGTCATGGCCTGTAAACATCCCCAGCTCTGTTAATTAGCACTTCCCTGGGTGGTTCATTATCCAGCTGGGAACTCACATTAGTTCCAGTGACCTGACATTCTCACAAATGCTATTGGAAAACCCAAAGCCCAGCCTGCTGAGCAGCATGGGGTGCCTGTGTGTTCTGACCCTGTGTTGCTTTCTGTCCCCCAGCTGCACATGAGGATCCACGCAGCATACGGATCCACCAAGGACATCTCTGTGTACAGCTCCATCAGCCTCCCGCCCACGCACATCTACATCGTTGGCCGACCCACCAAGAAGCTGCAGAGCCAGTGTCAGGTAGGAGCCAACTTGGCCGAGCCCTGGAGGTGCAGCCAAGGGCCTCCCATGGCAGGGAGGTGGGAATTTGGTCATCACATGTCTGGTGGCTGAGCAAGCGTTGGCCAACAGGGTGAGAACTGTCCCAAGTAGCAGGGCCACATAATAGGTCTGAGCATTTCCATGGCTGGTCACCTCAGAGAACATGGCAGAGTGAACATACCTAGCTGCCAGTGGCTCTCAGGGAAATGTGTCCCACCCCTCTAACAGCTGCCCTCACCCCGCAGTTCATCACTGAGGGCTACGCAGCCCACCTGGCCCAGCTGGAGTACAACCACCGCGCACGCCCCGCCAAGAACCCCACGCGCATGGCGCTGCGCAAGGGCAGCTTCCGGCTGCCCAGCCAGGCCGAGTTCCTGCGCAAGAGGAACCATCTGCTGAGGACCATCTCCTCCCAGCCCTCGGCCAGCGGCGCCGGCCACCGGCCCGAGCGCACCCAGAGCCAGTCGGACAGCGACAAGGACAGGGACAGGGAGCGCAGCCAAAGGAGCATGAGCATCGCCACGGGCTGCTGGGGCCGCAGCGCCGCGTCCCGCCTGGAGTCTGGCCTCTTGGGGCAGAAGTAGCCAGGCCAGAGCCAGGATTGTCAGCTGCAGCCACTGGAGGAGAAAATGAAAGAGGGACGAGGCCAGTGTTTCGGGCTGGAAGGGTAAATATGGTGCTACTCTAATAACACGGTGTTCTGGGAAGAGATGGGATGTTTCCCACACAGATCGTGCAGGCCTTGCAGCGGGAGGGTCAGGTTTGTGCAGCGGGAGCCCGAGGAGCAGCTGGAAATCGGGGAAGTCTCCAGGTGAGGACGGCGCTCCCTCCTCTCACCCAGGGTCAGTGACTGTAAATAGGTGCCTCCTCGCCTTGTTAGCCATCGCTCCGACACGGTCACCGAGCGCTGTCCTCAGAGCCACAGGAACAGGGTGTGAGGCTGGGGGAGCTTGTTCTGGGCTGTCCCAGGGGTCAGACTGGGGACTCTGGGGTTGGGTAACGTGCCGCTCCCCGGCCCCAGCGAGGGATTTGTCACAGGCTGTGCCAGGCAGAGCGACCAAGAGCTTTTCCTGGACAGAGAGCTCCACGTGCAGCCACTTTCCCGAGGAGCTGGTGCAGTGCAAAGCTAAAGCTGCGTCCGTGCCGTTGGCAGAACGTCGGCAGATTCGTGCCCAGGACAGCGGGGTCATTATTGTTATTACTCTTATTTTTTAAAGAGACCTTTTAGAAGCCAATGGAATTTAATGTGTTGACCTATTCAAAGAGGAATACAAGCTATTTTGTTTGAGCTGTTACAGACCTCAGACACTTAATTTGCTGTTAAATTCTCCAAATAGTCTTGTTATGTATTATTTCCAACAAGTAACCACCATATATTTGGAAGCAGCTGAAGGCACTCAGCAGCTGGATTGCATTGCAGTTCTCATCCAAATGCAGGGTCTGACTCTCTCAACACCCACCTCTGAGACCTTTTTTCTTCCCAGGTTCTCTCCAAGTTCAGTAGCAGCTTTCATGGGAACTAGACTCGCTTCTTTTACCTATAGTTACTGAACTGTAAAACCTCATTGTTTTTTGCACTGATGATTTTTAGAATGGAAACCTGTTACCATCTCATGTAGCTACACCAGTGTTTGTAGTGCATGACAATGAAATATTGCTAAGCCAGGGTGTGTGTGGATATCTATACATTATATACACACACACATATATATATGTATATATTTAAAAAAAAAAAACCAACAGCAATCTGTGCAGAAGTTTTTCCAGCAGTAAGGAGACTGTAAGGAAGTGTGCCAACAATGTCAGGCAACCTTAAGAAAAGGCCATATCTTAATTTTTCTGGTGTGTTTCTCAGTGGATGTGCCTGAGGCGCTGGGTTTGTGCTGCTGGAGCGAGCCGGCGGGCGCGTGGCAGAGGGCTGGCACCCTGGTGACACCCAGACAGGGACAGAGAACAGTGCCTGGAGCCAGGGCTTGCCAAAAAGCCCCTCAGTCCTGTCCCTGCTGGGGCCAGCAAAGGTTCTCTCCTTGCACACGCCTCCTGGGGCAGAGGGGCACCACGTGGGGGGTTCCAGGGTGCCCATTACAGGCTCCAGTTGGCCTCTTGACATGGAGATTTTATAGTCCTACCGAGCTCCCCAACTGTGTGTAACCCTGCTTTCCCCACCACACCTTCCTGTCTTTATATCACTTTCTACTTCTGAGGATCTTATTTATAACGGAGAATTTTTTAGACTGGCTGCTTCATTTTCTTACCAGTTTCAATAAGAATGGTGCAGGACGGCCACACCGAGATACACAGCACTGTGAAGGCTGCTCTGCTCACTGCCTCTGGGCCACGGTAGACAAAATCCAACTCATCCAACTCATGTGTTCGTGGTGTGCAGGGTCCAGGTCGAGGCAGAGCAGGGACAGTGCGGAGCTGCCGCCGGCATCCGAGCCCCTGGAGCGCTCAGACCCGACTGCAAAACGTTTAATCACTTCTCTTTGGTAATTACCCAATTACAGAATGTACCTGATGACTTTTTGTTACCAGAAACTGACTTCCCTTTCTGCTGACTCGGCTTGGCTCTCTCTGAATGTACATCCAGAGCTTTTACTGGGTTTGAAAATGATGTGAATTTGTCCCAGCTTTTTGCTAGCCGAATGTTCTATCAAACAGATGCCATCTGAGTAGGAAGCCAAGCCACAATCCATTCTGTGGAGTCACCAAACCACATCACTAAATAATTTCTGCAAATTTGGATATGGCCTTTGCAAAATTCACCTTTCCTCCAAGTCCAGAACTGAGGCATGATCTGTACATTTTCCAGTGTTAACAAGATGTTCACATTTTCTTATGTGTAGATAGTGTAAAACAGAGGCGAATGTAAATGTTCAACATAAAAAGTGGATATATAAAATTGAAAGTTATTTATTTATGTAGAGGAAAAAAAATGTCTGGAGGGACTGGAACCTTCAGGGTTTATTAATATTTAAAAAATGTAGCTTTTTGTTTCAGGCATTATGTACAAAGCAATTATTTTATGGACCAAGTTTAATGTAACTGTCAATGAATGCAGAAGTGCAATATGATACTCACCCTCTCCATCACTCTATGTTTTAAACAGCTCCTAACCAGTTAGCCTGACAATCACAGCACCTCCTCATCCTTTGTTGAGCTTTTTGAACCTTGCCCGGGTCCTTTCCCTGGCCCCCCATCTGTTGCCATTGTACGGATCCAACACGGAGAAGCAATTGTAGAGCAGGACCTTTATTGCTGCAATAACAGCCCGGGAGGTGGGTGCAGTTACCAGGAAATAATGCCACTAACTTTTTCTTCACTGACTCAGTCCATCCCCGTCTCCATCGCTCAATCCTCAGCCGCCCCCATCTGGCACTCATCCCTCTGAAGGAGATCAACACTCACAGAACAATAGCAATAGTTTAACTCTGTGTTTATAACCTGTTTGTCCCCAGCTGTTTTGGAGAGCAATGCATGTGACCCGATGCCTTTCCACGTGTATGGAAGAGGATCCGTTTGGACGTGGTGAGGGAAAGATGAATGTATATTCCATCCTTACTAAAGGGGCACTGTCAGGGTAAAGACCTAATTTATCCTTGTTACGAGTAACTTGTTTGCTTTGAGAGGAGAGAATGAGAAGTTTCTTGTCCTCCTCCCTCGGCCGTTGTCTGGGCAGCCCTCGGCGACAGCCCACGTCCTGTTCTGCACATCAGCACAACACAGCCTCGGGCTTTGGGGTTGCTTTTCCGTTTCCATGGGAATCAAACTCCGCTGCGGAGCTCAGATTTTTTATGAAAAGCAGCTTTTTATATTACTGCACCCTTAGGCCAGACTTTCTACCTGACGCTGTCCCTTCAAAGTCTTTTAAACAACCAGTGAGAGGAGCCCTTGCATTCCCTCCGAGTCGTTTCCCTGGGTTTGCTCAGATCACTCAGTCAGATGAGGCGAAATCCTAATACCAAAAACCGTTTACAGTGTTGGGGGCACGAGGCCAGAGCAGAAATCAGCCAAAGGGTCACCACCACCCTCCCGCCCGCCCAGCAGCCGCCGTGCTTGCTGTAGCAGCCCCTTCTTCAGGTATCGCCACTGTTTGCTGCATTTCCTATTAGTTCTAGAAGCCTTACGGTCCCCTCCCCTCTGCCTGTTGATACCCTCGACTGTCAATTTTATATTCCAACAATGTTAGTTATATTTTATTTATAAAAAATTGCTCTAGGGGTACCAGCTGTGTGTGGGGAGCCAGCGGGGGGATGCCCGAGGGCGCCGGGTACGCCCCACGTGTGCAGTGCCGATGACTCGCTTGTGTGTGGCAAACCTTCTGTACAACTTCCTTCTCCTCCTTGCTGTTAGTGCATCGTTCCAATGCCTGGTGTGCTTTGTGTACAGTATCATTGTGAGTTACACAGATTAAAGAAATGGGAAGGCTCTTCTTCTCTGTCTGCTTTCTTTTGGGTCTGGGGAATACTCTAGAAATGGACGAGTCATAAAATGTGAGCAGGCGCCAGTTTAATGGGGTTACAGCCATGAACAGAATGTGGAAACCCTCCATGGAGATCAGTCCTGCAGGACCCATTTGTCCTTTAACTCATTTGTCCTTTTCTTTTTTACAGTTTGTAGATTTATGGACTTTCCAGCAAAGGAAAAGGCTGCTGTGTTTGCTTCAGAGCAGCCCTGGGCCCTGAGAAGCCCAGAGCCCCGGTGCTGCCTGGGGCCTGTGCTGTGGGGAAGGGACAGGAGTTGCATGCAGGAGCAGAGAGCAAGGCAAAGCCACCCCTCCACAAAGCACACCTGGCACAGATGGCAGTGCAGTGTGCCAGGTCAGTGCTCCCCTACCCAAGGAGGTGAAGCTGCAGGAAGGCTGGGAGAAGGCCCGGGGCACAGTGGAAGGAGTCCCTCAGGGGAGCTGCAGCCTGAGCAGAGCCACAGCCACTCCTCTCTGAGCAGGGTCGGTGAGTGCAAAGGGCCTGTGAGCCAGATCCAGCAAGGAAAGGGCCATGGGCAGCCCCTGAAGGGAAGAAGTGGCAGCCAGCTGTGCATTTTGTGGCCCTGCTACACACCCTGTCCTGGCCACAGCATTGGCTCCTGCCCCCAAAGCCCAGAGCACCCTGAGGTGCTCAGCACCCTTGAGCCTGTCCCCTGGGTGCTGCTGAGCATTGGAGCAAATGGCTCAGGTACATTACAGCCATACTGACCTGAGCTAGGACAGGGAGGGGAGAAGCTTTTTACTGGGAGATGAACCACTAAAGTCACTCTCCTTCCCGGTCAGTAACTTACAGAGCAGCTGGAAAGGGCCCCTGGGGAACATCTTGACACGGTGCTGTCTGTGTGGTGCAGAGGCAGAGGCTCCCCCCAGGCTGGCAGGGGCAGCAGGATGGGCTCCTGGGCTGGCTGGTGCCTGCCCTCACTGCAGCATCCCTGTCCTCACCTGGAAGGCCAGCCCATCCCCACGTGTGGCTTGCTGCAAGGGAGACACAGCACTCACAGCACGCCCTGCCCAGGGCTGCAGCACCAGCAGCACCACCCTCAGCTTGTCCCCAGGGTGGAAACACAAGCCCTCTGGGTGCAGCAGCTCCCTGGCTGTGCCCAGCCACCCCTGCAGCTCATGCTGGTGGCCCGTTCCCACTACCTTGTTAATCTCCTTGTGTCTCTCCTTGCTGACAATTTCTTCCAGGACTTCCCCGTCCCCCTTAATGAGCCTGCAAGACAAGCACAGGCCCAGGAGCTGTGAGGGTACTGGCAAGTTCCTGCAGCTGCAAAGCTGCTGCCCCCCACCCTGAGGGCACCTGCTGTGCCCCAGCTCCCCAAAAACCAGGAGCAGGTGCTGGGCTGATGCAGCTCCAGGCAAGTCCGGTGCTGACCCACCCCTGACACTGATTTTGTGACTGTTTTTGTATCAAGCTTAAACAGCACAACAGGCTTTGCCATTGCACCTGTGGGATTCATGTCACCACACTGCAGCAAGGACAGGAGTGCTCCCCTGAGACCTGAGGGTCAGCTGGCCCTGCCCTAGGCTGTGGGCACTGCCTGCTGTGTGCAGTCAGTCACACTGGCACAGGAAAACACTCCTAATAAAAGTATCCTCTGTCACCCTACAATCCACAGTGCCCCAACCCAGGCAAAACTTCTTGGTTTTTGTTATTTTTATCGAGTTCAGGTATGGTCCTGGCTGCCCCAGGAAACTGCAAAGCCATTCAGGAACAGAAGCCAGTTAGGGCCTGAAATGCAGCCAGGCCTGGGAGCATCTTGCTGAGCAAATTCCAAGCAGTGTCAGAGGCAGCTCACACCTCCAAACACGAACAGAAATTTAATTGTCTTCATTATGTGCCTTACAGGGAACCGACCTTTGCTCCACACCTCCCTGAGCCCTGCAGGATGCCTTCTATTTTAAGACTGGACTTGTCATACCCAATTCTTTTCAGCATGACGTTTTCTGCTTGCTGAGAAGATGCAGTTTATTAAAAACTGGGTCATTTCTATTTGGCAGCTAAATGAACTTGGGTTTGATCGCTGTCTGTAACCCCACAGGGCAAATGCTCCTCATTCCCACATGGGTGTTAACCAGGGCCTAGGGCTTTGGAGCTGAAGTGGATGCAGCAATGGATGCACTAATGGGACACAGCCCAATGTCCCTTGTGGGGAGCCCCAGCACAGTTCAATGATTTGGTGTCATTGTCACTTTCTGGGTAAGTCACACCAGGCCTGATTAAGGGAGACCTGTGAGGGCTTGGCTCAGGCCTTTGCTGCTGAAGGGGGTCTGGGTCCAGCTGTGGTGCTGCAGTGCCATGGACAGGCATCCTCCAGGCCTCCAGCCCACTCAGCATGGCTGGGAATGGACAACCCACCTCCCTTTTCCCCAGGCCATACCTGGTTCTCCCTGTTTCAGGATCCACCACTCTCCTTATGATGCTCTGCCTCGCATCCCACTCCTCCTTTGTCATTGGCTTCATAGCCTGGATCCGGGATTTCTGTTCATCTGTCAGAGCTGGAATGCAGAGCTCAGTCAGAGCTGTGCTCCAGGAGAGGGGCACAGCACCAGGGCTCCAGCCCACAGACAGCATTCCACACCCCATTCCTGGCAGTACTTGGGGTTCAGTGACAAAACACGCAAAGAAAGGAACATTCCACATCCCAAAGCCAGGACCAGCCTCACCAGGACATTACTCCTGACTGTGTCCTTTCATCTGGCATCTCTGTTCTCCAGTCACATAGCTAAACTACATCCTAACACTTCACAGATCAATCTCTGAGTGTAGCTCAAAGGTGGGCACTGTAGGTGGGAAGGAGGAATCCTCCTCCCTGCACACAGCCCTGCTTCCCTCAGACACCCCACATGGAGAGGGACCAGCACCACTCCTGTGTGCACAGGCTGCAGCAGGAGGGAAAGAGCATCGTTACCTGGCCCAGAGTCCACCACTGATTCCTTCTGCCACTGCTCCAGCGAGGGGCCAGGTGCCTCTTCTGCCTTGGCTTTCTCCTCCTTAGCCCTCTCCTTTGCCTTCTTTTTTGATCTCTTTATTTTTTTCTTCTTCTTCTTCTTCCTCTTCTTTTTGTCTTTCTGTTTCACTCGCTTTTTTTTGCTGTCTTGACTCTTCTTCGTTTTGGAGTCGCTGTCACTGGAGTCATCAGAAGAGGAGCTGGAGGAAGAGGAAGATGAGGAAGAGCTGGTGGATGAAGAAGTCCCAGAGGAAGAGGTACTGGCCTTCCTCTTCTTTTTGTCCTTTCCTTCTTTCTTCTTTTCTGCAATACACAAGAAGAGGGTGGGTGGACCAGCCCTGGCCCTACAGCAGCAGAGATGTTGGTTTATCCCTTTCCCAGGCTGGTTTCTTTCCTGCCTGGAATTCCCCTCCGTGCCCACAGCCAGCCCAGGATGCTCTGTGGTACCTGGTCAGCTGATGGAGGGGCTGAGGCACTTGTCAGAAACAAAGTGCAGGACAAGGTGACAGACACCAACTAAAACCAGGGACCCTCTTCTCCCCCCCTGGGCCCTCTCTGTGCACCTGCCCCAGGGAAATGTGGTGAAAGCACAGGCTCAGGGCCTTCCCCCACCTTCCCTGGCTGCTGCCAAGCTCGACTTGTGTCCCTGAGAGCCAGAGATCCTCTTCCTCGGCGGGGAGCTGCTGCCCCGCTGTGAGTCCTTGCTGCTCTTCCTCCTTTTCTTCTCCTTCCTCTCCTGCCTGCTCCGAGAATCGCTTTTGCTCCTGCTCCGCGATCGCTTCCGAGAGCGGCTGTGGGCCATGGCAGCTCCTGGAGGGAAGGGGTCACATCAGAGCCAAGGGGGGACCAACCCTGCCCAGCAGCCCCAAAATTTTCACTCCAATCTGAGCCCTGGAAACCTACTCCTGTTGAACTCGCTCCCTGCTCACACCCGCTCTGGGGGTCTCCCCTCATGGCCACGTGGAATTTCACCAGCCCCCGCCATGGAGCCCTGGGCAGGGAGCTGGCACAGGGACACTGCTCAGGCAACGGTCCCCAAGCAGGGGACAGCTTTCCAGCAGGTTTTCCCTGTGATTCTGCTGTTTGTCCCTGGAGAATCAGGCTGATCCCCACTGTGGGCAGGCACAGAGGGGCCTGGGGCTGTTTATGCAGCAGTGCTGTGCCCGTGGTCACTTCATGGCAGGAGATGCAGGAGATGGACACAGGGTGATGGATACTGCAGCCACAGCCAGAACAAAACGTCCTCCCCGAGTCAATCATGCCGTTACTTCAAATGCTGGGAGCAGGCACCAGCCAAGGGGGAGAATGAATTTTTAATATTCCAATTTACTCTTAGAAAACAGATGATGCACTGAGCTGGCACCCCCATCCATCAGCCCCAGGGATGCTGGCAGCCCCAGGCTAGTGGGATCCATGCTCTCATTAATTTAAAAAACAAACTGGCACCGTGGGCAGGGCAGGAGCTGGGAAATGCTTTCTCACAGCCACCTTCCAACTACCACATTTAATGAATTGTTTGTTTACCACCTCAACACTCCCAGGCAGCAACTTGGATTTGCTCCCCACTGAATCAGACCTTTGATTGGTTTCCACGAGGAAATTTTAATCAGAAAAATACCCCCAAAACCAACCACAACCATTATGGGCATGCAGGGAGGTTTCAGAGGACGAGAGTCCTCCATCCACACACCCAGCCACTGCCCCTCACAACCAGGGCCTCGCTGGGGACAGTGTTTGGGACTCGGATCTTTCCCTTCTGGCTGTGGCAGCAGGGAAAAATACCCCACTTTTATCCATCCACAGCAGTATGATCGATGGATTTGGAGCCGGGCTCAGACAGCAGCATCCCGGTGATGCATCCCGAATCCCTCCCAGCAGCATCCCAGGCTGGCTGTGCCCCAAGCCGGGCTCTCAGCTCCACCCTGACACCGGGCTGGGCCCACAGCGACTCCTCCATCCCGCCCAGCCCTGCCCGGCCCCGGCCCCGGCGCTGCCCTGCCCTGGGCAGCTGCAGGGGCTGTCCCTGCCCGCACCCCCAGCACGGGCAGCCTGCGGCATGCGAGGTGCGCTGGCCCTTTAAGAGCTCAGCACAAGGTGTGCTGGCCCTTTAAGAGTTCAACCTCAGATGCGCTGGCCCTTTAAGAGCTCAGCCCGAGGTGTGCTGGCCCTTTAAGAGCTCAATTCCAGGTGCGCTGGCCCTTTAAGAGCTCAGCGCGGGGCGTTCGGCGCGAGCGGCTCCAGGCGCGGCCCCTTTAAGTGCGCACTCTTTATCGGCCCCCCCGGCCCCGGGCCCGCCGCGGCGCTCGGGCCTGTGCCCCCCCCGGGCCCCCCTTCTCCCGTGTCCTCAGCCGGGCTGGCCCTGCCGCAGGTGAGAGGAGCGGGAGGGAGCGGGGACTCACCGGGCCTGTCCCGCCGCCCCGAGCGGGGCTCCCGCCGCCGGGGCCGCGCTGGCCGCCTCCCGCCTCTGTCCGCCACGGGCGGGGCCGGGCGGCAGCCGGGCCGCGCTCTTTGGTTCCGGGGGCTGCCGCGCCCGTTCCGGAGCTCGACTTTTGGCTGGGCCACGGTAGACATGGGAGCGCTCACGTTCGCCAGTGAACGAGTTAAAGAGACTGCGTGAGAATAGCGGCTCCTCGCTCAGATACGACCGCCGGTTTCCTTCCCCCGGTGTAATTTTAATGAGCTTTGCTAATGAAAATCAATCTCATCCCTGTGCCAATGGCAGCCCCAGCCAAAATCCAGCGGATCCCCAGCTGGGAGAGCTTCCATAAACACCTTTTGTGCGAGCTGCACCCACTCACGTTCAGCCCTCCACAATTACCGACGTGATTACCTATGGGCTGTAATTACTGCACTGAACAGACAAAGGGAAAAGCCCCTTATAAATTCAGCAGCATCTATCGAACATATCCAGCTCGTTTCCCACGGAGGCAAACGCGGACACCAAATCAGACAATATTTGGCTTCTTTAGTTTGTTTAGTACATGAAAGAGTCACATGCTTTCAGCCAGCTGGAAGGAAGGAGAAGGAACTGAACCCTTCTAATCCATCAGTTCCTGGGGCATCTTGGTGCCAAATTAAGCCCCAGGCTTTGCTGATGCCTCAAGGTTGGCAGAGTTATTTTATATTTTCACTTGCTCATGTAACTAAAGCAAAGGAGTTAAATGTACATCTTGTCCTCCTCTGGGAAGTTTTGCTGTGCTGCATGTGGCTCCCAGAGCTCTGGCTCTGCTTAAGAAGGTTCACAAAACCTTTGAAAGGGAAGTTTCTGCTCCCAAGAAGCCTTGGGAGATCTCTCAGCCGCCCTGGGGGATCAGTGCTCCCTCTGTTGCTCCTGGTGGGATTTTTCTGAGCCTGGATTGGACGAACATCTAGTGATGATAATTCCCTGCCATTCTCATCAGCTCATTGTGAATCACCTGGATCTCCATTCCTGAGCAGATCCTTCCCAGCCACTCAGCAACACAAAGCTCTTCTCCTTCCCCTGGCAGAGGGCAGGAGGCCCCAAGAGCAGCAGAGAAATGGTTTATTGGACCATTCTCCCCCATTTCCAGTGGCATCTGGGTTGCTGCTGTTGGCAGAGGCCAAGGAGCTTTGGGTGTTTTCCCTGTGCACTTGGAAATATTGACAGAGCCCCTGCAGGGAATCAGAGCTGGGGTTTCTGTGTCTTACAGACTCCTCCAGCCCCAGCCTGACCCTAAGGAGCCGAGTTCCAGCTCTTCCAGCTGCAATCCTGGCAGGGCTGGCTTTGCATCCCTTCCCAAGGTGAGAGCTGCTCCTTGCAGGACTCGTGCACTCAGCAGAACCCAGGAGCGCAGCCTGGGAGGTTCGAAAGGAGCTTTGGGCACCTTGGTGTGGGGAAATGACCACTCCTGCTACACCAAGGCACAAACATCCACGGTCTGGGGCACCTCCTCTGCCAGGGGCCCAGTGAAGCCATCCCCGAAGCCCTCTGCCTCCAGCAGCTCGGGTTTCCTGCGGCACATGGGGCACAGCTGGTTCCGGATGGCCGATGACCTCATCCACACAATGAGGTTCCAGCGCTCCCCGGAGGCGATGGGCAGGGCCCCGTGGATCTGCCCCCCTCGGTGCAGCAGCCCCCGGCCTCCCACGTGCTCCACCTCGATGTACCTGGGCACGGGGGCGGGATCCTGGAACACAGGGAGGGGGATTCTGTGTCCATTCCCATCAAGACCCTCAAATGGTTGAAATTTGTCACCTCTTCCCCCACAGCACCCAGGGTGCAATAAGGAGAGGGCAAACTGCACCTCATTCCCAGTACCAAGTTCAGAGGGAATTTAGAGAGATTCAATAAAAAAGACTCAACCCCGTGTTTCACTGCAGTATGGGAGCTTCTATCCCTCTCTTGCCCTAAAAACAGGTGCTACAGTTTTAGGTTGAAATCACATCTGAAATAAATCTCTCCCTCCCCTCAGCACCTCCCTGCTCACAGTTTCAGATGTGGAAAGAGGGGCTTATTTGTTTCACTCCAGTTTCTACTGCAAAGCTGCATCTGCTCTCTCTTTAAAATACTGAATACTGGTGTTGGATATTGGAATATTGCAGCAGAAGAGGCTCCTGTATAACCAAGCCATGCAAACAATAGGGAAGGGGCAGAGCAGGTTGGACTGTCAGCAGTGAAGAATTGGTTTTTAGAACACAGTGGATGCCTTGAAGCTGGGGGTCTGGGGAGGGAGAGGTGAGTGGGACATGCCCAGTACCTGGTTGAAATCCCCGAAGTACAAATTTCCTTCTGTGAATTCTTTCCCCAGGGAAACGTTCAAGGTGACTTCAGCGTTGTCAAAATGAGAGCTCAGGTCCAGGTCCTGGTGCAGGGAGTACTTGACCACGAAAGCTTTGTGGCTGTCCAGGCAGGCCCCGCCCAGCTCCGGGTACAGCAGGGCCGTGATGGGCAGGAGCCGCTCCCGCAGCGGCGTCAGGAAAGGCTCGTCCATGCCGAGCTCGTTCAGCAAAACCTGCCCAGAACAGCAGCGAGAAAGAGCTCAGCAGCCACAGCTGCTGCTCCTCAGAGCTGCTGCCCTCCTCCTCCAGCCCTGCTGCTGGCTCAGATCACTTCAGAGCAAAAGGTCCAGCTACAGGGAAAAGGAAGGAGGATCAAGGCGGACAGGGATGGGGGAAAACAAGGAGTGATAAGATCAAAAGTTGACTGTTCTTTAAAAACTGTTTTCTTGATTTAAATTTGCTTTGCTTAAGCACAGGGTGCTCTCTGTTCTAAGACACCAACTCCCTCCCCTTCCATTCCCACTTTCTTTTGTCCCTGCAACATTGCTTCAACCCTGTCAATCCAAGGGGGCTCTGGACTCAAACTGCACAGTGTAAAACACAAGACACTTTGGAACTGGAGGGAGTGAGGCATGAGGAGGTGAGCACAGTGAACACTGCCCCCAAACAAGCACAAGAGATGAGTCCTACCCCGTAGTTGTTCATGGTGTTGGGCCTGCCTTTAGGCATATCTGACTGCTCAAAGTTCTCCAGCTCATCCACAAAGGCTTGGCAGAACTGCTCTGTGAACACTGGGAGTCGATAGATCCTCTTATCTGCCAGGACAGGGGAGACAGGAGTTTGCTGGGGGAACTCCCAGTTTTCCTGGCTGCCTGTCCAGCTGCCCTGTGCTGTGTCAATGAGGGCACAGCACCCACAGGCTCCACTTTGTGCTCAGAATGCTCAAAGGGCTGGGACCATTTCCTGGGATCAGCTCTGGGGTGTATTTGTTGTTCTTCATGCTGGTCCCTCATTTCCAGAGCAGAAGGCTGTGTGAGGAACTGGTGCCCTGGATAAATCCAGGAGCTCTGCACACAGACATTGGTGTCTTTTGCCTTGAGGAAAGGAAGCAACTCTCCCTCTTCCTCTCTGCATCTTGGCAGCGTTTCTGGTAGGCAGAGATCTTCACAGCTGCCTCCAGGGAAGCTGAAATCCCAGATCTCTTTTTCAAAGGCTGAAATCTAGTCAGAAGCTGTTTCAGCCCAGACTAACCAACAGGGGCTGTCTGCAATGCCAAAGCACTCAGGGAGGGAAAACCAAGCTCCCTGGGCTGCCAGGGCTTGGTACAACCAAAACCCCAGCCCTGCTGCAGCTGGAGTCTCTGGTGAGACGTCAGCAGGCTGGGATGGGAAAGCAGAAAACAGCCTCTGATCTCAGAGCAGAACTGCTGCCTCTCCAGAGACCCTCCTGAGCCCAGGAATAACATCCTGTGTGCTTGTGTCAGAGCAGATCTGTTCCAGACAGGGAACAGGGAGATCTGTGTGCCTGAGGTGTTGTTTTCTTTACCTGAGAAGGACTCGAGGTAGCTCAGGAGGCCCTGGAGATCAGCACCTGGAGATGTGCAGAACCTCACGATTTCCAGAAACTCTGGGGCCAGGAAGGAATCCTGGTGTCAGGGGAAGGATGGGAAGAACACACAGAAACACAATCAGCCTGCACAGCCCGAGAGGGAAATGGACTCCAGGGAAATACACAGTCCCTAGGGAGCAAGGCTGAGTCACACCTGGGTTAATCCACGGCAGGGAATGCAGAATGTCCCTGGAGTTTTACCTGGTGGGGTAGGGAAGTTGCTGCTTGCTTTAGTGCATGCTTTTCTAGGAGTAACTGGCCAGATTTACCCCAGGCATAATAGGAAAGTTTCCTGGGTGGAACATCAGGAATCTTGCCTGGAGAACACACTGTGCTGTCATATTTTTAATGTTTTAAATTTAGCTTTCATATGCTACACCTGTGTTTTAATTCACTGCAGCTTTAGCACTGTGCAGTCCTGAGGAGAGGGGGAAATAAACTGCAAAAATAAAATTCTCAGGTGATTTTTTTTTGGGGGTGCAAAAGAGATCCCAAAACTTCCGTGTACCTGCAGAGTGTAAACCTCTGGGTGTTTTGGTTTGTAGCTCCTGGAGATGATGGCTCTGCGTTCCATGGATTGATGGATTAACTGTTTTCTTCTCTGCACTTCAGTCTCAATCTGCAGGTAAACAACAGAGCACATGGTCAGAAATCAACAGGGCTGAGTAAAACAGCTCCAGGAATCTGCCCATTGTTTTAAACCAGCTATTTTTGTTTGGGGGCACCTCTGAGAGACAGAGTGTTTGTTTTGTTTTTCTGTGGTCAAGACAAGTCTAGTAAGTATCTGGAAAGCCAAATGCCTGAGAGGAGTTTATGTTCTCTTTACAAATGGCTTAAAAAGTAACTCCGAACTTTTCTGTGGAAGTGTCAAGTGGAGCTGTGAGCTTTCAGCCCTTTCAGGCATTCTGACACCTCGTGAATCTGGCTTTTGTTCTGACAATAGAGGCATTGTCCAAAGTAAAGACATTTGCTGGGAGCAAGACAAGTCCTGTCACGAAGGGATTACTGCTAAGGTGGTGGAGACAAGCTCAGCTGCCCTTTCAGAGCAAACAGCTGATCCAGGCAGCTCTTCCCTGTTTTATTCCCCCTCTTGAGATTAATTTCTAACAGTTCTGGCCGAGGAGTGAGTGAGCAGCCATTCCCCAGGACCAAGCAGCTCCTGTGTTCTTTCCCTTTCCTTCACTATCAGACCCTGAAGGTCTTGGGAACCAAGCAGACAAACCAAAAAGATTTCTCAGCTTCCTCCTTCTTCCCCTCCCTCCCAGCCCCAAGGTCCCTGGGCACCAGGTCACAGGGCAGGGATCTGCAACCCAGCACTGCCCAGAAAATCAGCATTGAATTCTAAGTGGGAAACTTGGACTGGAATTGCTGCTGGACAGGGAGAGCTGTGACCTCCCACAGCCAGGGACAGCCACTGCCATCTGCTTCCTCCCAGCACTGAGTGACTCCTACTTGTTTATGTAATTTTTAAGTCTCCTTTATGATGTTTATATTGATACAGCAAACCTTGTATGAAGATCTCAGCAGATCTGCAGAGAGCCCAGGTGATCAAAAAGTGGTTAGGACGTAGGTGATTATAAATTAAAACCAAAATTGGGATCCTGAAATCCTAAGTGAGGCTGTTATATAAATTGTGTATTAACACTGCTTGCTGTGCTCCATTGATTCTGCCTGGGGAAATCCTGTGCTGTCCTACTCATAAATTCTGTGCTGTATGAATCATAATATCCAGTTAATAAAGCTTTAATTAACAGTATGATTTACTGCCACCATCATTCTGCCAAGAATTCCTAAGATGTCTAAATGACACTGGAGCTGGTGAGTGACCGATCCATGGCCTGGAAAGAAGCAGAGATTCCATGATAAAGGGTGAATTTCTGTAGGATCCCATCTCGGGCTGCTTTTAAAATTGTTTGGCAGAGGAAGTGACAAGGGAAGATAAACCAGGGCACTGGGAACCAGCAGAGTAAACCCAAGGAGGGAGCGGCTCAGAGGCCGCTGGGATGTGCTGAATGACAGCATTTAATTGCAGGGTGTTGGCTGAATAAACACCTCGCTGATGGGAGCCCGCGGGGAATTCTTCCCTCTGGATTCCGCCCGGCACCGGGGTGGATCCAGACGCGGTGCCGGGAGATGCTCCCCGGTTGTGGGGGGCTCCAGCAAGCCCCAAACTCCCTTCGGGACTGACCCCCGGCGTGTGGGGATGCCGCTGGCGAGGGGAGCCCCGAGGGGGGCCAGGGCTGCCCCGGCATCGGGAGCTGCCCCAGCCCTGGGCTCAGCAGGGACCTGGAGCTGCTGGAGCCAGGCCAGAGGGGCTCCAGGATGAGCAGAGAGACGGAGCAGCTCTGCTAGGAGGAAAGGCTGGGAGAGCTAAGATTGTTCAGCCTGGACAGGAGAAGTTTTGGGGTGACCTCGTAGGGCCAACAAAAAAGATAGAGACAATTTCCAAAGGATGGAGTCCCAGGACACACTGAATTGCTTCAGACTGACAGAGAGCAGGGTTAGAAGGGATTTTGGTAAAAAATTCCTCCTTATAAGGGAGGTGAGGCCCTGGCACAGGTGCCCACAGCAGATGTGGCTGCCCCGGGATCCCCGGCAGTGCCCAAGGCCAGGCTGGAGGGGCTGGGAGCAGCCTGGGACAGTGGGGGTGTCCCTGCCATGGCAGGGCTGGCACTGGATGAGTCTGAAGGCCTCTTCCAATCCAACCCAACCCAGCCCGTGGCTCTGTGCCCCGAGTCCCCGGTGGCCGTGAGGGGCTCCCGCTGCTCACCTCCCTCAGCACCTCCTGGAACTGCTCCTCGCTCCGGCAGCCGCGCTCCCGCAGCGCCTGCAACACACGGGCCCGTCACCGCCGCGGCCGCGGGCACGGCCCGCTGCCCACAGCCCCGCCCGCCCCCGCGGTACCCGGCCGTAGTCCCGGCGGAGCTGCGGCTCGTCCCGGTACCGCACGTGGAGCCCGAACCGCCCCACGAAGATGTTGTCGGTGAAAAAGCAGGCGCACCCGCGGAACGGCCGGCCCGCAGACATGTTTCCTGCCGGCGAACGCCTCTCGGTCCTGCCTTCAAAGGGCTCCGCTTCCGCCCGCGGGAGGGCGCGTCGGCAAATTCCCAACCGGGGCAAGAAACCGGGGCGGAACTCGCCCGTTCTCCCCAGTTTGACGTTTGTTGTTTTTGTCATCTCCGTGACGTCAGCGCAGCCCGGTCCCGCAGCGGGGCCGCTGTCCCGCAGCCCTCACGGCCGGGCCGGGTCTGCTCGGAGCGGCAGCGGCCGCCCAGGGTTATTTGCAGACGGTCCCTGAGCTCTCCCCGGCGGGGGCGCGCGCGGGCGGCGGGCGCGCGCTCCGGGTGCGCGCGGCGGGGTC